>CM024719.1:24977820-25078480 GCA_014182545.1 Eucalyptus globulus
GATCAACTTCCCAAATTCGAATCTACGTTGAGAGTCTTGCTACTAAAATAGGAAAGTCAAACTTTAACTAGGACTTGGATTTTGTTTAAAATATACAAAGATATGTTTTGGATAGGAAACAAAATCCTATGAGAAGTTGGCAAAGAATAAGGGTTTTACTTATATATAGACTTGAGGCCAAAGGGTGATAGAGGTGGATCGCAAAATTGTCTTGAAGCGCCGCGTGAGTGCTTGGTGTTCCGCCGTTGATCGTGAAGAATTGGTCTTAAGCGCCGCCTCGTTGTCGAGTGCTTGGGAGGGATTTTCTTGTCGTGAATTACATCCAGAAGGTTTAGTGTTGAAGCCAATTAAATTTTTGTGGTAAGATTTGCGTGTAATTCCTTCGTGAGATTGAGAGATTATTTATTGAGAAATTTCGCTAAACACTGTGTGTGTTATTGGGTGTAATTAGGGCTTGGGAAACACCAAGAAAGTGTTTGAGGACTCGAGTGTATAATCTCCTTGTATCGCTTGGATCTATATGAAATTCCGCCGCTGTTCTCTCCGTAGACGTAGGTTTTTCGAATTAAATCATGCAAATCTGTGTTCTGGCTTCTTATTTTCTTCTTCCGTCTATATTTTGCTCCGACGTCGCCTTAATCGCAACAAGAACAAGACTTAATAATGAATCAAAACTAAAATCTGACGGCACAAACTTAAATCAAAGTCAAGTGTGAAAGCCTCACAAAGAAAAGAAACACAAACTTTGATCGAATATGCTAAATCTGACAGTTTGGTTGAGTTTGTGTGCTCTTTCTTCTTTCATCCACTCATAATCATAAGCTTGTAATTTCACTTTCCATATTTCAAGAACTTATGGTAGCAGGTTTGGCATTCATGTCAATCTCTTCTCGCGAATGAATCTGCCGTTGTCACATGCTCATTATTACGCCCCACCCTAGCAACCTTTGCTCGCGATCACTAATCGCCTTGGATTGGTGATCGGCGGAGGGAATAGAAAAAAAAAAAAGGAAAACAAAAATTAGAAAGAAAAAGTAAAGAAAAAAAGGAAAAAAATTCAAAGAATTCAAAATATTGCAGAATGCCATTTCATCCCTGGCACTAGTGAATCTCCACATTAGCGATTTCTAAAAGCAAATTGGTTGGATGGACCACATTAAAAAAATTCCTCAAAAAGATTTCGGACTAAATCGGCCAAACTGAAAAGTTTAAGACTAAGTTAGTGGCCACATGATAGAATTAGGGACTTTTTTTTTGACAAATTTCCCCGTATATGACATTCCTCTCTGTCAGATGCAGTTTTTGGATCCAATAATGTGATACTCCTATTAATGTCATAGACCAAGTAAGAACGAGTCTAGTATGCAGTCCATATGGTGGATTGTTTACGTGATAGTGTGCAACATCAAACGTGAAATTTCTACGAGGTTTTATATTACATTGACCACATTACTGATCTTAGAGTCTAAATAGATTTACAACACATTGATCTCGAGAATGGGCGAAGCAGGAGATAGATAAAGGGAACCCCAGTAACCTTCCCTTTGCTAACTCAAAATCCATCTCCAATGTATGTGGGGTACCAGCATGGTGAAGAGGATCAGCAACAAATTACACAGAAGTCGACGTTGTTTCAGGAGAGCACTGGTGGTCAGTGGCGACAAAATACCGATACTCCACGTTGTATTTTGAAACACAGGCTAAATTCTGCAAATGTGGGTACAAGGACAAGGTATTCGACGTTTGTGCTGGAACATGGAGCAGGGTGTTGAATATGAAACTCTAGAGATTAGCATCATAAAGAGTAGCTAAATGAATGGTGAATTGCCTAGTTTGAGGACAACCGGCGATTTCGAATCAGAAAATGCAAGCATTCCATGTCTTCTATCAAAGGAGAGGTGAAGGTCCATAAAGTATTCTATTGGCAACAAAGTGAATGGCCCGTTTGGTATCTTGAAGATTCTCGTAGAAGGTTTTTATCACAAATTGCCAAATAGGGCTTTGGCCGCATTGCCTGTCGCAAAAACTGGATCCGACGACTTATCAGCAGTGGCTTGATTTGGAGAGCCACTACCTTACTGGGCGTCTTACCATTGAAGAGAGAGTACAGCATAAGGAAAGCGATGTTTGGACAAGAAAGGATTGTCCGACATTGTGTGCTCATAAAAATCCTTGTTAGCGACGTCATATTCGGTATTCGATGCCTTGTATTATGACACTTGTATTGTACACTAAGTGCTTTAATCCTACTTGTCTAAACCCTAAGGTGAATCTCCATATCATGAGATCTGTGGACTCCTCATGAATTGCCCGATCTGCCTTGTTTTAAGGCCGTCATCATTTATTTTTATTTTATTTTTGGTTGGAAAAGCCGTCATTATTTTATTCAATTAGCATTAGCCAAATATGGAAAAATTTATCAGCGGAAATGAATGAGCCGCGATGTTGACAAACTTAATCGGGATGTAACTTAACATGGTATTTTTGCAACTTAATCTTTGCAGGGACATGTTGAGAGGGGATGGCAAAATTATCATTTTAAGCCAATAGCAGAGAGCCTGCCAAATTTGACCAAGACCCAACAAATTCATGCCAATTGCTAAATCAAGTTGCCTGGACCCTAGGTGCAACCTTGCTTGGACGTAGTAGACTAGGACCACCATTTTTGTGATATTTTGACATTTTATTTATTTAATTTTTAATTTTCCTGAGACTTCTTCACTAGTTTGATGAATGGCGAAAGTGATGACGATGATAGGGATAAGACTTGTTTGTCTGAAGTATAGCGATTAGGCCTATCACAGGAGAAATTGAGTTAAGGAATCATCATATGGAGAGAGTGATTCAAAGCATGGTTTGACGATGCTGTTGCACGTACTTCTATATATAGGCCAAAATATCCGACATTTATTTCTTTTTCTTTTTCTTATCGATATGAATATGAGTTTGCTTTCAAAAAATTAAGACTTTTGCTCGAACACAAGTTGAGACTGTTGAACTCCTGAGAGGCTGTAGAAATTCCAAAGACGTTGAAAAATAGAAATTTAAGTAGTTTGGACTTCCATAATGACCAAGAACGTGGCTATTCTACATAGGATGCAATGTTTTGGGATTTGCATTGCGTGGTCAAAACCCAATAATATCATAGGCCCAAAAAGTTCCAACAAAGTTCTAAGAGGCCTAACAGGGTATGTATCCTTTTGTTCATCAGAAGTAGAGGCATGGGCACATGAAATACCCCGACCCAAAAAAAAGGGACCCTACTAGTATCACGGATCAAATAAAACACGAGCCAACATAATAAGGATTTGCCAATCCTACGAGCTTTTTTCAAGTGCTAGAGTGGGAGATCATCACTTCGAGCTACTTGTTTTCCTCTCGCCAAATCTGTTGCAAGAGCATCAACATCCCACTCCTTCAGCTCCTTCCAAATGGATAGATCAGGTATGCGTAGCAAGGGACTACAACATTCGATATAAAGACTTTCCAATGATTCCAGTCTATCAAGACCTCGAATCTCAACCAATCTCAAACAGTCCCATACTTGGAGGTCTGTGAGATTCTTTAAGTTAGATAAGTTGGAAAAGTCCACAACTTCAAGAAATCTGCAATTGATAATTGTAAATATCCTCAAATCAGAGGGCAGCTGTCCAACACAACACAGGTTGTCGCAGTTCTTAAGTTGAAGTTCTTCTAGATACAGTGGAAACCAACCCAAATATGAGCTTCTGTTGGTGATAAGTGAAAGTTCTAACTTACAATATGGGCTAGACATGTAACTTTTTGGAGACCTGGGACAAACAAGGTATGTAAGGGGAAAACATAATTCCAGATTTCTTAAATTCACTAAGTTGGAGATCTCTGGATCTTTTTCCGAGACTGTTGAGGACAGACATAGACTTACCAAACTCTCCGGAAGCTTGGGTACATTCTCCACACGAGTTTCTGTTAATTTCAAAATCCGCAAGGATGGTAGTCCCACAATATCATTAGGAATCACTTCTAGCTGCCGGCAACCCTCTCCATAAATTTCCTCAAGTTTCTCCATCATTCCAATGGCATCAGGTAACTTTTGCATGTCACTGTCATTAATCTTCAACACTTTCAAGCTCTTTAGATTGACAATACTATTTGGCAACTCTACAATGCTTGTGCATGAGACATCCAACTCAACTAAATATTTTAGCATTCCGATCGAGTCAGAAAGTTTCGTAAGCATTTCACACCCCTCTAAAATTAATTTTTCTAGGGATAAAAAATGCGAGAGAGCTCGGTAGTTTCTTTCAACATTATGCGGTGCGATAGATTAATGACCTTCAATCTTATAGCCACCTGTCAAATGATTATGTATATCCAACAAGTTAAATTTATGTTAACCTTGCAAGAGATAAGCAAATACATCGACTAAGTAAGCATTCCACCAAAATAACCTTATAAATACTCTATATGCATTCCTAACTTAAGCTTGAAACCACTCTTTGTTGGGGGTGTGCAAGAGAACCGAGATCTACTTGGATCGCCCGGAAAAATAGAATACGTTATAAAGAATTAATTAGTCATCTAGATATTCGGGAGTCAAAACTCATTAAGTGAAAAAAAGGAATTACCGGAACCACCAGGAACCGGTGGTTCTTGAGGGAACCGTGTCTGGTTCTCAATTCCAATTTATGGGAACCTGGTGAGTACGTTTGGTTCCCGGTTCTATGGGCGGATCTGTCCACCCATCCACCCGGAGCGGACCAATTAATTTTTAATATTAAAAAAATTACTAATAACAAACCCTAATCAGGCTATTGATTTGTCTATTTCGGTGATCTTTGAACGTGGTATTTAGCTGGGTTTTTGCCAAGTTCTTCGTTTGAGTTCTGGATGTTGTGTAATTGTAAGTTTGTGAGTTAAGAAGATATCTTTGTACCATGTGAGATATGAATAGGGATTTTTTATGCAGCTAACTCTGTTTGATGGATAGAAGTTTTAGCTGGGTGTAATTTTATGAGTCGGTGTATGTGCCCGCAACGTTGACTTTATGTTTCCGATTTGTGGGTGCGGATGCATTTCTTTCCTGCTAAATTCATGGGGTTCGTTGCTTCTTAATGCTCAATTTGTTCCCTAAAGCAAGTGAAAGCGGTTTGTCGATACGAAAGATGAACCGGTTCCATGGATCCACACAGGGAACCGGACCGGACTGTGGTCCGATTCCCGGGGTGGATCCATCCAACAAACGGGTGGATCCTGGTTCCAATTTTTGAATCGGTCATTAACGGACGATTCCCAGTTCTAGGTCGAGAACCGCCCACCGAACCATCCACACCTCTACTCTTCGTCACACTTCTCTCAAAAGTTGTCCCCAACAACAAATAAAAGAAAATGGATATATTGTTAAATTACCCCGCATCGAATAATAAAAGGACAAAATATAACTAACACTACTCTTATAAATGGTAACACCTAGAATGTTATGGAAAAACATAATTTTAGATTTTTTAGACTCACTAAATTGGAGATCTCGAATCTTTTTTTGAAACATGTGAGGATAGATATAGACTTACCAAACTTTATGGAAGCTTTGGTACATTCTCCACATGAGTTATTGTTAATTTCAAATCTATAAGGATGGTAGTCCCACAATATCACTAGGAATCACTTTTAGCTACCGGCAACCTACTCCATGAATTTCCTCAAGTTTCTCCATCATCCCAATGGCATCAGGTAACTTTTAACTTTTGCATGCGACTGTGGTTAATCTTCAACAATTTCAAACTCTTTAGATTGACAATGTTATTTGACAACTTCACAATGCTTGTTTGTGAGACATCCAACTCAGCTAAATATTTCAGCATTCCGATGAGTCGAGGAAGTTTCATAAGCATTTTGCACCACTTTAGAATTAATTTTTCTAAGGATAAAAATGCAGAGAGTTTAGAAGTTTCTTTCAACATTCTGTAGTGCAACAGATTAAGGACTTTCAATCTTGTAGCCACCTATCAAAATGATTAAGTATATCCAACAAGTTTAATTTGTGTTAGTTTTGCATGAGATAAGCAAATATATAGACTAAGCAAGCATTCCACCAAAATAACCTTATAAATACTCTATATATGCATTCCTAACTTAAGCCAAAACCACTCTTCATTACACTTTTTCATTTCTTCCAATTGTCCCCAACCACAAATAAAAGAAAATAGATGTATTCTCAAATTATTCCCCATCGAGCCAACAAATCCTATAATTATAACATTCCTTTCCAACTTCATCATCAAATTAGCGATTTTGTCCCCACCACTAGTACTTATGGCTGTAAACTCTACGGTTGTTCCTATGTGAATATATGTTCTAAATTTCAATATAGAAAATAATCTTACATGTTTTCTGACTATAAACTAATTTATATTTGCACTTTACTTTTTCTTTTTGCGTATTTCATTTATTAAAATAAGGGCCATATTAGCTTTCACATAAGCTGAGAAGAGTATATTGTTCATTTAACAGTATTGATGTTCAAAATAAATCAGTTTGCATATTCAAATTTTTTTTGCCAATTTTTATTGATTTGCTAATTTCTCCCCGTTGTTTGCTTTTCTTTTGCATCGCATCCTTGTATATTATAGATGGTCATTACTTATATTTCACTTAACTTTAAACATTTATTATTCGTGACAACCGGTTGGGGGATTAGGGAACTCGAAAAAACGTGAATGTTTATAAATTGTTCTTTAAATAGTAATGTTAGTCAATAGACGTTAAGCGATGACATTTATTCCATTAGACAATCTAACAACCCTACAAATTATAGAAACCTCGACATATGTATGAATATCTAATCAAATCATTACATTTATTTATTGTGCAACCCATAAATGTAGTTACTAGTAACATAGAATGTACAAAGTTACAATACCCTTTAATCATACATCTACAATCAATTTGAATTGAAGAAAGCCATTGGAGAAGAATCGGCATAAATGGTAAAACAGTAATAACATAATATCAATGTAAAACTATAAAATGCAATGTAGATTGATGACCATCAACCAAATCATAACATATTTTTTTCTTTTTTTTTCAGTAAGTTAATTGTTTAATTGGGTAAAAATGACAAATGCAACTTGAAAAATTTGCACAAGTTAAATTCTTTCCATTAAAACAAAATATCTATGAACACAATATTGAATCAAGAATAAAAGTGGTCAAAGGTGCACGGGTCTTTCCGTTGACCAAAGTGTGTCTTCACCAAGGATATACAAGTGGCATTATCTCTTGAATGACATCTACGACATAAATGTAAATTGATTGTTTGATTTGATGTTTTTCTAGTGAAAACACAACGGTTAAGTTTCAAACCTACGGAATGAGGGATTGGTGTCATAAGCCTTCTTCAAGACCAAGAGTTGTTTCATGAATTAAACCAATAGACTTCAATAAAATAATAATAAAAAGAGATCAAGGATGACGATCGTGACCACGTGCGACACAAGAGCTGGTGTGACTGGGAGAAAAATATAACATGTTATCCCAAATTATTTGCACACACATACATACCTTGAGTTGAGTCCAACCAACCCAATGTTCATCTATTGAGCTACTCCACGATAGGTCAAGGATGACTAGATTTTTTGGGCAAAAGTTGGTTGCCTGCATTTCTTTTGGACAACCACACCAAGTAAGCCATCTCAATTCTGAAAAGAGATCCCCAAAGTCTCGGAGAGGGCCCAATCAGATAATTCAAGAAATCTAATATTTGGCGCTTCAATAAAGTCTTTTGATGTCTAAACAGAGTCTTGGAGAGGCACCTTAGATTGATCATAGTATCGCTGCATCAGTTTCGGTTCCCTAAATTGAGAAAGAGTTGGTTCAAATTGAGGAGTTCCAAATAGAGCCTAAAATAAAGGCAAAACATACCAAGTTTTATGCAATGAAAAAGAATACAATGGTGCACTTAGACTAATACCTTCTTTGTTGGACAATATCCAGGACCACCTTGCCAATCCCACCACACTCGAGAACCCTTTGTGGGGTCTTTGCAATTTCTTCATACACAATGCTCCCCCCTAAGTCCTAAAGCTGATCATGCATCCATAGTTTATTCTTTTCTCTAATCTTCACTAACGACATTAAAGCAAAATATCAATCCCCTCACTTGGAAAACATCCACAGCCATCCCACATGTAATATGGATAGCTCTTATCTCGTCCAGCTAGAAAGCAAGCGATATCAAGAAATATTTGTTGTTGCAGATGATCTAATGCACGATAACTCAACATTAACTTTTTCTTCATGTCCTTCTCAAGCCGACAATATTCCATCTTTTTCAATGTATCTTGCCACACTCTTTCCTCCTTTTTTCTACATAACAATGAGCCAATAACCCGATAACCGAGAGGAAGCCCTCGGGGTTTTGCTAATAACTTTCTCGAGACAAACTCAGAATGCATTTGGAGGAGAGTTGCGTCTAAAGGCATGCTTGCTAAATAGTCGAAGAGCTGTGAGATTGTTGAGTTCCTTAACTTCATAAATCAACAATGTTCAAATTGATCTTGGAGTTTCTGAAGAAAACACTTGTCTCTCTTGTTGTAACAATTATTCTACTTCCCGAACCAAACCATTCTTCCTTTGCTACCAATGCCATAAGTTGGTTCTCATGATCATCATCAAGAAAATAAGAACTTTCTTTTTGCAAAATCGATTTTTGATCATATTCTTCCCATGATCAATGCTAGAAAGTTCAACCCCTACATTACCAATGATGTCGAGTAAGCGCCTGCACATTTAACAGACCAGAACCTTGCGATGCTTCTCGAATATCTGAAATGAAGCTACAACTATCAAAATTAGTAGATAGTTTGTTGTGGACAACCTTGCCCAAGAGTTGTCTTGCCTATTCCACCCATTCCCCACATACCAATGAGCCTTACGTCCTTATAATCAACATTCAGCAAATCTACTACTTCATTTGCTGACTCATCCATTCCAACCAAATGATCGGATGTATGCACAGAGGACACCTTAAGCTTAACCGACACTTTCTGAGCAATCAAATGGGCAAGTTCTCCGTGGCTGTGTTAGGACACAAAACATTATCAAGTGAATTACAAGATTGGTGGCAAACTTTTCACTTGCAAAATCAAAGAATAACATGAACTTAAGAAATTGATGCTTTGGACCCACATTGCGAAAGAATAAATACATGATTCTCTGGTTTATGTTCAATCTAGGACGATAGGTTATCATGCTTATGTCGAGCAATGAATATCAAGTGAATTTTCAAATTGGGGGCAAACTTTTTCACTTGCAAGATCAAACAAGAACATGAAGTTACAAAATTGACTGGACCAAGCAAACAATGGAATAAATACATGATTCAATATGATTCTATTCAATCTAGGACGATAGGTAATCCTTTAGTTGATACAATGAAGTGTAGAATTCGGGAAAAGTACCAAAAAGTCCTAAAACCTATTGCATTTGTACCAATTCATCTTAAACTTTTCAATTGAACCAATTCAATCATAAACATTTTACTATTGGTACCAATTCAGTCCATCCGGCCAATTTTGGCCGGCCTAACGCCTGACATGGATGTCGGCTGGTGGCTAGACACTTACGTGGAAATTTTTATGATTTTTAATTATTTTTTCTATTTTTAATTATTTTTTATTAATTTTTTTTTCTGTCTTCTTCTAGCGATGGCCGGCGGGCCTGCAGCGGTGAGGCTCGCCGCCCCGGTGGGTGGAGGTGAAGCCTTGCCACTGGCAGCAAAGGTCACGGCCCTCGCCCGTCCCCTCTCCAAGGGTCGTGATAAGAAGGCTTCGCCGGATCCGGGTGAGGCCGGCCTTGGCCGCGGCCTACAGCGAGGTCGGCGGCTCGTCGTCCGCCGCCAAGGGTCGTGGCCCTTGCTCAACCTCCCCCTAAGGCTGCGAGGCGAGGCTGGCTCGCCAGGATCTGGCTAAAGTCGCCTCGCCCGTGGCCCTAAGTGAGGCCGGCGAGGGCGCGACCCTCACCGACGGGGCGCGAGGCTGCTTGGCCTCACCGGATCTGGTAAAGCCGCCTCGCCGACGGCTGATGCAGGCAAGGCTAGCCTCGCCTCGGCCTGGGAGAGGCCGAGGCTCGCCGGCCAGGTCGCGACCCACGCCCGATGTGGCCGGCCAGCCTCACCAAAGGCTTGCCAACCAACACAAGGAAGAAGACAGAAAAAAATAATTAAAAAATCATAAAATTGCCATGTCAACATCGGTCACCAGCGGTAGACGTCCATGTCGGCGTCAGCCGGCCAAAATAGGCTGGATGGACTGAATTGGTACCGATAGTAAAAAATTTTAGGACTTAATTGGTTCAATTGAAAAGTTTAGGATTGAATTGGTACCAATGCAATAAGTTTAGGACTTTTTTTTGGTACTTTCCGTAGAATTCACCCCGCAACATCCATCATAATTTTTGGTCGAACTAAGAAAAAATTGTGCTTTTTAAATCATAATTCACCTTCAAGCAAAAGAAACAGGGAGAAAAGGGAAGATGGAGTTGAGTGAGTTAACATACCCTGTGTTCTTGGTGTCCCATCCCTTGATTCCAGTAACTTCCCTGAGTGCCTCCATCCAACGCTGCACAATCTTGGCTCCCACGTTTTCTTTATGCAGAGTTAGTGCATCTGCATACACTCGGGTTTCAAGCTTCACGTCACAGGGGTTCACGTCATAGAAAATGCGCATCACCTCCGGTTCGTTGGTTTTCCAACACTGCATCATGTGTTCTAGCTCCTAAGGGCACCAGCTACTAGAGGCATAATCTTGGAGAAGATGGGAATGCAGATCTTTGAGTCATCAATGGCTTGGTAAATCTCGGGGACTGATCTCGTCACCAACGTCAATCCTGCTTGTCTATGAAAACATTGATACCCTTATCTAGCAAGGTATGATAGAGGGAATCTGTGAAGTTAGCACGAGTATCCGGTCCTCGAAAACTCAAGAACACATGGTACTCGTTCTAGACAAGCCATGGCTCATGGATCCCATTTCCAGAGAAGAGCTCCTTTTCTCTTCCATCTTAGCTGCGTCCGCTAAAATTCTAAAAGCAAATAACAAAAAATATGACATGCTTTAATGGGGGCCAACGAGCAACGGTTAGGTAGTTAAGGGCGCACATGATAAAATTTATGTTTCTTGATTTCTCTATTTCTCTGTTCCCAGAAACAGGTTTGTAATAGAAATCCGTTTAGTAACGCAATTTGATTTTTCTATTTCTGAAACAGATTTTTATTCCAGAAATAGAGAAATCAAAAGAAATCAGAAGCTGAAATTTTTAACTTTTCAGTTTCTGAAATATGAATAGAATTTTTTTTTTTTGGTAAGGTAAAAATATAAATTATTTTTTCTTTTCGCCATTTGGGCATCCTTCTTCATTCACGAGCTTTTCTATTTGGGCGTTGCTTCTCCTTCTCCTCTCAACGCTTCAACCAAACCCTAGCGCCGTCGACTCCGAACAACCCGTCCATCCTCGCCGTCAACTCCAAATCCATCCTTCTTGCCACTGTTGACTCCCAACGTCGTCGTTGTCCTCTTGCCGGTAAGATTATCGCTCATCTGTCGTTGCCATCCTCAAACCGTCCAATTTGCTCGGTTGTCTTGTCGAACTCGCCTCCTCTATCCGTGTCTCCGTTCGGATTTGGGTTGTGCCTTCCTTCCTCTCCGATTCGAGTCTTCCCCTCTCTCTCTCTCTCTCTCTCTCTCTCTCTCTCTCTCTCTCTCTCTCTCTCTCTCTGTGCGCGATTTGTTTGTTCTGTTTTCCTTGGTTGGGGTTTCGCTGTTCTTGGCCGTTCTTGCACCGAACTCGATTGAAATTTTAGTATTTCCTATGTTGTTTTAGTATTATTTGGACTGTTATTTTCTATTTGAGGATTTCCTATGTATTTGGACTAGAAATATAAATTTTATTCTGTTATCAAACGAATTTCTATTCCAGAAATAGAAATTTTGAAGTCGTTATCAAACGGATTTCTTTGCTCAAGAAACTTGTCCGGAAATAGAAATTGAGAAATTAATTTTTGGGCAAAAATCAATTTCTAGAATGGAAATTTTGTCATGCACAAAATTAAGTGAGGCTCAGTTTCATTTCCGTCATGTTGCAAAATTGATCGAGAGAAATTGTAGATATATGATTAAAGGATTAAGAAATGGCCTAAGCACCACAAGTTGGTTGGCGAATGGGAAATTCGGTATCGTGTATTTCAAGCAAGTTTATAATAGTTGAGTCCAGTGAAATTCCAATTTCCAAGGCTGGCCTAGGGACCACCATAGTCAAGTCTAAATAAACCTAAAATTAGGAAGGCATATTGACATTCGTGTATTGCTCTATAAAAGTTATATTAAATAAAATGTGATGATTAAGTTTTATTTTTTGGATAGCTTATGGTAAAGTAATATGTCTAGTTAATGTTGAGGGAATTATTGATAGGCGTAAGTATACGCATATTCTGGTTTCACAAATGACATATAATAAAATAGAATGTAAGGAGGTAATCCCGATGAACAGAGTAGTTTTCTTAAGACTTATTTGTTTGTGCTCTTTAGAAAGCAAAACTGTTCTGACCCAAAAAAAGAAAGAAAGCAAAACCATTTACTTTATTGTTAAAATTTAAAATATTTATTCAAGAATAAGAAAATTATATGTAAATTATTTATCAATTTTCATGTGTTGTGAAAATATACATATTTCAAGGAAAAAATGTATAATTGTGTCGGTAATAAAGATTTAATTAAACAAACAGTAAAACATTAAATTTACCAATTCAAGCTCCAAACTAGGTTATTTTCTTTTTTTTTTTCCTTATGCTATTGAAAGGGTAAAGCTGGAAATCCACTATCTGTGATGGACTATGGCATTGTCCTGAAATTGGAATGTGTCACCTTTTCGCTTTTACCCTTTTTTCCCTTCTTTTTTGTTTTCAGAAAGATTACCAGAAAAAAAGGGTAAAAGATATTGTGTTGGTGAAGCAAAGCCACCTGTTGAATCATTTGTTTGCCCGTTCACTCTTCCCCTTTTAAAAGGAACCTTTTGAAAGAGAAAAGTGAGAGTTTCAAATCTCCATATTTATCAAAAGAATTGAGAGAAAAGTGAGGTGAAAAACGATTTAATTTAAAATATGAATTTCGATTTTCACATTTTATAAAGAGATAGAAGAAAAGTCTAAGATTTAGAGTTAAAATAATAATAAAGTAAGATCGATATTTAAAAAAAAAAAAAAAAAAAACATAAGTTTTCACTTCCATTGGCTTGGGGCCCATCGGAGTCAAATCAAACATAAAGTGGAAGTTCGAAGTCTAAGTAAAATGTAAATATGAAGCACGTGTATCTAAAAAACCTTGAAAAACTCCAAATTGATATATTTATGACAAATTTACCCCAAACTATTTTTTTTTGACCACCAAAAACCCCAACGGGGTATACCTTTAACAAATTTACCCCAAACTGGTACACTTGTGACACATTTACCCTCTGTTAGTTTTCGTTAAATTTTATTATCAAATTATTAAGTTAAATGACACGTAATAGTTGACTGGTATACCAATTTGGGATTTTACACTTCGTTTGTCACAATTTACAATTTTTGTGATTTTTTGTGGTATTAATCCAAATTAGCGAATGGTATATTTATCACAAATTTACCAGTTTAGGGTTTTTGTGGTTAAATAAATTAGTTTGGGGTAAAATTGTCATAAATATACCAAATGAGGTTTTTTTTATGGTCAATCGGGGTAAATTTGTTACACGTGTATCGGTTTGGAATTTTCATGGTCAAAAAAATAGTTTGGAATAAATTTGTCACATATGTACCAATTTGAGGTTTTTCAGGATATTAACCCAAAAAAAAAAAAAGAATTGGCACCTACTTGAGATTAAAATTTCTCATTTATAAAAAAAAAAAAAAAAAAAAGGAAAAGAGTTACTTGACAAGATGACAATATAAAAAATAAATTAAAAAGAGAGACAAAAAATTGCACATCGATTCCAAACCTACTACTATTCAAGGATGCTCTGAGTGGCCTGATCGTTTTGGTCATGAACAAAATGCTGCTTTTTTGGAGTTACTTTATTGTACTATTACCAGTCAAAAGCAGCAAGAAAAATAAATCTCAAAACGCTGGTTGTTGACAATTTTTAGGTGCATATTAATTTTAATTATACATGCATTTCTAAAGAAGATTGGGAAAACAGAATTTTATGAAACCTTGTCAACTTATATTCATTTAGGTTTGATGATTTATTTATTTAATCTTTTATTGAATTAAAATTGATGTATAAGGAAAATTAAAATTATTATTATTATTATTATTTTAAATTTTGTTTATGCAATCCATAACCTGGATCAAATTATTGAAATAGAAAATGTCCTAACGAGCTTCTGATAACTCATCGGATCTTTGAGTACGAGATCATCATTCTGAGATATTCTCCCAACATGATCCACTGCAGTTAATTTGGTATTATGCTCGATTGGAATAATTGCTGGCTTGCATCCCGATAAACCGACTCCCGATTTGATCTCAATACAAATTTCCACTGAATGAGGGAAATTCCTTGGTCGGATCGAGCAATCTCAATCTCAAGAAAATATTTTGGTGCTCCCAAGTCTTTTATATGAAATGTGGTATGCAAATATTTCTTAAGTAAATAGATGACACACTTTTAGTTCATGTGAACAAGGCGTAATCGTATTTGGACTGTTTGAAGTCTGCGCCGGTTGTGAGAGCGTTAGCAAACTTGGCATACCATTACCTAGAAGCTTGTTTCAGTCCATAAAGGGATTTGCGGAGACAACATACTCTATTCTCCCCCTATCTCCATAAGCCTTGAGGAATATCCATGTAGATTTCTTCATCCAAATTGCCATGAAGAAAAGCGTTGTGGACGTCCATTTGGTGTAATGACCAATCATGGATAGTTGCAACTGATAAGAATGAGCGAACTGTGACATCTTTAGTGACTAGAGAAAAAGTCTTGTGATAGTCAAAACATTCTCGTTGAGTATATCCCTTAGCCACCAATCAAGCCTTGTAACGCTCAATGGATCCATCAGCTCTATATTTTACTTTATAACCCATTTACATCCTATGGATTTTCTATTTGGAGGAAGGTTGACTAATTCCCATGTATGATTATCAGTCAATGCCTATAATTCTACTGTCATAGCTTGTTGCCACCGTGGCTCTCTGAATGCCTCGTCATAACAAGATGGTTCCCTTTCATCGGATATGTGACTAATGCAACATCTATGTTCCGGCAAAAGCTTATCAAAAGAGACGTAAGAAGATATTGGATAGTGAATACCTTGCGAATTAAGTGAGGCATAGATATAATCTTTGGTCCTGGTTGGTGGTTGCATGGCTCACCCTGAATGACATGGATGATCTGTTGGTGGTGGAGGAAGAGACATATCTTTGATATTGGTTTGTGACGAGACATGAGGATCATTCTCCATGTTGGGTGCATTTGCAGGCACGCTTTTCCATAACATCCTTCGGGAGCAAACGGCCAGGTGAAGTTGAAGCTGGATGAAAACTGGTTCCGAGGTGCTGTGAGAATATATTCGGGAGATGCATTTTCTTCGTTTAAGAAACAATGAGAAGTAGTTGGGGCATCCAAATCCTCTGTGGAAGGTGTGGTCTCATGAAATGGGAAGATATTTTCGTGAAAAATAACATCCTGCTAACAAAAAATTCTCTTGTTGATGGATTGAGAACATGGTATCCCTTTTATAGGTTGGGATAGCCCATGAATATGCATCGCTTGGCATAAGGACTCACTTTGTCCTGAGGCCCCATGGTTGTAGTATAGCATAAACAACTGAAAATCCTTAGATGATCCAGTGCGAGCTTCTTTCCATAAAGCAATTTGAAAGGCGATTTGCCATCCAATATCCAAGTACTGATTTATGAGAAATCAAATAGACATATCCACTATCCAAATATGGGACATACGTTTAAGATACTCATATATACACCACAATGCATAGATCAATGATGGAAAACGTATACCGTTCTGATATCCAAACCAGATTTGTTAAACTTAAATGACATATGATATCAATTCTAATTATGTATATTATAGAATTAACCTAATTTAGGTCATAATTAGGATATATGTGGTCCATTATAGAATTAGGACATATTAGGATAATTCTAATAATTATTGTGTAATAATATACAAATCTAATTATAAATTAGGGCATATTAGATATTAGAATAATCTAATTTATAATTAGGACATATTACACAATAATTTTCAATAAATCTAATTATTTACAAGTCTAATTATTGTAATATGTGCGAATTGGAACAAATCTAATTATTGTGTAATATGTCCTAATTATAAATTAGATTTGTGTAATAATTATAAATTAGGACATATTAGATATTAGAATAATCTAATTTATAATTAGAATTGGATTCATATTAGGATAATTAACCTAATTAGGATAATTAATCTAATTATAGATTTAAGCTCATTTATAAATTTTCATAAATTTGATATCAATAGAATTAGGATCTAGCTCATTTATGATATGTGCGAATTGGATACTCTTTTATATGATATGATCATGCGAATTGGAACTATAAATGATTATTTGAAATTTCATTAACCGAATCGGATGTATATATTTAACATTAAGGTCTAGAGACCGGAGAGTGTCACCCAACAAGCATTGATGAGAAATTTGCTTGTGACAGGAGAAAGAAAAATGGCTTTGGAGTCCAAGAACACGAGATGGTGATTGAGAGTAGGACAGTATCTATGAACGCCAGATGATGAGTTAAACTAATAAACAAACTTAAATGAAATCCCAGTCCTCTGACCTTCGGAATGAGCCCCGCTGCCACGATCTACAGACCAACCAACAAGGTATTTCAGCAAAATCCACGAACAAAATGAGTAAACAAAATTTTTAAAAGAACAAGTTATTCAAAACCTGAAAGCTCAGTCCTCTAACCTTCGAAATGAGCCTCGCTACTGCGATCTACAGACCAACCAACAAGCTATTTCAGCAAAATCCATAAACAAGATGAGTAAACAAAAATCTTTAAAAGGGCAAGTTATTCAAAACCTGAAAGCCCAGTCCTCTGACCTTCAGAATGAGCCTCGCCGCCACAATCTACAGACCAACCGACGATCTATTTCAGCAAAATCCGTAAACGAGATAAGTAAACAAAAATCTCTAAAAGGGCAAGTTTTTTAAAACCGGAAGGCCACCCCTAGGAGGCAGCTTGGGTATGACTCGTCTGGTTCGGATGCGAGAGTAGAGGAATCCAGCAAAAATCAGAGCCAAAGCAACCCCAAATTTCAACAGGATAGGCCATATCTCCCTCTTTTCTCTCACCATAATAAATCGATCTAGTCTAAGTTCCATCGAGTTGAAAAAAGCAAAAAGAAACAATTGCAGGTCGAGAAACAAAAAGATTGAGGAAGAGAGAAGTTCAAGAATCTGAGGACTCTCTGCCCTGCGCAGGCTCTTATATATAGTCCCGAGTCATTAAGGATGTGCCACATACCCAATGAGACTTAGGTTTTGTTGGAAAAATGTTAGACAACGTAAAATAATAATAATAATCGGGGAAATATATTGAAAAAGACTGGAAAATAAAGTCAACTATTTGAGACGTACAAACAATGTCCTTAAGGATAATTTCATTTCTCAAAGTACGAAACTTGGTATGTAAGACTTTAGCGGCTAACCTCTCAAAGTACAACATACCGCCTCTCAAAAATCAAGATACATTTTTCTTTATCCTTCATTGAATAGAAGGATATAGAATAATGCTATGTGTATAAGGAAACTTTCTGGGACTGCTGCTGTGGTGTCGGAACAAGTTGGCAAAGCTGCTGTGACGACCCCAGCAGGACGTACTGAGTGCGACGAGGTGAGCAAGCAAGGCAGGTGGAGGCGCAACAATGGCCAAGCCGGCAGCGAGCGTGGTGACTGGTGAGGGGGGGGCGGTGGTGGCGGCGTTCTTAGAAGGACAGGAGCCAAAGACCAACACCGGCAAACGAGGTCTCGAGGATTTCGACGAGAAAGCAAACCACGGACCGCCAGACAAAAGCAGCAACGACGCCGAGAAATTAAACCACACCGGCGAACAAGGACAAGCAATCTCCCCTCAGTATAGTGTTTTTTCTTTCTTTTTTACTTTTTTTGTGAACTATTAATCTCCCCTTTCTTGTTTTAAAATAATAATATATTCTCTCAATATTTCTTTCCCTCTCATTTTTTCCTTTTTAATATATTGTTTTCCTTCGTCGTTTCCCTCAATGTGTAAGACCACGATAATTCTTCTTCTTTTCTTCGATCTTGACATGATATGGTTGCGAAGACATTACAATCTCCTTTCAATTTTTTTCTTTTTTATGAAGTTATTATCTTTATCCCCCGAGTTTACTATGATGAATTAATTTTTCCACCTTGGCACCTCTTACTACTTCCATTTATAAATTTCGGCCACACAGTGTTTTATGCACTTGGCAAACATTTTATGCTCTTATGAGCTCAGTCTAGTTTATCAATTAAATTTGAGACAATTCATCTAAATCCACCTGCCGTTGATCCAGTAGAAATATATGGAATTAAGTAATGCATGAAAAAAGCACAACTAATATGCAAGATGCAATTATAGATTTTTTTGTTAGGGATTGGGGTTAGGTCCTATTTTTTTTTTTTTACAATTAACAACTAATTGGGTTGTCAAAATTAAGGTATCAACAGTGAATAAGCTATTAATACATTTTTACCCAAAGAGAGTTCATCACCAACCGTAGAGGCACCATCCACTTAAAGTTGTCCTTTTTTAATGCATTCTGAAAACACTCATGAGAAGTGGCCCTATAAAGTCTAAGTATGAGGAAAGAATATAAATCACACCACATTTTGTGGTGATTTTACAAGATTGGGATGATGGAAAACGCGCTATGATGCCCTTCTAGGAAGTTGCAAGAACTACGTGTGGGATAGTGGTCAACAACCAATGGTCAGGTAGGAAAGATAGAAGTGGTAGAGATCTGATTAAAGAAAGGACTAGGAAATGGCCTAAGCCCCACAAGTGACTAGGTGTACAGGGGAAGAATCAAATGAAATGTCTAATAAATGTGAACACATGAACTTGCATTTCTAAACTCGCTTGAGAACAAACATGAAAGGGACGCCTATAAACTTTAGTTATCATTTCTTTTATCGCCTACAAACTTCTAGTTGCATTTCGAAAAATGCCTTAACATTACTGACTTTAATTAGATTGACTTACCAACTTTTCTCTATTTAAATTATCAATTAGTTTTGAGTTACCAACTCTTGTTGGAATTACTTACCGAGTTTTATTTTTTTAATTGCCAACTTTTCTTATTCTTTTTATCAATTTTTCATTCACCTTTCTCTATTGAGCCTTAAATTTACTAACTCTTATTTGTTGACCTTTTCATTGATTAAGCTGGTTACCAACTCTTATTCAAGTTAACTATATATATATTTTTAATTTATTAACTTTTCCGTTGAGTTACTTAATTTGGAAAAAATCGGGAAGTCACCAAATAAATATTGATAATTTCTATACAATTGGTAAATTTAATATGTTGATAATTAAATAAAATTTGCCCAATAATAAGAGAATTGGTTTCTCAGTCAAGAAGAAATTGGTAATTAAAAAGGAAAAAAAATTTAAAAAAAGGCGCTGGCCAGTGGCTACCAGTTTCTTAGACCCAAGAAGTGCTTTCCAACAGGGACGCTCGAAAGGAAATCTCCACTTTCGGGTCTACCGTGTGAAATGGAAGACTTTTTAAATGGAAAAAACTATATCTAAACGGAAATTGCTCCCAGGAGTAAAACCAAACACATCCTAAACTTTATGTGTCCATTATTTTAGTTAGTAGACTGAGAGCACATTAAACTTTACCAACTCACTCATGATCCTCGAGACTCATAATTTATGAACAACGCAACAAAATCTCAAGCCACAAACAAATGGACTTCACTACTGACCACCAATCATTGTGTCCATTCATCATATACATTCCAGCCGTACACTCCGTCCAGCAAGCATCACCCTCGTAAAACCAAAACATGGGCAAAACAAGGAGCCAAGCACGAGAGGGGGGCAAAAAAGAGCGGGACATACGGCTATATACTCGAACCACAGAAAAATGAACTCGACATGAATTGATCGAAGATGGATGTTGCGATTTAAAAATGAAATGGTCATCAAAATCTTTTAAACCAGGAGACCTTCCGCGGACAACAACAGAGCTTCATTTAGACATTTCTGCGAACAGACGGTGTGCAGTGCGTCGAAGATAAGTTACCGACCGTTCTATGGCCCGAACTCGGATCTAGACCCCTCGCGCCAAAGAAATCAACTCAGTCGGACATGGAACACTCAAGAACCGGAGAAACCAAGCCCGTCGTCCTTCAAACGGAACAAGGCGGAGCTGAAGGGGCTCGTGTGGGTGACCGTTTAACGAGGAAGTCCCTACCCGGCTCGGAGACGACGACTAGAGGGCGAGTTCGAGGTGAACCTCGCTCTGGTCGGCTCCAAGCCAAGATCCCTGGGAAAGAGCGACTCAAAGTAAACAAGCAGAGAGCACTCACGAGATGCGGGCAGCGACTTAACGGAGATACGACACCCAAAACGCCGAGAGCCCCCTACCCGAGATGGTGACAGTGGAAATAGAAGAACGGGTTCATTCCATACACAAAAACGGGATGAACCATGATCTCACATCTTTCGACCCCGTCAAGCCCCGAGATCATCGGAAGACCGCACTGACGACGACCAGCGATTCCTTTAAAGAGCAACCAACCAACGATTCCTTCTCCTCAAGGACGACGCCCCCGTCCTCTCTGTTGGTCGCTTCCCCGACCAAAATTCTCGCTCGACGATCGCCGCCGCTGCCGCAATGTTGACTCCGCTGTACGAGCGTCCTTCCTCGCTCGTCTCCGCGAGCGTTAAGAAAAGTTGGGGAAAGAAAGAAAAGGGGGGATCGGGCTGAAGAGGGAAATGAACTGGGCCAAACAAAATAAAAGAAATGGGCCGGGGAGAGAAAATAAGGGAGACGGCTAAAGCCCGACCCAAACGAGCCGGGTCAAACTGGCTCCATTCCTTCTTCTTTTTTTCTTCTTTTTTTTACTATTTTATATTTTTTTGTATTCTCATAAGTGACAACCTACTAGATCGGCGAAATCAAGTGTCAACAGTCATGATCAAACTGACTCTTTTTTTGGAGTTACTTTATTTTGTACTAGTATTAGTCAAAAGCAACGAGAAAAATAAAATAAAGAAAGCTTGCTTGGCGATCAATTTAGGTTACTTTTCAATTTAACTAGACATGCATCTTATTGGAAGAGTGGGTAATACAGTTATTCGAAACTTTGTTAATTTATCGTCATTAGGTTTGATCATTAGCTTATGTAATTAAAAAATTACATTTATGGAAAATGAAATAGAATCTTTTACATACTATTTGTTTATGTTGGTTCTTTTGTCTTCCAAAAATAAAGTGATAAGTGGCCAAAAGGAAAAGGATGAAGATAATGTTATAAAGAAATGAAAAGGAAAAGGAAAATAAAAAATTATATAAAGATTAAAGTGGGATATATGTCAGTTTAAGAAGGGCCATGTGTCAAACTTCACATAGGCCTCTTGATTTGCACCAAATAACTATATAGTACTAGATCAAATTAAATCAGATTAGATTAGACTACAAAATAAAATAAAAAACGAAACAATTCAAGCTTGAATCAAAATAACTAATTCTAAATTATTATCACTTATTTCAATAGAGAAAGCGTAGTTATTTAATTATTATCTTTTCTGGAATTAGTAGTCGGATGTAATCTCCCCTTTCTTCCTTAAGGATTTTCTAGCCAAATCTTCCTTAAGCATTGAAAAAAATATAAATCTCATAGAAAGATCACTTCTAAGTTTTAAGGTGGTCAAATGAAGGAAAATGGCTGCATATACCTTGCTAGATAAGGATGTATTATGATCTACACTAAAAATGCATATTTATGTCAATCCATATCAATTAAGTTGTCGATGTCAATAAGGCTATGTTTGGTCGTCCGGATAATAATCGGGATAGGATAGGATAAAGTAGGATATTAAATCCTTTGGATAATAAATGCGGACATATCTAATCCTATCAAGTGTTTGGTGTACTTCGGGATAAGATTAAAAATAAATATGATATTCATTTAAATTATAAAATTAAAAAATAGAAAATTCAATTAATTAAAAGCCATGGAAAAACCCTAGATCTAGGAATTGTGGCCACCTCGCAGTGGCCACCATTGAAAACGGCAAGTGATATCTTCTTTTTGTTAAGTTCTTTCTTTCCTTAAAAAAAAAAAAAAAAAAAAAAAAAAAAATCTTATCCAATCCAGGGCTTATCCCACCCCCCTCCCGGATTTTTTATCCGTTGTTTTATCCAGATATATCCAGGTTTGTCCGATCTCGGTGGACATTCCCAAACATCGGATAGGATAACAAATTATCCTATCCCGGACTCAAATCCGGACTACCAAACGCAGCCTAAGTATATGGAATAGATGCTCATGCAAGTTATTCTAATTATCTTTTTTCACAAACCATACATGTTTTCAAGTAAAAGGAAAATGAAAATTGGAAAGCATTTTCAAAATAAAAATATTTTCAAAAATGAAATGGCTGGTCTCCACGTAATCTCATGAAAAAAGATCAAGAAGACACTATAGGCACGCTAAAGTTAAAGGGGAGTAAATAAACAAGTTTACCAATATATATTCCTTCAAGCCTCAAAATTCCAGATTTGCTGATCTTACAAGCTTGCTCAAGTGCTAGAGTGCGAGACACCTTCTCAAGCTTTTTCTTAAAGTTGGAAAGGATCATCTTTTCACTAAGGACGGGGAAAACCATTATATATATATATATATATATATATATATATATATATAAAAGACTTCATCAAGTTCTTCAAGTTGGACAAATCATGTAAGCTTCCCCAGGAACTACAGCCTTTGATCCAAAGAATTTCTAGAGATTCTAGTCTATCAAGACCTTGAATGTCAACCAATTTTGGGTTGTACCATAACTCACACTCCTTAAGAGTTCTCAAATTAGAGAAGTTGAGTAATGTTTGAAGGGAATGACACTCGGCAATATAGAAGAGCTGTAGATTTTCCAAATTGAAAAAGACCCATGCGTGGGCCGGGCATCACATTTTCGTAGGCGTGACCGGCGTGAGGAGGAAGAAGACCCATGCGCAGGTTAAGCCGAAATGAAGGGAGATGGGCCAGCCCACGTGAAAAGAAGAAAGGAAGGAAGAAGAGAGAAAAATAGGTGCGCCGGGCTTGTGTGGGGAGAAAGGAAGAAAGGGGAAAAAGGAAGGCAGGTAGGGGATTCATTTTTCTTTTCTTTTCTTTTTTTTAATGATTATAATTTTTAATAATAATGACATTTTTCTCTTCTGTTTTTTTTTTTTTTTTTTCTCTTCTTTTTTTGAAAAAATTATAATTACCATTAGTAATGCAAATATTCCTAATGCTAATATGCGATGCAATTTAGTTAAAATTATTTTTGTTTAGGGTTTAAAAATTAATTAATATTTTTCTACGTGATTAAATCCTAAGTAAAAAGGCAAATTTTATGTGTCAACGTGCAATTTACCGCAATGAGAGATTGACACATAGACAAGGCATCTTTGAGCATATCATATCAGTTTTATACAATTGGGGATGGATAATTAGTGTAGTCCGGTATTGTAATAGCCATCTTCGGCATAGAGAGGTTGTTTAAACATGCTCTATAAATAGGACTTTACTGCGCGTCTCCGTCTTCTAAACCACTGAAGAGACCCTACAATTGAAAATGAAGAAAGTACTGTTTGGACAAGAAAAGTCATATCCCACGTCGCATGCCCATCAAAGCCCATTCCTACGATGTTGTACTAGATGTCATGGATCATAATACTTAAATAGAGAAATGGTTATTTGAATTGTTATGATCGCGTGTTTTTCCTGAGGGGAATCTCGGGAGCAAGAAATTTATGGGCTTCGATAATCACCTGATATGCCTCGTAAGACTACCCCGTTTAGTAAGGACGTGCTCGAATTCCTGAGTTATTATCCATGTTAGAAAAGGAAATGTGCAGTCGAGAGATGCGAATGCAGTACAGATGTGCCGCGGCTTTCTGGATCCTGCTTCTGAACAACTTCCTTCTGTTTTCGTCGTAGCTGCGTCTACAACCAACGAAGATTTTGACAAAAGATGTGCATCTCATGGGAAATTCAGTTTCTGTTTCCGATTTCAATGGCTGGCGTGGAGCCCACCAGAGTCAAAGTGGATCTAATTTAGCAGAGTTCGAAGTCGAAGTCTAAGGAACAATACAAAACAATCTACCGTGTCGACACCAATGAACTAAACGATACGAAACAAAAGGAAAAGGGTGATTAGTCCAAGTCAATGGTCAGGATCAGCGTGCTGCGTGTTACGTTTCTTTCTGTTTAACCTTTTTTGTGCCATTGTCATCCAAAAAGAGTCGATGTCATCCATCGCTGATTAGCTCACTGCAAACCAGGAGACGCCGTCCAATTCACCCAGGAGCATAGATAACAATATTTTACCTACCACTGTTAATCTATGAGAGAGGTATTAAATGACGTGACATATTAATAGCGGCATTTGCTCTCAACGAAGTAGTCACTTTTAGTATTTCCTAGTCCAGACATAAAGGAAAAGCCGACTGAATGATCATGATGATGCAGACATTGAAAAATTGAAGCTGTAAGTCAAAGTTTCCCCTATATATATTGGTCGAGCAAATTGCTTTTACAAATGAGCCGTTTACAATTAATGCCATACCTTGTTCACAAGAAAGAAGCTTGTCTTTTTTTCTTCTTTTTTACATAATTAAGTGTATCGTCAATCACTCATTATTGGCCTTTCCATAACCCAAACTGTGAAAAAAAAAAAGAATGAACAATTGTTGTCACCTTCTCTCGCGAACTCCAAGACATTATTGTGACGATCCAAAAGTCTTCTAAGGGATCATCCCCAGAAAGGATCCTTTTTAAGGTCTCCCAGCTCTACAAACTTTGTCAAGTATGCGACTAAAATGATCGATTTCTTAAAGGTCATGTTGAATTATACTGATTTTTAGGATCTGATTATTAGGAATATTCAATCCTGATTTTTGGGGTCCTAATTATTAGGAAATAGCTGTAAATAATTAGTTAGGAAATGATTTATTAGTATCCCTTGATTTGTGGGATTATAGCTGTATTTTACAGATCTGTTTTTTCCTAGTTAGTACTTGTAGAAAGTCCTATAAATAGTTTTGTAATCCTGGTACAAAAATATTGAGAATTATTACAATTCTTTTCTCTAAATTCTTCATGGTATCAGAGCATTAGGCTCATTTTTCTAGGATAATGTTGCAGAGCATCCTTCATTGATGCAATAATCTTCCAATCACAGCCTTCATTGCTGGATTTGTTTTTCCTTAACAATCTGATCGCAACCGTCCTTGTTGTGATCCCTTTAGCTATATATTTTCCCTCTTTTCTTCTAAACTTGTCCCAATTTTTTTTTCTTTTACCCTAAAACCTCATTCACTTGCAGCAGCCTTTACTGCTTCTGTTTTCTCTTGCTCTTCCTTTCCAAGTACTTTCTTTGTGCCTGGAATTATCCATGTCTGAGAGAAAATTGATTGGAAATACTTCTGGTGAAAATGAGGAGGCCAACACCAACCATATGACCGGAGATCTACAAAATGTGAGAGCAACTTATAGGCTGAATGAAAAGAATTATCTCAAATGGTCACAATTCATCAAGACCTATTTGAAGGGTAAAGGAAGACTCAACCATCTTCTCGGAATAGGTCCAACACTAGAAGAGATCCCACGTTCAACGCATGGGATGAGGCAGATTCAATGATCATGTCATGGCTTTGGGATTCAATGGATCCAGCCATAAGTGATACATGTATGTTTCTCAAAACTGCAAAGGAGATTTGGGATTCTATTCGCAGGACTTATTCGAAGGCTCGAGATGCAGCACAAGTATATGAAATCAAGGTAAAGACAAGTGCAACAAAACAAGGGAGCAAAACGGTGACAGAATATGCCAATTCCCTTCAAAATCTATGGCAAGAACTCGATCATTATCGAGTATTTGAGATGAAGTGTGCAGATGATGCTGCAACTCTAAAAACCTTCATTGAAAAGGATCGAGTATATGATTTCTTGGCAGGTCTTAATTCTGAATTTGACCAAGCCAGAATTCAAATACTTGGAAAAGAAGAAATCCCTTCTTTGGAAGAGACAATCTCTCTAATCCGGGCGGAAGAAAGTAGAAGGGGAATAATGCTGGAGCCTCAAGCTGTGGAAGGCTCAGCATTAGTAACTCGCAATGCGTCAACACAAGAAAGAGGAAAGGTGGATGCTTCAAAGTCTACATGGAGGGATAATCGAGACAGTTTGTGGTGTAACTACTGTAAGAAGCCAAGGCATACAAAGGAACGTTGCTGGAAACTGAATGGCAAACCAGCAACCTCAAGCCGAGAGTGGGGAAACAAAGGAGGACAACCAAGGCCCCGGGCTCATCTAATTGAACAGACCAACCAGCAAATCAGTCACGGTGAAGGACAGGTGAAAGAATCCTTTAGCAATGAGGAAATAGAAAGAATTAAAGGGCTTTTAGGGTCTTTTGATAAACCCTCTGGTGCATGTTCCTTAGCACTCTCAGGTAAGTCTCCATTCTCTTTTAGTTTAAATGCCTCAGAAAAACTTTTAAGTGAAGCTTGGATAATAGACTCAGGTGCCACTGATCACATGACTCACACTTCTCATTTTTTTAGTACCTACACCCCTTGTCCAAGCAATAGAAAAATAGGGGTGGCAGATGGTTCTTTGGCCTTTGTTGCAGGGAGTTGGTGATATCTATGTTACGCCTGTTCTCACTCTAAAAGATGTCCTCCATGTGCCAAAATTATCAGCCAACCTAGTCTCCATACAAAGGCTCACCAATGACCTCAAATGTTATGCAATTTTTTACCCCACCTACTGTGTCTTTCAGGAACAAGATTTGGAGAGGAAGATTGGACTTGCTAAGGAAAAGAATGGGTTGTATTATCTTGAGACGCCGAGGATTTCAAAAAGAGTCATGAACAATTCACCCTTGTCATTTCTTAGTGCTTCAAATAAGGATGTCATTTGGCTTTATCATTTTCGTTTTGGTCATCCATATTTTCGTGTCTTAAATATCATGTTTCCTTCCTTGTTTAAAGGACTACATATGAGTCAATTCCAATGTGATACTTGTGAATTTGCTAAGCACACCCGTGTATCTTTTCCTATAAACAACAAAAGAAGTTCTCATCCTTTTGATTTGATCCACAGTGACATTTGGGGACCTTCCACAATTCCAAAATCTCAGGGGCTCGATGGTTTGTTTCTCTAATCGATGATTGCACTAGGGTCACATGGATATTCTTACTCAAACACAAATATGATGTAAGTATATTGTTCCTAATTTTAATTCTATGGTTCAAAATCAGTTTGGAGTTAAAATTAAGAACTTTAGATCAGATAATGCTAGAGACTACTTTAATAAGATCTTGTCAACTTATTTCCAAAAGGAAGGGATAATCCATGAGTCATCTTGTGTAAACACACCACAGCAAAATGGGGGTGGCTGAAAGGAAAAATGGTCATTTGCTCAACACTACTCGAGCATTGTTGTTTCATGGAAATGTCCCTAAGTCTTATTGGGGGGAAGCTATCCTTACATCTACATACATGATTAATAGATTGCCATCAAGAGTATTAGATTTCAAAACTCCTATGGCAGTTCTTTCTAGCTTTTATCCACATTTCAGGACAACAAATAATCTCATACCTAGAGTCTTTGGTTGCACCTCTTTTGTACATGTTCATAATCAGCAAAGGGGAAAACTAGATCCTAGAGCAATCAAGTGTGTCTTTCTTGGGTACTCCGCTACACAAAAGGGGTATAAATGTTATCATCCTCCTTCTCGAAAAACCTATATTTCAGTTGATGTTACATTTGTAGAAAACAAACCTTACTTTCCACAATCTTATCTTCAGGGGGAGAAGTCATTAGCTGAAGATAAAGACATTGAGGTCCTTAATCTTGACTTACCTCCTAATAATCTTCCAATCCGAGCTCCCACTTTTGATCAACCAATCCCTAATCAATCAACTCCTAATCAATCAGCCTCCAATTCTGATCAACGAGCTCCTCATGAATCAGTTTCTAATGAATCAGTTCGTGCTACTTTAATTCCGGACCCACTCTCTACAATTGAGCCTATTCCGGAACAAGAGTCCACTCCCATATCTCCTCGTATTTATGACTCTATGAGATTTCCTCAGGTATACTCAAGAAAGACAACTGTTCCAGACCAAACACAAGTTCAAGATTCCCATCCGAGTTTTGCAAATGAATTTCCGGTAAGTTCTGACTCTCCTTTGCATAAACAGTCAATTGATATGCCTGAAAATGACTTGCATCTTCCCATTGCTGTTAGAAAAGGTACTAGAGAATGCACAAAGCGACCCTTATATCCACTATCTCACTATGTGTCACTTGACCGCCTATCACCATCTCATAAAAATTTCATTGTGAGTCTAAACACCTTTTCTATTCCAAATACTTTATCTAAGGCATTGTTTAAAGAAGAATGGAGGAATGCAATGAGAGAAGAAATTGATGCATTAGAAAAAAAAAAAAAAACCAGATTTGGGAGATTGTCGAAAAACCTAAGGGAAAGAATCTTGTGAGCTGCAAATGGGTTTTTACCTTGAAATACAAAGCTGATGGTTCTCTTGAGAGATATAAAGCACAATTGGTGGCAAAGGGTTATACTCAGACTTATGGAGTAGATTATCAGGAAACATTCGCTCTGGTGGCAAAGATGAACATTGTGAGAATTCTACTCTCTTTGGCAGCTCATTTTAATTGGCAACTTCAACAATATGATGTGAAGAATGCATTCTTACATGGAGACCTAGAAGAAGAGATCTACATGAGTATTCCACCGGGATTTGAAGGAGAAAAAACAACAAACAAAGCATGTAGATTACGGAAAGCACTATATGGGCTCAAGCAATCACCTAGAGCCTGGTTTGGGAGATTTTCCAGAGTTATGAAAGCTTCAGGCTACAAACAAAGCCAAGGTGATCATACCCTCTTCATTAAGCATTCGGCAAGAGGGAGAGTAACAACACTTCTAGTGTATGTCGATGATATTATTGTCACAGGTGACGATGATGAGGAGAAATAGCAGCTAAAGCAGTGTTTGATTAAAGAGTTTGAAATAAAAGAGCTAGGAAGACTCAAATACTTTCTTGGCATTGAAGTTTCTTACTCTAGACGGGGAATTTTGTCTCACAACAGAAGTATGTGACTGATCTCTTGAAGGAAACTGGAAAACTTGGTTGTAAACCAAGTAGCCACACCTATTGAGCCTAATAAAAAGCTTGGAGATGCAAAGGAAGAACCTGCTGTAGCTCGAGAAATGTATCAAAAATTGGTTGGGAAACTTATCTACTTGGCTCATACTAGACCTGATATTGCCTATTCAGTAAGTATGATTAGTCAATTTATGCATGACCCAAGAGAATCACACTTACAAGCCATCAATCGAGTGCTACATTATTTAAAAGGAAGTCCAGGAAAAGGAGTCCTATTAAGAAGAAATCAAAAACTGATGCTGCAAGCTTATACCGATACTGACTATGCAGGATCTATGGTGGATAGAAGGTCAACATCTGGTTATTGCACATTTCTTGGCGGAAATTTAGTGACTTGGCGGAGTAAAAAACAGAATGTAGTTGCAAGATCAAGTGCTGAATCAGAATTTCGAGCAATGGCCCAAGGAATATGTGAGCTATTATGGCTTAAAATCATCCTAGAAGACTTGAAGATCAAGTGGGAGGGTCCTATGAAGCTGTATTGTGACAATAAATCAGCAATTAATATTGCTCATAATCCTGTATAGCATGATAGGACGAAGCATATTGAAATTGACAGGCATTTCATCAAAGAAAAGATAGAAGAGGGGTTGATATGCATGTCCTACATACCTTCCGGAGATCAACTAGCTGATGTGCTAACCAAAGGACTTAATGGTGGGATCTTTCATGAAATAATCTTCAAGCTGGGAATGGAAGACATCTATTCCTTAGCTTGAGGGGGAGTGTTGAATTATACTGATTTTTAGGATCTGATTATTAGGATTATTCAATCCTGATTTTGGGGGTCCTAATTATTAGGAAATAGCTGTAAATAATTAGTTAGGAAATGATTTATTAGTATCCCTTGATTTGTGGGATTATAGCTGTATTTTACAGATCTGTTTTTTCCCAGTTAATACTTGTAGAAAGTCCTATAAATAGTTTTGTAATCCTGGTACAAAAATATTGAGAATTATTACAATTCTTTTCTCTAAATTCTTCAGGTCATTTTAGAGTCATTGTCAACCTTTTATAATAAATCTAATAAGTTAGAGCAAATGATTCTTGATATTTTCTCGGTGCCGATCGCAAAAATTTCTGTATAAGTATGGGCTAACACTAATGATATAAACGGAAGAAAGAAACAGGCTGGCATATAATATGAGACAATGTATGATGGTCCAAGTACGGCAATGACTTGGGCTTTGCATTTGTAGGCCTTGTTTTACTGGTGTTGTTGATGTGTGGAGAATGTGTTCAGATGCATTGGCTACTTCTAGTAATCTGGCCAGGAGGGGCACTCGAAGGGGGCAACGCCGGGGGAATGGAGGAAATTATAGAGCATTTGTTTTTGTTTTGCAATTGTTCTGAGTGTGTTTGGTTTATTCATTAAGTGTGTGTGTGTGTGTGTGTATAGATGTACATGCGTATATCTAATTGTATACTCCCACACCAGCGAAAGCCCAAGGTAGAATGTTCTCGAATCAATAGAAATACTGCTACTTGGATGATTATTTTCATAGATCACTACATTATTGCCAAAAGTAAGCTAGATTTGGAGAGAACAAGTGCTTAATGATATTTCTAAATCTTTGTAGGAGATTAGATGTGCGAAAAGATACTGTCTAAACGTGTTGATATTAGCATTTCGGTGAAGCATGCCTAGAACAGCCGTTAAGCAACTTTAGAAAAGCGAAACTTCACACTTTGTTGCCTCTTTCTAGTTCCTACCCTGGTAACCATCATCAATTGAGTCCGTATATTTTTTTATTTCTTTGATGACAACTTCCTCCAAACCTCAAAATTCAGGATTTGCTAATCTTACAAAGTTCTTAAATTGCTAGAGTGAGCTTAGAGATACCTGTTTTCCTCTCGCCGAATCTGTCGAAAAAACATCAATCCCACTTCTTCAGTTTCTTCCAGTTGGATAGATCAGGAAGGCATAGCAAGGAATTGCAACGTAGATGTTAATACCTTCCCGTGACTTTAGTATGTCAAGATCTTGCATCTCAACCAATTTTGGACAATTCCATAGTACAAGGTCCTTGAGATTCTTAAAGACAGGAAGATTGCATTTATTAACTGTAAGTATCCTCAAACTAGAGGGAAGTTGTCCAATCTGACGCAGATTCTTGAAGTTGATGAGTTCAAGTTCTTTTAGACAGCAAAGGCAACCAAAAATATGAGCTCACACTCGTAATCTTCGAAAGGTTTTTCTTTTATCAGATTCCTCAGAAGTTCCAATATATAAAATGCATTGTCAATTCTCACTTTTGTAAAAGCAATGGGTCATGCGCTGATTGATTAGCTCACAAGGTTGGAGAACACTGGAGCTTTTTTTGCGGCTCTTGGGGACAAACATAGACTTACCAAATTCTGGGGAAGTTTTAGTACATTCTCCATACGAGTTTGCGTTAATTTCAAGATCTCCCAGAAAGGTAGTCTCACGATATCACAAGGAATTGTCTCCAGCCACTTGCAGCCCTCTCCATAGATCTCTTCAAGTTTCTCCAACATTCCAATTGTCTCGGGTAGCTTTTGCATGTGACTTCTATTCATCTTCAATGCTTTCAAGCTCTTTAGATTGATAATGATATTTGGCAACTCTACAATGCATTTTTTTGAGACATCCAACTCAACTAAACTTTTTAACATTCCAATTGAGTCAGGAAGTTTCGTCAGCTTGATGGCTCCACGAATGACCAAGCGTTCAAGATTTACAAGTGCTCTGATTGAGCTTGGGACTTGACTAATACTTCCTTTTTTGAAATGGTTACTTATCAGCAACTTAGTCAATGCTCCTAGATAACCTAATTCAACAAGCAGCTCTTCGAGTCAATAACATCCATTTAAATTCAAGTACTTCAGATGTTTCAGATGACCAATGGATCGACCAATCCATGACAAATTCGTACACCCTCCACAATTAATATGCAGAGATATCAGGAGTTGTTTTTAACGTGGGGGCACTTTGACAGATTAAAGGACTTCCAATCTTGTAGCCACTTGTCATATGATTGTATATATTCAACACGATTGATTTATGGAATTTTTGTGAGACAAGCAAATATATATACTAATGAAGCATTCCACCAAAGTATCTATATTAATATTTTGGGTATATGCATTCCTCTATAATCTGAGCTGAAATCGCTTTTTGTCTCATTTTTAGATTTCTTCCAATGTTGCGCTCGATAACAATAAAAGAAAATAGATATATATATATATATATATTAAATTTATATTATAAGATAGAATTATGTTTGAATATATAAATAATAATATTAAATTTAAAACTAAATTATGTTTATTTTCGTTAGTTTGAATTTCTTGTATTAAAATATATATTATATATATTGAAATATAATTTTAATTATAGAAATTTGAGAAGTTTGTTATTAGGGAAAAAATAAATTTCATATTATAATATTAGAAATTCTATCCATCTTTATATTACTTTCTCCATGAGAAAATTTTATATGTGCTATGTTCTTCTTATATCTGACTTTTATCATGTCTTGAATAGACACCAAACAAAGTTCTACACTAAATTTTATCTTGATTATCAAACACAGCCTCAAGATTATGCATATATCTCCTTTGATTTAACATATCCTTGATTGATCATATTCAATATTATATTTATCTCGTTACCTTAATAGCTATCTCATATAGCCTATAAATAGACTAATGTAATCTTCATTATAATATATGAAAGTACAGAGAAATTCCAATATTCCTATCTTCCATATATTATTTTATTTATTTAACTAGTGAAGCAAATTTGCAACGATTATAGTGGTTATGATCGGCTTGCTATGCATTACAAATTCTTCTATTTTACCTTTCTTTTTGGGACAATATTATAATTTCTACTGCATTAATTAACTTCTTTCACACCATTATCATCCGGTAAGACTCGATATCGTCCATTGCTGATTAGTCCATCGTGAACCATGAATTGCCGTCAAATTCACCGACAACATGGACGACAATGTTACATGTATCGTATACCTTACGTTTACGTCCAGACACAAATGGAAAGCCAACTAAAATCATCATCACCACGCCTAAATTGAAATATTGAAGCTATAAATTAAAGTGTCTGGTCTACGACTAAAATGTTCAATTTTTATAAGGTTTAATTTAAAGTCACTATCGACCTTTCATAATAAATTTAGGGATATGTACACTGTAAGTTTTGAAACTTGTTATGAAAGTATAATTAATCTTAAAACTTTTAGAAAGTGCTATCAAGTCTTAAAATTTGTCAAATTTGTATAATCAAGTCTTTTCATTAATTTTGTTAATTTGGTTAATGACAAATGCTAATATGCCTTTTTTTATTACATTATCTCTCCTATGTGACAATGACGTGACCAAAACAAGAAAGATAAGCTCAAAACGACATTATTTTGATCCAAATTTGATTTTTGTATAAATATTAATTATATTAAATTAAAAAAATCAACTAAATTTTAGTGGCTGGGCCTTGGCAACCTCAGCGAACGGTCGCCTCACCATCACCAGCCCTTTTCAATGATGGTAGGGCAACAGCGATGTCGGCGGAAAGGGCGATGAGGGCCCCACAGTTTGTTGCATTTGTTGTTTTTTATTTTTTAATTTAGTCTATTTTTAAATTTAATTTAATTACTATTTATACTAAAAATTAAATTTGGATCAAAACAACAATGTTTTGGGGTCACGTAGGAGAGAGAAAGTAATAAAAAATAATGGCATCATTTTCCGTTAGTAGGAATTAACAGAAGAACTCAATCACATTAATTTAATATGTTTAAGAACTTAATTATGTATTTTTAAAATTTTTTAGAACTTAATTGCATATTTGTGACAAGTTTTATGATTTCTGATGAGCATATCCTATTAATTTAATAAGTTAGAGAAATTGTTTTCTAGTTCGTACTTTTTTTACTCCTCTTTTGGCTTAAACACTTTTTTTTTTTGGTGTTTTGATCATGCTATCTCTTGTGAGTCCCACAACTTTCGGTACAATTCTAAAATAGTAATCTTTTTTTAATTATTTGGTCCACTGTTGTTATTATTTTTTTCCTGTGAGTCTTACTTTCTTTCTTCTTCTTTCCTTCCACGCCTTTGATGTCTCAATTCTCCACTCTTGCAAGTTGTCTCCATATTTTTCTCTACAGTAGGCCATTCTTCTTCCGCCAAAAATCTCTCTTGCATTTACAATCCCAAAAGAACTGCTTACTTCAGCAATTGGTGCCCTCCTTCTTCACTATCAAAGGTATCGTTTTGACAAAAGCTTGTTTTTTTCCTTTTCAGTTTTCTTTGTAAAATGCTTGATCTTGTGTTTCAATCTTGCATTTAGAGCGTAGCGTGATCATCACAGCGTTTGTGAATTAATTGTGCAGTTTTTTTGTAGTCTATAACTTATTTGCATCCTATAGAATTTTGCTCCCTCTAAGTTCAGTTTCTTACCATTGTTTCCATAAGTTCTTAATCATCAATTTTCGGATGTTGTCGTTGCTTCTCATTAATTGACTTGTTGAAAATAATGATGTGGGATATGCTTAATCTAGTTGTTTGATCTCAAGGGGAATTGAGGTAATCTATTTTCTTTGACAATAGAGAAGGCCAAAAACCATTTACAAGAGCGGAGAACTAAGACATCAAAGGCCTGGAAAAAAAGAAAAAGGAAAGTGAGATCTACAAGGAAAAAAATAAAATAAAAGGAGTTGACCAGATAATATAAAAAAGATCATTTAGTAGAGTTGTACCAGAAGTGGTGGACCACATGAGATAATATGTCAAAACACCAAAAAAGAGTGTCTAAGACAAAAAAAAAAAAGTGAAAAAAGTGTGGCCTCTTTGTTTTAGAGTTATTGAGTACTTATTGTAACAGTTTTCGAATGAATATGGGCTAACACTAATTGAATAAGCGAAGAAAAAAAAGGCTGGTATATAATATGAGACGATGCATGATAGTCCAAGTATGGTAATGAGATCAAATTCTGTTAGACTTTGTATATCTCAATTTGGGGGATAAATATTAAAAAAAACTAAACCTATGTTATTGGTGCTAATTTGGTGCTACATCTTTTAATTGTGTCAATTTATCCTAAACCTTCCAACCTAGTGTCAATTTAGTCTTTCCATCTAATTTCGACTAAATATTGCTAACGTGGATGCCAGCTCACATGCATGATAATATTTTAATGATTTCCAAATTTTTTATTTTTAAAAATTTTCTCCTTTGTTCCTTTCTTTTTTTTTCCTCCTCTTCCCAATGGCCCTCACCACCACAAGCAAGCTAGTGAGGCCATCCTAGCCTAGGCGAGGCTTGACCCCACTAGATTTCTCTCATGAGAAGGAGTGGGTTGAAAGCTTGATGCTTCTGGGTTTGTGAAGTTGAAGCCGAGAGAATGAATAGTGTGAGATCTGGACTTCGAAGCTTTACTAGAACCGAGCCTCACGCCCCAAGTCCTTGGCTCTTCATTGTGCATGAACTCAACCTTCGTAGTAATCGAGCCTCAATTAGCTGTTGTATCTGCTTCTTCGATGTGCAGTTCTCAGAATTACAACCTCTTTCGTTCGAGCTCTTATTTGTATTGCTTCAATAATGAATGCCATCTAATGTCATTCCAATTGCTGAAGCTCTGTTCTCGCGAATTGCAGCTCAATTCCATGTGAAACTGAAGAGACATGTGAGGAGCTTTGTTAGCATCCTACCGCTACCTCCCACTTTCAATCGAACGCCGATTCTTCCTTCGAATGCAGCTAACAAAAAGGAAAATCTTTTTCCTCTCCTTCTTCTTCGTTTTAGCCTCTTCAATTGCATTTGGGAGACATGATTGCAGAGATTCATGCTCCAATTCAGGTGAACAGAGATGCAGAAATACCTAGGTCGGCCTCGCCAAATCTAGTAAGGCCAACCTTTGCCTATGCAACGCTTGGTAGGGGTGAGCGGTTCGAGGTTCCTTACAAGTTCCGCCTGGAACTTGGAACCTACCCTCAGGTACAAGTTCCTTATTTTTTGGAACCTGGAACCTACCCATCGAAACCAAGAACCTGGAACCTACATTGTCACAGGTTCTAGGGTCGGTTCCAGGTTTCAACAGGTTTTTTTTTTTTAAACAGAAAAGAACGCAACATTAACAAATAAGCTTGTCATTCATCAAAGAGAATACAAAACGATATATGCTAGTGAACTTGGGAAGAATGTAATAATATATTTTTTCTCGGAAATAGAGAGTTCATGGAGGCCTAACGTATCTAACATTACCAACAATTAAGCAGAAGGATCAAGGATCAAAGCTGCATTTAAGAAAAAACTCATACCTTCAAAGGAAAATGAAAATGTTTGTGAACTTGGAGGAAAAGAGAGATATATGCTCGAAAATTTCAAATTCCAATACGATACGATCTCTTCTATATTTTGAGACATGAATTTTTAAATTGGCACACCATGAACAAACAAGTGCAAAACTTCTTTTCTTTTTTTTTTCACACAATTACGTTAACAAAAAATCAAGAATTTTGCTCTAGCACTTGTGACAAATTCATATCTATACCTTCAGAAACTTTGTAGGCATCGATTGCCTAATGTTATCTGGCAAGTCTCACTAGTAAATTTTACTAATTACTTGAATCATCAGCTTGGGCAACCTTCACTTCGTCACCAAATTGATGAGCTTTCCTACTGCTGCACCTGTACAAGTGAGACTTGGGCTTGTCAAGAACTTCCAAGCATCAATTGGGAACTTCCAAGCATCAATTGGATGATACAACAAGTGAAATCTCACTTGTACAGGCAATAGTGCAAACTAATGCACCTATACAGTCTCACTTTGCCCTGCCCTTCCAATTGAGTCAAAGAACGCTAGCAAAAAATTTAAAAAGCGATCCTCTTGAAAAAAAAAGCTTTTTTTGGCAAGCACATGAAAATTACCTGCACAGGCAGTGCTACTCCAAGTCTAGTGTTTATGTCCAGTATGATGCTTGGATTCCCATCCACCTCCTCTCCCTCACCCACCTCGTCTTCTACGTCTCCATTGCTTGCCACAAGCTCACCCTTTGCCTCACCGCTACAAGCAGAGGATACTAATCATGCCTGTATTTGTGGTTATTAGCACAAAATTGACTGATACAACATTCCAACTAAAGATTTGGTTTTTCTTGTCAGCACAAAGCTTGCCATTAGTGGGAACCTGATCCACACCAGATAAGATTATTATTCAGCAACAAATGAATCAGTGCATCAGCCTGCCGACTAGTTAATCAACTATAAGATAGATTCCGCGAGAATATTTTACTGATCAACACCAATTATTTCAGCCACCAGCATAAGAGAGATAAAGCAAGAAAAAAATCGGAATACTCCAATCACCTCTTATAAGCAATTCAAGAAAACCAGGAGGTTCAATCGCAAACAAACGATGGAGAGAGGGGGCGGTCGAGATTACTGGCACGAAGGCGGCTGAGAGAAGCTCCTTCAGTCCCTGAAACCTGAATTTTGCACTTCGCAAGAAACATAACCAGAAAGAGAAAGAGAAATAAAAAATTCACATACAGAAGACACAAAACCCACGCCACAGAGAGAGAGAGAGAGAGAGAGAGCGCACTGCGACAGAGCTGAATCGAGTGCTATGGAGGACGCCTCGAGGGTGGCAAGCGGGGGTGAGCGGCAAGCGGGCAGCAAGCGGTGGGGCATCGTCGTCGAGGGCATCGTCGAGGGGCGAGTGAATACAGCAGGGGGAGGGGGCGAGTGGTGTCCAGCAGCAGGGCGAGCGACATCGAATTCAAAGGCGACAAGCGGCGGGGCGTCGTTGTCAACAGCGTCGTCCGGCGTTGGGGTGAGCGGCGTCGTCGAGGGGAGGGGGCGTCGTCGAGGGATTCAAGGTAGGGGAATGGAGGAGTCGGGGACATGGGCTTGGGCAGAGGTTCACCAACGATTTAGGGTTTGGGCGGAAGTTGAAATAGTGGGATGCCACCAGATCAAAATTTTTAGGGTTTTTAGGTTTGGGAACCAGAACCGAGAACCGCCCGGCTCCCAAAAAAAAAGGAAACTAGGAATCGGAACCGGCCTCTCTCGGAACCACGAACCGAACTGGAACCTCTGGTTCGGTTCCCGGTTCTCGGTTCTACTCGGGAACCACGCTCACCCCTTATGCTTGGCGAGGCTGCCCTCACTCAAGCAACAGCTAGCCTTGCCCTCGCCAAGGCTAGTCCTCACTAGACATTGGAAAGAGGAGGAAGAAAAAGAGAGGAAAAAGGGAATAAAGGAAGGGTAAAAAGAAAGAAAAAAGATAAAAAAATTCAAATATTATTAAAATATTATTTAAAAATGTCAACATCGATGCTGACTATAAGACGTAAACTAGCTTGGCATCCACATAGCAATATTTGGCCAAGATTAGTTATAATGATTAAATTAGCTTTAGGTCAAAATATTTATGACTAAATTAACACAATTAAAACGTTTAAGACTAAATTATTACCAAGTACAATGATTTAAGACTTTTCTAACACTTTTCTCCTCAATTTAGTGACAACATAGGGGATAGCTAGTGTAGTCTGGTATTCTAATGCCCATTTATGGCAAAGAGGCTGTTAAAATATGCTTGATGGAAAGGGCTTTACTTGGCGTCTCCTAAAACACTAAGGGACGGTACAAGTGAAAATGAAGAAAGTGTCGTTTGGACGAGAAACGGTATCTCCAACGTCACATGCACATCAAAACCCATTCCTATGACGTTATACTAGGTACATGTTATGGATTTTAATACATATATAGAGAAGTGATAAGGGAGTTTGTCCTCTTCTGTTAAAATTTACTTATTAATCATTGCGATTACATATCTTTTTAGACGAAAATCTAGAAAGCATGAAATATATGGGGAAAATGAAACAAATAGTTCCTAAATTTTGATCCAATATGCAATTTGATTTCTGAATTTTTAATTTGTTCAATGTGGTCCATAAACTTTAGCTCAATATGCAATGTGATTCTTAAATTTTTAATTTGTTCAATATAGTCATTGAATTTTTTGTACATGTTTGACACAGTATCTAAATTGTATAGAAATGCTCAATGTGGTCCAACATTAAGCATTACCATAGTTCAAGGACTATATTGAATATATATCAAAATTTTATTGATTATATTAAATAAATTAAATATTTAGGAACCACATAGCATATTGGGCTAAAATTCAAGGACCAAATTGCACATTAGGCCAAAGTTTAGAGACCGTTTGTGTCGTTCTCCCAAATATATGGGTTTCAATGGTTACCTAATGTGCCTTGTGACATTGCCTTATTGATGATGAGTTCAAAATGTCGTAGTAATTATCAAGATTAGAATAGGAAAACTATAGTGAAGAGATATGAATGTAACATAAAGCTAGCACAATTAATCCAACATGATACAATGAGTTCCTTCATGAAAATTAAATCCAAATCATAAAAGATAAATATATTTTTACATTGACACATCAACAGTAGGCCTTGTTATTGCCCCACCAATAGATTGAAAAATTATGAAACGTAAGAGGGTGGGGAAAAATGTGAATGAAGCCGATACTAACCAACTTATGGTGCGTTTGGTGACTATTCTATTTCCGAAAACAATTTCTGCTTCGAAATAGTCTTTTCTGATTCTGTTCCCTAGATGAGTTTTTGAGCATTTGAAGGCATTTGATAATTACACAAAATTTCTATTTCTGGAATAAAAATATGTTTAATACAACTCTCAAGTTTTTTTGCGACTAAGAATTTATTTTACTTTTTGATTTTTTTTGCATTTGTCTCTTTTTTTTTTTTGTTTTTCTTCTTCTTCTTCTTCTTTCTCTAGTTGGTCGCAGGCCTCAGCCATGACCGATGATTGGCTAGACTAGAGTTGGCAAACTTGCCGATCTCGAGGGAGCCTTATTAGCTCCCGGTGAGGCTAAGCCTAATCAGCCTATGCCTCGCCGTGGTTAGGAGATGCCAAGCTCGCCCAGCCACGGGCGAGGCTCAACCTTGCCCCGCAACTACAAGGTTGGCATCACCCAACCATGGCAAGGTTGACCTTGTGATGACTAGGCAAGGTCAAGCCTCGCCCGAGATCTTGGCAAGACCAAGCTTGCCTAGCTGCCAATGAGGCTCCTTTGAGGTCACCGACTCTTGTCTAACCGGTCGTTAGCAACTGGTTGGAGGAAGAAGAAGAAGAAGGAAAGGAAAAGGGGAAAAGAAAAGAGAAAAAAAAAAAATGAAATGAAGACTAGAAAAGACAAAAAGAAGAAGAAGAAGAAGAAAATGCATGATTCTTGAATTGTTTCAAGAGCAAAGAAGCAACTTTATTTTTTTAATTTTTACTTCTTGATTATATTTTAAATCTATTATCAGGAACAAATTTATTTACAAAAATAAAAATATTACCAAACGGATTTCTATTCTTTTTGCTCGGGAAACAAAAGAACATAAATAGTTACGCTTTGGCTGGTTATAGAACAGGCCCTTACTAAATTTGATGAAGTCTTGAAATTTGTGCCAATTATTCTTTTGTAATTAGTTACTTGGTAGCAAACTTACTAAAATGTAGTAGACTAGACCATGAGCTTTTGCGAAATTTTGACTTTTTTTTTTAATTTTATGTTATTGTCAAGACCTACCTTTTTCGTCCAAAGGGGAAACGATGATTGGTTTAGGGGTATTATCTAAAAAGACGGGCCTACTCATTTGATTAGGCATGGGCTCTCCCTAGCTCATACCCTGAGCAATGTTAGAGTGTTCAATGTTAGCTCAAATTAATGCTATGAGAATTTTTTTAATAATGAGTCATCACTAGCCTATTGGGGTCACCTAAAAATCAAGTGAAGTATGAAAGTGTATCTCACTTCTAGGATAAAGGACTTTGTTACACTAATTAATCAATTAGTGTCATTTGAGTATCTAATCTTGTTCATTTAAAAAAAATAAAATTGCTAGGCAGTCTAGATTGGTTTTGGACTTAATGTGTAAGGTGATGATACAAGTGTATAATTATTAAAATAACAATCAACAATTGAGGAAGCATTTAAATAAATTACAAAGAAAAAGAAGCATCTAGCGATAAGAAATAAATAAATGCCAATTCTTACTGGGCTAAAAGGAAACCATAATCATCATATTGCAAGCGTGCAATCGAGAGAACAAAAGAAACCCAATGGTAAAGCCCTAAGGGTATGATCAATGACTTTCCCACAATTTGAGAGAATACTACCCAAAAAGACTATTCTTAAGCTTTTTATGAGGAATTCTAATTTTTTTTTTTAATTTTCGGAATTTTTGGGAATTTTCGAATTTAATAATTTTTTCTGAATCTTCAAAAATTTAAAATTTTTTATATTCTAATTTTTATTTTTTATTAATTTTTGAAAAAGGAAATCAGATCGGGTCGGGGACTCGGTCCGAACGTGGGTCCGACCAGGACCCTAAAGGTGCGGGTTGGGTCAAGAATCGGACCAGCCCCGAGGCTCGGCCCCTAATAAAACCTATTTCGCTCAAACCAAATATACCGGCCTGGCCTCCTCTTTGAATCAAACTAAGCCCACTGCACGGCAGTTTAAGCTCAAGTATTCTAAAGCCAGACAAAAGCAAATCAGGCCCGAACTTAACAAACCCATGAAAACGGAAACGAACCTAAACGCACTAACCTTAATTAAGCCCAACCTACCACTCAACCTTCACAGAACCAACGCCTCCCACTTCACCTCTCGGTTGCTTTCTCTCCGTCCAAACAGAGACAAACGGCCATGAGCCGCCTCGTCTCTAGCCTTCGCTCAATCAATAGGACCGTCCGCTGGCCTCGTCCACCAGGCCGGCTCTGTTGGCCGTTTCGAGCGGACACCACCACACCGCCTGTCGGCCACGCCCAGCCCCCATTCTCATCACTGTCCATCGCGATACACACATGACACAGAAAAGAAACAGCGCACGACTCCACGGATGACAATGAGAGTCCACAAGCATGTCAAAGGACCAACAAATGCTTAGAACCAAACCAAAATCACGGAAAATCTACCTAGCTTCATTCAGGCATTTTCACAAACACATGACGGGCATTGAATGGAGGGAGGCTATTGAGTCAACCAGGATTTAACTTGCGCCAAGACGCTTAGTAATCGATAAGCAAAGATGAAAATGCAGCATAGCACAACATAGATGGGGGTTCGGACTAGCGCAAACCGGACCTCAACGAGGCCCGGTCCGATGAGCCGAAACAGGGCACAAAACCTAGCAAACGGGGGCCATCGGTGGCGCCCTCTACTCGGCTCGACGGCGGCGAATGGTGGGGGGAGCTCGATAGATTGGACCACGTCCGTTTGCCTCGCGAGCCTCCGAGTCGGGTTCCTCGAGGAATGGATGCAAATCGGAAAAATAAAAGAAAAAAATGGGCAACCGGGTCTTAACACGTGCTTGTTGCGGCCGGAACTCGGGCGCAGCCACTACTGGAAAACACCCGCGCAGCCTCACTCTTTCCTCTCTAGTTCTCGCTGTAAGAGTTTTCTTTATGTGGGCTGCATTAATCGAGATTGTAATTACCGGTTTACGGCGTTGGTCTAATAAGGTAAGGCATAAAGTTTCTTAACAGTCGAATATGGGCTTGGCTTGTGTGGGCTGAGTTGGGCTCGACCTGTGATGAGAGGGCCCGTCCAAAACTCTATAAATAGCGCTAAGGTCCCTCATCTAGCCCTCACTCTTCCAAAATTCTCTCTCAATTCACATAAGGCAAGCTGTGAGTGGCGGTCTCATCGAGCTAGGAACCGAGGGTCATAGGGGAGAAGATCTTTAGCATCAAAGGCTAGGATTGCTGTGGTTTTGCTCCAAGAACGATGAATTCAAAATCAAGTACACAAATCTTCATCTTTCCCTTCAGGATGTTTGATTTTCTAGCTATCTTGATCTTGGGAAGCCGTTTAGATAGCCTACACTCGCTCCCCCTCACTCGCGGCTTGCTCTCTCTCTTACTTTGGTTTCTCCCAAAGAACCCCAAGCCGCCTCGGCCCCAGGGGCCGTTTTAGCCAACCTTCTCCCTCTCTCTTCGAGGCCAGCGTCCCCAAGATGCTCGCCCTCCCTGTCCTTGTCCCCCAGTACGCCCTGTCCTCTCCGTCTGTAGACTCTGTACCCCGCGTCCTCCCTCCTTTGTCGCTAGCGAGTAGCGTCCAAGGCAGAGAGGAAGGGAAGAAGAGACGAAGGGAGAGGCCGGGCCAGAGAAGAGGAAAAAAAGAGAGGATGGGCTGGCCTAGAGAGGGAAGGAAAAATAAAAAGGAAAGAGGGGGCCGACGGGCCCGGCCTTGTCGGCCCCACTCCTTTTTAGATATAATTTATTTTAAAAATAAATTTAATTGTTAATTTAATTTTTTTTTATATACTAGTAATGCAAATATTCCTGATGTCTATATGTAATGCATTTTAATGAAAATTATTTTTTGTTTGGGGGTTAAAAATTAATCCATAAATTTCTATGCGGTTAAGTTCTAAATAAATACATCAAATTTATGGGTTAATAGTTATTCTTCCTACACTTTTTTACTAGTTTGTTAAATGACCATATGTATTAGCGATTTATCTGAAGTATATAAAGCTTGTCGTAGAAGAAATTAAACTGATGTTTAATGCCCTAGAGAGAGTGACTGTCGTTTAGTAGCACTGTTTGGACCATAAGGTCTGCCATGGTTATGTAAATGAGCATTTATGATTAAGGCGACATATATAGGCCTTCTGCCTAGGGATTTAGTAGATCTAGGAAAAACTTATATATGTATTCTTTATGAGTTGAACCTAGTAATGGAGAAAAGTATTAAAAAAAAGTATTAAACTTATTATATTAGTATCACTTTGGTCATAAACCTTTTAATTTGACCAATTTAGCTCTAAACATGTTCGCATTGGTACCAATTCAATCAATTCAGCTATTTTAGGCAAGAAATTGCTAACGTGTACATTGGTGATCATAGCACAGTTAATGCTGATATGCACAAATTTTATAATTTTTTATAATTTTTTGAGAATTTTTTTTTCTTTTCTTTCTATTTTCTTTGTCTTTACATTGTTGCCCTACGAGGTTACGGGTCAACCATTACCAACCTTAGGCAAGGACTGGCAACCCTTCCCCCCAGTCCCAGTGAGGGCCAAAACTCTCGCTTGTTGGTTTGTGAGGGCCCCATGCCCTTAATGGCCACAAGCAAAGGTGCAAAGCCCTCACTTGTGGTGAATGAGGGCTATATTGCCCTCACCGAGACTTGGTGAAGGCGTCAAGGTGTTAGGCCCGCCCTCACCTATGGCTGACAACGCATTAAGGCCCTTGCCTAGACCAGCTTGTGGCTAGTGATGGTCGGCCAATCACCTCATTGGCCAAGAGTGTAAAGAAAAGAGAAAAAAGATAAAAAATTTTGATATCAAAAAATTATAAAATTTGTTAACATTAACGTTGGACAAAAAAAAAGAAAAAGAAACAATTAAGTTTGAACCAAATGAGCTAATCATGAATACAGACTCTAAATAATTATTATTGTTTCAGAAAAGAAAACTCCAGAAAAATCAATAATATTGCATCAATCAATTATTTAATCTTCATCCTTTTTTAGGAAAGATAGAAATCTCATAAAAAATTTCACTTCTAGACAATGTCCAAAATCTTGGTTTTGTGATCATCGGACACTCTTCTCATATAGATTTGATGAGGGAAAATTGTCCAAAAAGTTCTAAACTTATTGTACTTTTACTAATTCAATTCTAAATCTTTCAACTTTGTCAATTGAATCCTAAATCTTTTCCCTTTATCAATTACGTTCATATGGCCAATTTTGGTCGAAATTTGCTTACGTGGATGCCGAAGCTGACATGGACAAATTTTGTTAATTTTTAATATTTTTTCAATTTTTTATTTTATTTTTCTTTGGTAAAAGGTAAGAATAAATTGAGCTTTGGACAAATGTACAAAAATCTAGCGCCAAAAACTTACACTCTAGTTGCAACAACAGGAAGAGTGTAAGGGAGCCGAAGTAAAAGCCAAAGGAAACAACAAACACAGCAGCATAGCCCAAGGCCATCGAACAAGCAACACTACGAACAACTCAACAAACCTCGACTAGCAATAAGAAAAACGAAGAACGGAGAGTGTAAGTAGTGACAGGCAAAAGCAAGATAATACAAAAAACACACACTGCCTAAGGAGGAGAGGACGGTTGTTGAAAGACCAAAGGGTCGAAACCCCAGTTCCTCTTAAGTCTCTTGTTTCTAGGATTACTCGGGACATTCTTGAAAGTGATAGCTTTGTCTTTGACAACCTTGATGAGGTGATTCTTTAGGGCCGAGACCACCAAGGTTTCACCACAAAATATGATGCTATTCCTCTTCTTCCAAATGAGGTGGCACATGGCGCCAAATGAGAACCGTGCAATACTATGGAAGAAATCCTTACCTATTAAGAACTTCAATGCCCATGAGAGACTGTCCTTCCAAGATCTATTCCTCCAAGGAATGTTGCACTTGGACGCCCAGAAGAGGGCAAGCGTCACTGATGTTTCACAATCAAAAAATAAATGGTCAATAGAATCCAAGACAGTATTGTAGAAAGCACAAATAGAGTAGTCTATCCTTCCATGAGAGAGCAGGAGCGTCTAAGTAGCAAGACGATTTTTGGTTATCAACCATAAATTAAATTGAAACCGAGGGGAAATTGCATTATCCCAAACAAAAGAAGCCCAAGGCACACAGTCCTCTTAAGTTCTAAAGGTATTCCAAGCAGAAGCAACAGAAAAAGAACCAGAAGGATCATATCGCCAGCAATCTCGAGTTAAGGAAGAAATAGGGATAGAAATACTCAAACTGTCAAGAAACAATTTGAGCGAGCGACCCGCGAAGGAGAAGAGATCAGCCACTACTGCATAACTCGGAAGGTTGAAACTCCCTAGTAGAGAAGCCGGAATAAAAGAGTCTAGAGGACCACAAGATAGCCAATTGTCATGCCATAAAGATACATCAAAGCCATTACTAATCTTCCAGAAGAAAGACAATCTGAAGTATTTCCTAAGTTGAATGATTTAATTTCACGCCCAGGAGCACACGGCCGGACGGGAGGAGATCCAAAAGATACATCAAAGCCATTACCAGTCTTTCATAAGAATTGTCGTATAATTTGTTCGATTTTATCTAAAACCACACTTGGTAAAGTGAAGACACTGGCCCAAAAATCTTGAATAGAGTGTAGAACTGACCTTATTAGTTGAGTTCTCCCTGCAAATGACAAAAACCGCTGAGCCTAGGATTGAACTCTGGCAGTGATTTGATCAATATGCAATCAGCTTTGCCAAGTCTAGAGGTGATTATTGGTACTCCGAGATAACGGACAGGAAGCTTCCCTTCCTGAAACCCAAAAGTTAACCAAATATTATCACGAAGAGACATAGGACCACTCGAGAGAAAAATCTCACTCCTGTCTTTATTTGGAATCAATCCACTCCAAGAAGAGAATATATCCAAACTCCTTTTAAGCACTGTCACAGAAACTCAGTCTGCCTGACAAAAGAGAAACACATCATCGGCAAAAAAGAGGTGCGAGAGCTTTACTGGTTTACACCTCCAAAAATATCTGAAATCCTTAACCGAAGTCCGAGCACTTAGGATTCCCGAGAGCACCTCTATGATCAGAGTAAATAGATAGGGCAACATGGTATCTCCTTGACGGAGGCCTCGACTAGTAGAGAAGAAACCATGGAATTCACCATTGATAGAGATAGAAAATTTCGGTATTCGAACACAGACCATTATTAAACGAATGGTCCACTCAGGAAATCTAAAGGCCGTAAGAGTGAGCTCCAAAAAATCCCAATCGACGGTATCATATGCCTTTTGAAAATCAACTTTGACAGCACATTTTGGAAGATAAGGTTCCAAATGAAAGCCAGCAAACAACTCTTGAGCGAGAAGTATATTACCTCTAATCCTCCTTCCTTTTACAAAGGCATTTTATGACAGGTTAATCACATCATTAAGGACCACCACAAGGCGATTAGCAAGGATTTTTGTAATAACCTTATAAATAGTATTACGGCACGCAATGGGCCTAAACTCATTGACATCACAAGCATTCGGCACTTTAGGGACAAGAGCAAGGATAGTATTGTTTACCTCCCTAAGAAGGCAGCCGGAAGAGAAGAAATCCCTAACCGCGTGCAGGACCAAAGACCCGATAGTATCCCAATTAGTCTTATGAAACTCCACTGTAAATCCATCCGGACTTAGGCTTTGCCTCTTGTAAGAGAAAACAGAGTGTTCTTTATCTCTAGGTTAGTAATTGGGCTAGTGAGAGAGCTACCTTGAGTGTCTGAGAGAGGCTGGTGGACATACAGCTTCACCTTTTGAAGTGAGGGCTGGGAGAGTGTCACTTGAGGAGAGAGTAGGTTCGAGAAGAAGGATACAAAAACTTGTGGTAACAAGATAGGGTCAGTAATCAAGGAACCGGAACGATCCTTGATAGAAATGATCCGGTTATTAAGCTGTCTACTCTTGACGGAATAGTGGAAGAACTTGGTGTTCATATCCCCTTCCTTAAGCCATCTCACCCTTGACTTTTGTCTAAAGAAATATTCTTCATGATTCCGCAAGTGAACAAAGATATAGCGTTGTAATTTTTCAAGCTTAGCAAGAGAAAAGTTATTAGGGTCATCATGAAGACCAACCTGGGTTGCGCGAAGGGCCTCCCTTGCTTTTGCTGTCTACATCTAAATGTTCGAGTAGGCCTCCTTATTGAGAGTCTTGAGGCGACCTTTCAAAATTTTCAGCTTGGAGACAAGTCTAAATATAGGCACACCCATAACCGGGCTATCCCAAGCCTGTCGGACAATGGAAGAGAAATCTGGGTGATTCGACCAAAAATCAAAATATTTAAAAGGTTTTCTTCTGAAGATGGGGTCCAGAACTCTAACAATCATGGGAGAGTGATCCGAAATCCTTGGGTTCGGGAACGAAGCTTCAGAGAACGAAAAATCGAGACTTCATTTAGTGTTAATCAAGACACAATCAATCTTCCTCATCTTCCTCGCGGCCCCTGCTGAGGTAGACCAAGTGAACCGAAGACCGACATATTTGAGATCCACAAGCTCAGTCTGAGCTAAGCAAAGGCCGAAGTCATCAAAACAAGGAATCCAGTCATTTGAGCCTCCCATACAATCCGATGGGTCTTTTATGGCGTTGAAGTCTCCCATTACAAGCCAAGCTTGGTCCTGTAAAACTTCATCATAGTGGATGAGGTCATCCCAAAGTGGCCTACGCCGAACAAATGTATGCTCACCATACACCGCCGAAATGTAACAGCTTGTGTTAGAGAGGTTGATTTTAAGGCAACCATGTATAACTTGGGCATTGGTAGCAAAAGGAACGAAACTAACCACCCCCGGGTCCCATCCGACCCAAATTCTACCACGAGGAGAGAACTCATAATTCGCTATCCACTTCCATCCTCTTAACAAGGTGGAGGAGATGGACTCAAACAAAGATTCAGGGAATTTTGTCTCAAAGAGGCCAACCAAACAGAGTTTGTTTGAAGAAACAAATATTCTAATCCCTGTGTGTTTGACGGGATTCATCATACCCTTGATATTCCAAAACCTATATACATATTTACATAAAGAAGGGAAGAGGGTTACCTCTTTTTAGAGGGCTTGCGACCACTAGGAATGGTTGCTTTTGGAACATCCAAGGGAGGCCGGTCAGGATGCAGCAACAGTAATTGATCTTGGATACTAACAGCTCTAGCATTTGATACCAGGGCACAAGGGGGAAGAGGAGTTGATAGACAGCAAGTCTTCATTATTCGAAGCAGCTTGAATACTGGAGCTAGAGATCTCATCCGAACACTGAGGAAGTTCCGAAGGGGCCAGCAAATCCGCCTTCTTTGAGCGTGAATCTTGCAACCTGGACGAGGGGTTGAAGAGACCTTTAGAAATCCTCAAAGGCAGAAAAGATGAGGATTTAGCAGGAGCAGAGGTCTTCAATTTTGACTGCTAGCCCCCTTCGTTAGGCTGGGATAGACCGAAAGAAACAACCTCTTTAGCAGTAGGCAATTTCTTTTTCTTTCCTTTAACTTGCTTCCATTCCATATCAGCAGAAGATGGAACAACAGCAGAAGGAGATGAGGCCAAAGCCAAGGCCACCTCTCGTTCACCTCCAGGAATAGAGCTCGCAACACCAGAAGTGTCTAAAGGCAAGGCCTGAATTGCAATTGCTGGAATCAATTTCAGGGCAAAGGAATTTGCTTCAAGAGCAATCTGTTCATCAGCTGGCTTGTGAGGTACCAGAGGAGCTTTTAATCTTTCCATACTTTGCTTCAAATGGGACTGAGGAACATCAGGAGCAACCAACGAAGTAGGGGAGGAGGGCGTCAAGGCCATAGCATAAGCATAGTTTACACGATTCCTCGGAACCTGAGGAACAGCAATTGTAGCAGCATCAGCATCTACATAAACTCGAGGAGCAGATTTCTGAATACCAGAAGAGCTGCATTTATGACCAAAGATGCCACATCCAGAGTGGGCAACTGGTTTCCATTCATACTCTACAACAACTTCACAGGATATACCCTCATGAAACAGCTCGATAGAATCAAAGGTGGGCTAGTCTGCTGTGATCTCCACATAAACACGGGCAAAAGTTAGCATTTTCATCTGTTCAGTACATTGATCCACATAAAGTGGCTTACCCAAAGCACTAGCCACTTTGCTAATCGATTGAGCAGACCAAAAGGAATAGGGCAAGTTACTCAACCTCACCCATACCGGCACAGTTAAGAGGGTGCCTTTACGCATCTCTAGTGCTGGTTTCCACTGCTGAAGAACTAATGGAACTTTAGCAACTGTTATAGGACCCCCTTCAAGAAGTTTCCTTCTGAATTCTTTGTCTGGAATATGCAGCAAGAACAACCCCTATCCATTGGACATTACTTCTACAAGATTCGGACTCCATGCTTTTTTTAGGGCCTCCTCGACAACCTTAAAAGGAAGACGCCTACTAAGAAAATACTCAACCAGGCACTCCTGGAGCATGGGGTTAGCAGCTTGAAGATCCATCAGTCATCACAATCACAGGTTTATTGTTTACAAAAGTAGGCGGGGTATATTTTAGATCATAGCTCTTAGTCGCCACTTTGGCAACAGCTGCCCAAGTGCGATCCTTTACGTTTTTCGAAGCACCTCTTTGCTGAGGGTGTCTTGAACGAGACTTGCTCCTGCTTCTAGCCTGCCAACTAGCAGGAACACGCGGGGCCTTCATTTGGTTTGAATTAACCTTCGGAGCAGACGGGGCCGAGAGAATGCGACCAGGCTCTTCAGTTGAAGACCCAACTAGAGCTGGTTGTCCATATTCGGGGGTGAGGGACTACGAGAATTAGGCCCTACGCCCGCAACATGGACCTGCACCAAGGCAGACTCCATCGCGATAGCAGATCACGAACAGCCAAGCAGACAGCGAAAAAAAACCCTACCCGATCTTAGCCATAAATAGCCCAAGAGAAGGAACATACCAGGCTAAGATTTGGGGGGTTTTAAGAGCTAGACCAGGCACCCCTATCCACCAAAAATCAGGCTCAATAACCGGTCAAAACAGCAGGTATCAACGATGCAAGAAAACGCAGGAACAGTGAACCAATCGCCTCTTTGGGAGCATTTGTGAACAGTGGTTAACTTGTTTGCTATTTATTTTTTTATTTTTTTTCTCTTTAAAAAAAAAACAATTATTATTATCTCTTTCCTTTTTTTTTTCTTTGGCGACCGGCCATAGGCCACAACTGGCGGGGATTGGTCTCGACAGCCTCATGCGAGGTTGCCCTATTGAGATTTGGTGAGGGCAGCCTCACCGGCCTCGAGCAAGGTTCACCCTTGCCAGAGGCTAGCGAGGGTGAGCCTTGCTCGAGGACAATGAGGTCGCCCCCGCCATTACCCTATGAAGGCAACCTCACTTGAGGTTAGTGAGGTCGACCTTCACCGACCGTGGCCTCTGGCCAGTTGCTAGAGGCTAGGCGATTAGTGAAAGGAAGAATAGGAAATAAAAAGAAATTTAAAATATAAAAATATAAAAAATAATAACAATTTTTTTTTTCAGGCAGTATTGGCCGTGCCACGTAGGATGATTGATGTCCATGTCGGCGAATTCTAAACAATTTCGATCGAATATACTCAATTGTCAAAATATTGAAAGGTTTATAACTCAATTGACAAAGTTAAAAAGTTTATAACTCAATTGACAACAGTGCAATTGATTTATGATTTTTTGGACAATTTTCACGATTTGATGACCATTGGAATTCCTAAATGGAGACCCATCTCATATCAATAAAGTATGATATTCCAAAATTTTTTATGCAAAAAAATAAAATCACTAACTTTCTTTTAATATTTTGGTGAGATGGCATGATGAAAAACCAGCCATCAATAGAACATATGATTGCAGTCTATACTAAGGGAAGGTTCCATACATATTTTTCAACAGATATATTGCCAAAATTCCTTACAAAGAATTAAATGGACTTCAAGGACGACGTCCGAATTTGGGACTCTATAAATTGGAGAAAACTCGGCCAAAGGTCATATAGTCAAGAAGAACAAAATAAGTTAGACTAAACATAATTGAGAGGGTTTTTCACATCCATCTCTTTTGTAAGCTTGTAAAACACCCATTTGAAAGGAAAAGTGTTAATTTTTTTTTAAATCTATTGTATTTATGTCAATTTAGTTTTCAATCTTTCGATATAGTGCCAGTTAAGCTCTTTCGGCTACTTTTATTCGCATATTATTAATGTAGACATTAGTTGGCTTATGTGACATAACCGATGCCGAACTCGACAGTTTTTAATAATATTTTAATATTTTTTGAATTTATTTATTTTTTAAATATTTTTTCAAATCATTTATTTATTTATTCATTCATTCTTTTTTTCGTTTCGTTCCTTCTTCCACTAGCTAGTCGCCGAGGTCTAGGGACAACTAGAGGTGAGGGTGGTGAGCCCTACCAAAGGCCGTGAGGGCAACCTTGCGCTGGGTTGGCAAGGTTCCCTCACCAGATTCTATGAGGGTGACCATGGGTGAGGCCCAACCTCGACAATATTGCGCTATGTGTATGATGTATGCGAATAAGTTCCAATCACAAATATATTCTTGCCTAGATAATTATGTTGTATTAAAAAATCTCAACTCAAGAGTTCAATTATCATTAAGTTATAATTGAATTAATCTCATCGCTTATCAATAAACATTTATAGCTGTTCAACTCACGTACATGCACATCATCGACGTACGTGGCAATGGCTAGTGTAAAAAGAATTACAGAATTTCTGTATAAAAAATCCGTGCTTTTCAAACTTTAAATAAATATAGTTTACAAATTATAGTCAATTCATCATACATGAGTGACAGTTCTGGCGTGTCCGTGTTGTGCCCCTGTGCATAACGAAATTGTCATGCCCAATCTGACGGCTAACATTAAGCATTTTTAATCTGACCGGTGGGATTGTGATGGCATCTGACGGACGAGATTTCAAGCCCTCTTGATCCGACGGCGGATGTCACCTAAGTCATGCATCATTTGGAACCTCGCGAGTTCTCCCGACATGACCCGAATCTAATTGTGTCCCAAAGCCAAATAAAAACGAATTTCTCTGAAGTATTTTATTAATATGACATGTTAAATGGGGGAAATTTGTGAGTTGTAATCCACTTAGAGAATAATGAACCAAACACTTTTTTCGAGAAAATCAAAAATTAAAATTGAAAAAGTCGTATTCAAATTACAAATATATTCCAAAACCAAATGGTCGATCTCCACAAAATTTCGTGAAAAAGATTAAGAAAAACCATAGGCCCAACTCCATATTATAAACATAATTGACAAAGCCGGTAAGTAGGATGCTCTTGAATCAATAGAAATACTGCTACATCGATGATTATTTTCATAGATCATAAATTTATTGCAAAAAGCAAGTTAGATTTGGAGAGATCAAGTGCTTAGTGATATTTCTAAGCCTTGTTCGTGTAGGAGATTGAACGTACGAGACGATATTGTTGATACTATCTGTAACTGGGATTTCGTTGAAGAGTATTTAGAGAACACCTTTTTTTTTTTTTGGGTCGAAAGATAACTTATATTATATTAGAGATTAATACAAGCTAGTGCCGAAGCGTCCGAAGAGAGAATATTAAGGAAAAGAGAAGGAGGGAAGAGGAGCCAGTTTGTTGGTGGGCCTTGATCCCTGTGGGCTTTAGCAGCCCAGTCAGCTGCTAGGTTTGCCTGTCGCCGGATATGTCGAAGCGAAAGATTAGGGCATTGCTGAAGAAGATCGCTGAGAATCGCGAAGAGATGACGTTCCTTCCATGGCGGCTGCTGTTTCGTCCGAACGATCTCCACCAACTGCAAGCAATCAGATTCGATCACAAATTTCTGAAGATGGATACCTTGCTGGATCAGCCGTTGAAGGGCGTATATAAGGGCATAGATCTCGGCTTGGAATGCCGACTGGGCAGGCACAGATCTAGTAAGCACATCCGTCAATATACCTTTACTGTCTCTGTAAATGCAAGCGATTGATCCTTTCTTCGATTCTGGGCGAAAAGCCCCATCAATATTACACTTGATAAAACCCTCCGCCAGTGGTTTCCATCTCTGTTCTAAACTGACCCGTTCGTTTTGAATCTTCTGTGGCGAGGGTTGGATAACCTTGAATATAGTGCTTTGGGTAAGTGCATCAGAGACAACTAGGAGAGGATCCAGCGGGATCTGACGAAAAACAGCATTATTACGTTGGCACCAGATCTTCCACAGGATATGAGCAATCATTTCAAATTCTGGAGACTCTTGTGGGAGGGAAGCTCTGTCAACAACCCAAGCATCGAATCGGCTAACTGAGGTAGGGGAGATACTGACTCGAATTTCTTCATGATTCCATATGTCAGTAGTCCAAGGGCAGAAGAAAAACAGATGCTCTATTGATTCTGGAACAAAATTATTGCATAGAGAACAGTAGGGATTCGGGATGATATGGCGTTGGTAGAGATTGTGTTTTGTAGCAAGTGCATTTTTGCAAGCTAACCAGAGAAAAACCTTAAGCTTGGGAGCTGTATGCATATGCCAAATTTTCCTCCATAACAGGGGTGGGTTAGTATAAGAGGATGAGGGTTTATGAATTGGTTGTTGAGATTGTAAAGAGAGGTAATGATGGCAACTTTTCATTGTGTAGGTACCAGAAGGTGTCTCTGTCCAAACAAGTTGATCATGAAGGAGAGACGGATTGATAGGAGTATTGAGGATTGCTGCACTAACCTGGACATCGAAGATTGCAGTAACAGAGGAAGATTTCCATTCAGAGTGCTGTGAATCAATGAGATCAGCAACTAGTTCTGGTTCTCCCTCCTCTGGTAAGCCTCCTATCCGACCTTGGGGTAACCAATTATCTTCTCTGATGTGTATCTGCGATCCATCCCCGACTAACCAACGTAGTTTAGGAGTAATTGCTTCACGACCTTTCAATAAACTCTGCCACCCCCAAGAAGGACGATGTCCTGAGGGAGCAGTTTAAAAAGAGGAATATCTAAAGTATAAACCTTTAAAGAGCTGACTCCAGATAGCTTGAGGTTGCTGAAAAAGACGCCAAGCTTGCTTTCCAAGCATAGCTTTGTTTTTTTTTTTTTTGGTAAAGAAAATCAATAAGGTGTAACCAAGCATAGCTTTGTTGAAGTTAATTAAATCTCTGAATCCCATCCCCCCTAAAACTTTTGAAAGCTTTAATTCTGACCAATTTTTCCAGTGAATGCCAGATTGACTATTATGTTTACTCCACCAGAATGCTGAGATCTTCTTTTCTATCAATCTGCAGAGAGACAGCGGAAGCTTGAAGATAGACATGGCATACTGCGGTAAGGCCTGTATTACTGATTTCAGTAAGATTTCCTTGCCACTTTTCGGTAAAAATTGGTCCTGCCAACCTGCTAACTTAGCATTTACTCTTGCTAGAATCCAGGAGAACATCTCCCTCTTGGAACGGCCCCAATCCGAAGGAATGCCCAGGTATTTTCCATACTTACTGAGAATAGGAACCCTGAGTGCTTGTGCTAGATTATGTTGTAAGGAAATAGGACAGTATTTGCTAAAGAACGCACCGGATTTGTTTCTATTTATGAGCTGGCCTGTGGCGAAACAATATTGGTTTAGGAGATTGGCAAGGTTATGGCATTCAGAAAGTGTGGCTCTAAGGAAAAATACTGAATCATCAGCAAAAAATAGGTGAGATAACTTAGGACAGTCTCTATTAAATTGAATCCCCTTGATATGACCCATGTCCACAGCTTTAGTGAGAGTAGCGGATAGGGCATTGGCAAGTAAAATGAAAAGATATGGAGAGAGGGGATCACCTTGGCGCAGCCCTCTAGTAGGCTTAAAGTAAGGGAGTTGTTCACCATTAAAACGAATGCTAAAGGAGACTATAGTAACACAAGCCATTACTCGAGTAACCCAACTGTCGTGAAAGCCCAAATGCTTCAAATAGGCTTCCAAGAAGTCCCATTCAACCCAATCATAGGCTTTATGCATGTCTGTTTTTAGAATAAGGTTGAAACGTTTCTTCCATGCTCGCACTTTAAATTGATGCATGACTTCTTGAACCACCATAATGTTGTCCTGTATCTGTCGGTTGCTAATAAAAGCTGCTTGCTCTTTGGAGATCAAAATAGATAGCCATGGTTTGAGTCTATTTGCCATAATTTTTGAAATGATCTTGTAAGCGAAGTTACAAAGACTTATGGGTCGGTCCTGTTCAATACTTTATGGATGCTGAACTTTAGGGACTAGGGCAATGATCGTTTTGTTTAATCTTGTAGGCATACTACCTGTGGCGAAAAAGACTTGAACTGTTTGAATAACCGTTGATTTGATAACATTCCAGTGATGCCGATAAAAGAGGCCAGGGAGACCATCAGGTCCAGGAGACTTCGAAGCTCCCAACTGACAAGTTGCTTGGAAAATCTCCTCCTCTGTTACCCTACTCATCAAGTGGTTATTCATTTCAGGTGTTACCACTGGTGGACATTGTTCTAAGAAAGGACGAAAATCCCGGTAGCCCACAGAGCTGTATAGCTGAGAGAAGAATCCCTGAGTAAGTTCTTTTAGCTGTTCTGGTTCTCTGATCCACTGGTGGTGAGTATCCATGAGCATAGTAATTCTATTGCGTTGTCTTCGTTGCATAGTGTAGGCATGAAAAAACTTTGAATTATGATCTCCCCATTTCAACCATTGAATACGAGAACGCATAGCCTAGAATTGTTCCTCTTGAATCCATAGTTTCTGAATTTCACATCTAATAGCATTAGCGTGCTCCTTATCCCCTTCCTGATAGGATGGTTTATTGATAATTGTCTGCAGTTGAGATTGCAAGTGAGAGATGCGTTGATGACAATTGCTGAATCGGGCTCTGCTCCAGCTTCTTAATCGGGTAGCAACCGCCTGTAATTTGGAGGGCAATGAGGTACAACTCTTTTCCCATGCCTGTTTAACCATGTCGTGACACTCTTTATCTTGATTCCAGAATGCTTCGTATTGAAAACACTTTGCACGCTTGACAGATGGTGGACGAGCTTGCAGCAACAGAGGACAATGATCGGAGCCAACAGGAGGTAGGGCAAATACTTCTGCATAAGGGTAAGACGTCAGCCATTCCAGTGAACAAAACACACGATCAAGCTTCTCCTTTACTAGAGCATCCCCTTCACGGTTATTGGACCAGGTAAATTTGCAACCTTTACTTTGTAGTTCTAGTAAGGCACAATCATTGATTACATTCCGAAAAGAGGTCATACGCGAAGTGGATGCAGGTCTCTTACCCATTTTCTCCCAGGGAGAAAGAAAGTCATTGAAATCACCTAGACACAGCCAAGGTAAATGATTTGCAGCATGGATAATTCTGATGGTATCCCAGAAGTCTTGACGGAGCTGATATGTTGGAGGAGCGTGCAAGCAAGTGATATGCATGGAGGCTGTTGTCCTAGGATCACAGGCGATGAAATCAACAAACTGAGCATCCGTATGTACAAGAGTAACTTCAAAATTGTCATTCCAAAACAGAGCAAGACCGCCCTTGACGCTAACTGGTTCCTTCACAAAAGAGTGAGTAAATTTAAACTTACGCTGTAACCTAGTCACAAAAGGTTGATCATTCTTCGTTTCCATTAAAAACACGATATCGGGCTTATCACAGGCTACCATCGCCTTTAATGCTTGAATTGTCAGGGGATTGCCCAACCCCTGACAATTCCAACTCAGGAGTTTCATTGGGAACACGGTGGCTGTTGGGGGCCAGCCGCCAAAGCCCGAAGATCAGGGAGAGCTGCCTCCAAAACTGGGGCATCCAGAAGGAGGGACTCATCAAAAGCTACAGATGAGGTAAGTTTAACGTCATAGGGTGAATATCTTTTCGTTTTTTTACTGGAACCCCCAAGTGGCATGGGGCGAGGAATGTTAGATCTCTTATGTTGTTGCTTATCCACTGGAAGGCCCTGAGTGTTTTTCATCTTTACTGCTGCAGGTACTAAATCCGTAGTGATAGCAGTGGGATTTACAATATTCAAGAGCTTGGAAATCCCTTGAGGTATAACAAGATTCGGAGTTGCATCCACTGTTGCAGGGATAGGAGGTAGAGCTGGGAGGGCAGGCTGTATTGGAGGAGGAGTTTCAGGTACTGTCTCTTCCAGTGGCTCAACTGGTACTTTAGGGTGGTAAAAAGCATCCTAGTAAGGGCTAAATTGTTTAAGCTCAGCTCTGAGCCAAGGTCCATAGACCATCGTGTCCCGACCATCAAATAGTGCTTCATCATAAGGGTACTCCGGACTGAAGCTGCATAATGACCGAGCCTTCCACAAGAGTAGCAGTAATGGGACAATCTCTCATACCGAAAATCAGGCCATAGGGTTTTGCCTTCAATACTGATGATTTTTCCTTTTTTCAAAGGTTCTTTCAAATCTAATTCAATCCTTATTCTTGCAGAGATGTCGGTTTTCACATCCTGAACTTTACCTATCTGGGAGACAGCTCTACGCAAGATAGGAGGAGAAGTCCACTCCAAAGGTAAGCCAATAACATGCACCCAAAACAGACATTTTCCAAAGTCATAGTGTTGTAAGGGAGTATTAGGTTGCCATGGTCGTAGGTTAACCAAGTGATCTGAAAATAACCAAGGGCTACCATCCAGAACGCGCCTTTTTTCCACTTTAGTACGAAATTTGATTATATACAGTCCTGTATCTGCTAAAGTTATCTCTACATGATCCACTCTCCAGGCTTTCTTCATCGCAACATGAAATGCTGATAAATTCACAGAAGGATTTGTAAAAATATTACCCACCAGTATAAGGCGACAATCCTTCAGTTTTGCCGATGCAGGGATATCATCCCAAACCTCCAACTCCTGTTCTGAGCATAATCGACCCAGGCGATTGCATAGGGAAGCAATTCTTGAGGTAGTATCACTTTCATCCATTGGTAAAGTAACCGAATGACACTAGTATGTATAATTTGAAGAGCAAATGACCGAAACTGAGATTTGCAGGGGTTGCATGTTATAGATCGGCAACATGCAAAGCAGAAATTGCTAGTATTTGAGGGAGACGGAAGAAACAACGGAACCAGAGGAAGGTGATGACTGGAGGGAATGGAAGAAATTGCGCATGTAGAAGAGGAAAAGAGGAACATAAACAGTTAGGGGAGAGATTGCGATGAACACCAGTGGTTCAAATGGAACGCAAAGAGCAGACGAAGAGCTGAGGGAGATGAAGACATGGCGAAAAACTCGAACATTACGCGAGAGAACGCAAATATTACTATTTCTTTGCATGCGTTTTATATTGAACTTATTTAGAGAACACCTTAAGCAACTTAAAAAGGTGAACTTCACATTTTTGTTGCCTCGCCACCATTGTAAAATGAGTCCGTATAATTATTTATATCTTTGATGACAAATTCCTCCATGCCTCAAAATTCAGGATTTGCTGATCCTCTAAGCCTTAACCTGCGCGAGAGTGGAAGATCTTCGGTTTGAGCTACTCGTTTTCCCCTCGCCAAATATGTCGTAAGAGCATCAACGTCCCACATCTTCAGCTTCTTCCAGTTGGATAGATTAGGTAAACATAGCCAGGAACTACAGCGTCGATTATAAGACTTTCTAGTGACTCCAGTTTGTCAAGACCTTGAATCTCAACTAGTCTCGAACAGTCCCATACTTCAAGGTCCTTTAGATTCTTGAAGTTAGATAAGTTGAAAAGGTCCATAACTTCAAGAAGATTGCAATTGTTAACCATAAGTTCCGTCAAACTAAAGGGAAGTTGTCCAATCTGACGCAAGTTCTTGCAATTGATGATTTCAAGTCTTTTTATATAGCGAAGGCAACCCGAATATGAGCTTATACTGGAGATAGTCGAGAGTTCCAATTTACAACGCGCAATATCAATGGTCTCTTTTGCAACATGGCGGGAGCCACGCATTGTTCGACAGAAGTCCCCTCTTATAGTTTTCCATCCGATAGAGGTTGAGCCGGTAAAACATAATTCCAAACTTCTTAAACTCACAAGGTTGGAGATATCTGGAGCTTTTTCTGAGGCTCTTGAGGACAGACATAGGCATACCAAACTCGAGGAAACCTTGGTACATTCTCCACACGAGTTTTTGTTAATACCAAATTTTTCAAAAATGGTAGTCTCACGATATCACCGGGAATCGTCTTTAACCTGTTGGAGAAATCTTTCTAGAATATTTTGAAGCTGACAAAACATTTCTATCAGTCTAGTCTGGATAAGTACAGATCTTCGGTTTAGAGTCTGGAGACTTTCGGATCACAAGACTCAAGACTCAAGACTCAAGACTATTCTCATTGACAGTTTTTCTAATCCAGTGATGAAGGCAATCCAGAGCCAAAGTATTTGGTTGAGGATTTGGTCTTATCCTCTGGAGAAGATCTCTTGGCTGGATAAATATAACGGATTCTTTTATTCGTATTCAAGATCGTTTGAAGATCCGATGGTCGACGAAATATTCTTGGAAGGTTCTATTCTTGGAAACCAAGATCCGATTGTATGGGCGAACATGATTGATGGGCTATCATCATGTTCCTTTAATAGCTCGAATGATCTTCTTGATTGATTCCGTCCAACGGGTAGATTGGAGGAATTCCTTTGGTAAGTGCCAACGGGTATGATGGCATAAAGGAGTATAAAAGGAAGACGTTCTAGTTACTTTAGTGTATGATCGATAGAGAAATTCCAGAGTCTGAAATACCTTGATTATCAGTCGATACATTTTGAGCAAAATTGTACACACAAAGAGTGTCTATACTTAGTGATTCCTTGAGCGAGTGTGGTAGGTCATCTACACCGAGAAAGCAAGGGAGAACAACACTGTAACATCTCTTTGTTCATAGTGGAATCCATCCAATAGGCTGTCAGTGCAGAAGAGTGGACGTAGGCTTGACATAAGCCGAACCACTATAAACCGCGTGTTTAATTTTCTCTTCTCTCAGTCTTACTTTGATTATCGTTTGTCTCAAATCGATCAACTGTCTAGTATTGTGCAATTATCGAGAAAAATCCTTTATATACCTATTCACCCCCCTCTAGGTACTCATACTAATTATATCAATTGGTATCAGAGCTCATGTACTCACTTTATTTGAAGTATTTTGCTTCAGAGTAAAAGATCCATGGCTAATATGTTAGCACCAGGGCCGATGGAAGGGCAAAGCAATACCAGACCACCCTACTTTGATGGAAATGATTACATCATCTGGAAGAACAAGACGAAAGCTTTCCTACGATCAAAGGATCCTTTGGAATGGGACGTTGTAGAAAAATGAATTACTCCTAGAGCTGCATCAGTCTCTGAAAGAGGGAAAGAAACTGTTGAGACTAGCGGAATGACTTAGGAAGAGATAATCAAGAGACAAGCACTCGATGCAAAAGCAATTTACTCTTTATATTGTGCTTTGTCACCAACTGAATATAACAAAATATCTTCTTGTGTTACAGCAAAAGAAGTTTGGGACAGATTACATATCACCTATGAAGGAACAGATCGAGTGAAGGAAACCAGAATTAACATTCTCCTCGGTCAATATGAAGCCTTCAAAATGAAGTCAGGAGAATCTATAACTGACATGTTTAGCCGTTTTACAGATATTGTCAATGGTCTTGAGAATCAAGGACAAGCAATTTCTGATCCCATGAAGGTAAACAAGCTACTGCGTGGACTCTCCAAAGATTGGAATCACATAAAGACTTCAATAAGAGAGACGCAAAGAATTATGCCATTATCTGTCGACGAGCTGATTGGAACTCTTCAGTCTTATGAAGTGGAACGGATCAATTATGATGAAGATCCAAAAGGTAAGAAATCTATTGCATTAAAATCAAATGATGATTCTGATGATACAGATTCTGAAGATGATATGGACGATGAGGAGCTTGCCCTCATGATAAGAAGGTTTAGAAAACTGAATAGAAAAGGAAGAAGGTTCAACTCAAAGAAACAAAGCTTTCAAAGACAGTAGACCAAGTCTGTTGATGATGAGGAACCAAACAAAGATGTAGTTTGTTTTGAATGTAAGAAAAAGGGACACATCAGACCCAACTGTCCTATTCTGAAGAAGAAGAAAGGAAAAGCTGAAAAGTTTTGAAAAGCTCTCAAAGCCGAAACCTGGAGTGATACAGAGTGTGAAGAAAGTGATAATGAATATGCCAACCTATGTCTAATGGCACAATCAGACTCAGACTCTGGATCAGACTCAGACTTTGGATCAGACTCAGACAGTGAATTTGAGGCAAGTAATTTTAAAATTCCTGTCAAAGTTTCTAAATACATTGATGAACTGTGTTTTAGTCTTAAGACTTCTCTCAAAAGAATTTCAGAACTTAAGAAGGAAAACTCAACTCTAAAACAAAAGGAAATTGTTTTAGAAGAAAGAGTTAAAAGTCTAGACTTGACTGTTTCATCTCTTAAAGAAAATGAAGATAATCTTTTGAAAGAAAATGCTCTTTTAAAAACTGACTTATCAAATATTTCAAAGAAATTTTCAATAGGGTCAGAAAAACTTGAAAAAATTCTTTCAGCTCAAAGACCTTACTTCAATAAATTCGGTCTAGGTATGACAGCAGAAACAATTCCCTTGATTGATTTTCCTAAAGTAAAAGAAAGAATTAAGAAAAGACCCCCGAGAGAGGCTTACAAAAATCATTTCAAGAAAGTTTTTGTAAAGTCCGTAGGTCGAAGTGCTCTCGGATGTTCAAAGTGCAACAGTCCGGATCACTTTGAAAAAGAGTGTCCTATGGTTTGGAAACCTGTTAAGAAAGCATGGGCTGATACTGCTTATCTTACTAACACCAAAGGACCAAAGAAAGTTTGGGTACCAAAGAAAGCTTGAGACTCTATTTTAAATGCAAGTCTCCGTCAAGAAAAAGGTGAAGTGGTATCTTGATAGTGGATGCTCAAGACACATGACAGGAGACTCAAATTGCTTCATAAAGCTTGTTCAAGTAAATGGTGGAAAAGTTTCATTTGGAGGAAACAGCAAAGGAAGTATTGTGGGATTTGGAACTGTGAAAATTGGAAATCTCACAATAAGTAATGTTTCCCTAGTGGAAGGACTCAATTACAATCTTCTCAGCATTAGTCAATTGTGTGATACTGGTTTTAAGATGTTCTTTCAAGAAGGAATATGTTCTAGAATCAGTAAAGACTCTACTCAGTCTTTCATGGGTCGAAGACATGGAAATATCTATCTTCTGGATATGAAACCAAATGAATCGCAATGTCTAATCTCAATTCAAGACGAAGCAAGCTTATGGCACAGAAAACTTGATCATGTCAACATGAAGCAATTATCCAAAATTTCATCAAAGCAGCTTGTTCGAGGTCTACCCAAATTACCTTACCAAAAGATTGAACCATGTACTCCATGCAATCTGGGAAAGCAGGTAAGAAATTCATTTAAGCCAATAAATCATGTCTCTACTAATCATGTACTACAACTGCTGCATATGGATATCTTCGGACCAACCAGAACCCAGAGCATTGGAGGTAAGAAATATTGCCTAGTAATTGTGGACGATTACTCCCGTTTTACTTGGGTATATTTCCTTGCAAGTAAGTCTGAAACCTTCTCGTATTTTGAAAAATTCGCTAAAAAGGTTCAAAATGAAAAAGGATGTGTTATCTCAAGTATAAGAACAAATCATGGAGGTGAATTTGAAAATCAAGACTTTACAAAATTTTGTGATGAATCTGGTTTTAAGCATGTGTTCTCCTCTCCATATACTCCTCAGCAAAATGGAGTTGTGGAAAGAAAAAATAGATCTCTTCAAAAAATGGCTAGAACTCTTTTAATTGAAAGTAAGATTTCTTCACGATTTTGGGCTGAAGCTGTTTCAACAGCATGCTATATCATCAATAGAGTCTTCTTAAGACCTATTCTAGAGAAAACCCCTTATGAGTTATTCAAAGATAAGAAGCCTATTGTTTCATACTTTCATGTATTCGGTTGTAAATGCTTTATATTGAAAAATGCAAAAGATCGAGTTGGTAAGTTTGAAGAAAGATCAGATGAAGGCATCTTCCTTGGATATTCTACATCAAGCAAAGCCTACGAGTCTATAACAAAAGGAGCCGTCTGTGGAGGAGTCAATGAATGTCAAATTTCAAGACTCTACGCAAGATGAATCCATCAGACTCATCATGAAGAGTCGAAACCTGCTCCAGCACCCTCCAAAGCTTACAACTCAAGAAGCATCTCAGACTCTAGAAGACCAGCATCAAGCTGTTTGTGAAGATTCAAATAAAGAAAGATATCTTCAACCAGACAAATCAACCAGTAACTGGAAGCATAAGTCCAGTCATCCCAAAGATCTCATTATCGGCGAAATTAATGAAGGAATTCGCACAAGATCCAAAAGACGAGAAGAGTCTAGTGCTGTGGCTCTTGTTTCTGAAATTGAACCAAAGAGCATAGAAGAAGCTTTATCTGATGAAAGCTGGATTGAAGCTATGCAAGAAGAGCTCGAGACAGTTCAACATTAATGATGTCTGGGAATTGACATCCAAACCAAAAGGTAAAACTGTTATTGGAGCTAAATGGGTGTTCAGGAACAAGATGAATGAGAAAGGAAAAGTCGTACGAAACAAAGCAAGACTCGTGGCCAAGGGTTATACGCAAGAAGAAGGAATAGACTATCATGAGACTTACGCGCCAGTAGCAAGGTTAGAAGCTATTCGACTATTACTTGCGTTTGCTTGTTATAAAAATTTCAGGTTATTCCAAATGGACGTCAAAAGCGCCTTCCTAAATGGATTTATCCATGAGGAAGTTTATGTGGATCAACCACCAGGGTTTGAAGACCCAAAGAAGCTAGACTCAGTCTTCAGACTGAAAAAGGCTTTGTATGGTTTAAAGCAAGCACCTCGAGCTTGGTACGACAGGCTAAGTAAGTTCTTAATACATAATGGTTTTGTCAAAGGTAAAGTAGATACTACTTTATTTATCAAAAAGGAAAACAAAAGTTTCTTACTTGTTCAAATATATGTGGATGATATTATTTTTGGATCATCTAATGAAAGTCTATGCAAGAAATTTTCTAAGTCTATGCAGGATGAGTTTGAAATGAGTATGATGGGAGAGTTAACATACTTTCTTGGTCTTCAAGTAAAATAATTGAAGGAAGGAACTTTTATTTATCAAGAAAAATATGCTAATGATCTTGTCAAAAGGTTTGGACTGGAAAAGTGCAAAAAGACCGACATACCAATGTCAAGTTTTTTGAAGATAGACAAAGATGAAGAAGGAAAAAAAGTTGATCAAAAGCTTTACAGGAGCATCATTGGTTCACTTCTTTATCTTACTGCTTCTAGACCTGACATTTTGTTGAGTGTTTGCATCTGTGCTAGGTTTCAATCAGATCCTAGAGAATCCCATCTCAGTGCTGCGAAACGTATTATTAAATATGTTGCTTCATCTTCAAGCATCGGTCTTTGGTATCCTAAGAAGGAGACTTTAATCTTCAAGGATATTCAGACGCGAGATCTGGCGGTTGCGAGTTGATAGAAAAAGCACTTCGGGGAACTTGCCGTTGCTTGGAACGGGGCGGTGTCTTGGTTTTCAAGGAAACAAAGCACTGTGGCTCTTTCAACAACATAAGCAGAGTATGTTGCTCTTGGAAGTTGCTGTTCGCAAATTCTATGGATAAAACAACAGTTAAGAGACTTTGAAATTGAAGACTCATGCACAGAGATTAATTGCGACAACACCACGCTATCAACCTCACCAAAAATCCAATTCTCCACTCAAGAGCAAAGCACATAGAGATTCGACATCATTTTATTAGAGACCATGTTCAAAATAGAGATGTTACAATTCAATTTATTGACTCAAAGAACCAACTGGCGGACATATTTACAAAGCCTTTGGAGAAAATCAATTTGAATCTATCCGTTCCAGACTCAACATTTTGAGGTATGAGGAAATCAAAGTCTAAAGACTTTCAGACTCAGATTTACAAGACTTTATCTGTAAGATAGTCTTGGTACGACCGTCAGACTGTAAGTCTTTCTCTCTCTAATCTTATCTTGAAGAGGTACGATAATCAGACTGTGTTTAAATTGTTGCTATATTTAATCATCGCATCATTTCATTTTCCAAAAGGAAGTTATTTTTAAAATGACTATTTTCACGGAAAAAGACAGTTATTTTAAAAAGGCATCTTTTTACCTTCGTTTGTGATGGTTCGTTTATCTCTCTTTTTAACCGATCGACTCCTCTTCACTTTACTCTCAAAAAACCCTAAAAAGCATTGTCCTCCCAATCCTGTTTCTACTTCGTGTTTATCTTCGAGAAAGTTGTCATCTTTTCTTGGGAAAGCGAGTAAAGGAATCTTTCATCGTCAAGAAAGAATGTCTTCCTCGAGAAAGTCTTCAAGAATCGCAAACAGGGGACCACAGAGAATGAAGGAGGGACCTACCCATTTCGATCTCACCGAAGAGGAAGGTTTACCGAGTCAGCAACAGAGCCCGATTCACTCTCCACCACGTCACTCTTCATCATCTACCCCACAAGATGTGAGTCATCAACCGGAGGAAGAAATAATCGAGGACGCAGACCCTGTAAGAGTCCAAAAACCCTCTTTTATTTACAAGCTCTATCGTGCAATGAAGAGCATTGGGACTCCGCTGAACTATATAGATGATTTCCTTAAAGATAAGAATTATGGGAATGAGTATATATTTCTGCGACTAATGGAGGATTTGGGAATTGCTCCCAAAGGAAAGGCTGAGGAAGCACTTGCGAATATTCCAAGTGATCCTCGTGTATCGGGACTAAATCCTACTGATGGGAACGATGATGATAAAATGTTCAGAGAATTTCAACCTCTAATGGGAGTTGTTGCGAAGGTGAAGGGTAAAAGGAAGGACTTGTTTAAATCGAAGGAACATGAGAATCTGTTTTTCAGACTGTTGAAACGAGGGGTGATAAATCCTAGGAGTGTTGATTTCGATTTCTTGGATGCCATTGAAGTGAACTTAAGGGAGAAGTTAAATCTGCTTCAACTTGAGCAATTCTGCTCCGATACCACAGACGGTTATGCGCAATTAACAGCATACTTCTATTCGAATCTTAGCTTTTCGATGCGAATAGAATATCATTCAAAGTGTTCGAGATCAAGTCTATGAGGTGGATGTGGACATGTTGGCAGACATAATTGGAGTCGAAAGAGGACGATATAAACCAATCAAGGTTTCAATTGCTCGTACCACTTTGGAACTTGTCAAAGACAGGAGTACAGAAGGAAGAGTTACATATTCAAGAATGCATGCCATCAACATCTTGCTTCACAAAATTGTGATCAACTGCATCAGGCCAAAGTCTACATCAAAGGCGACGTGTCTAATTCCGAGGCAAAATTGATGTATGCGATCAATTCAGGGGAAAAAGTCCTCTCTCCCTCACACCATTCTCTTTCACATGTACAGAGCAATGGTGAAGGACAAGGGCCAATTGCCTTATTCTGGTCTTGTGACCAAGATCTTCAGACACTTGAACATTGAACCTCCACATACTCTTTGTGTTCGACCATGCGACAAAATGGTGGTGGATTTGAAAATGCTGACTAAAATGCGTCTGAAAGAGCTTAGTAAGGCAATGGAGAAGTTCAAAGTGAAGACTCCAACATCTTCTGCATCAAAGAGAAAAGGGAAGGAGCCAATGGGTGCTTCATCCAAAAAGAAAAGAGCTCTTATCTTGGAAGATGAAGATGAAGAGGAAGATTTCACTATCCCTGCATTGAAAAGAACCAGACGTTCTGTACCTGAATCAACATAACATCAGAAGAAGGGAAAAGAAGCAGAAGAAAAAGAACAGAGAGAAGAAGAGGGACAAGCTAAGAACAGAGAAGCAGAGGAGCAACAAGAGAAAGAAAAAGAAGATGAAGAAAAAGAAGCTGAAGCAGAAGGAGAAGCATAAAAAGAAAAGTCTGCAGATGAAGCTGCAGAGGAAGGGAATCAAGGCGCAGAAGAGCATGACCTTAACTCTTCCCCAATAGAGGTCTTAAAGACAGGGGGAGATGGAGAGCAAGGAAGGACTACACCACATGCTGTCAATAGTGAAGGTGTGAGTTGCTCACCAGCAAATCCAGAAGATTTTCAGGCTTCTCAAATGCCTGAGGAAGGACATGATACGTCAACACCAAATCTCCTCGATTACGCTGAAGTTCCATCGTCTGCCTTCACTCCATCCGAAAAAGCAAATGCGAGCACACAGACGGACAATACAGCAGATTTTCGTCGTATCCTTGATGTTCTTCTGGAAATGCAGGGTCAAATCTATGCTCTGGAATGTGAACTTCAAGTCATGAAGAATGCTGGACAAGCATCTTCTGTTACCCCTGGCAGATCAAATGAAAGACCTCGCTCTTCAAATTCAAGCCAATGCCAAAGGAGAAGAGGTGGCTAATCTTCGGGAAGACTTGAAGAGGCTGGAAGGCATCGTCCAATCGATGGGAGACTTCCAGATTGTGCGCGTTCCCAAGAAGCCTTGACTCCTTTCTCACCTTTTTAATGATGACAAAAAGGGGGAGAATTGCAATTTGAACTCTGAACTCTTTAAACTCTTTAACTTTAAACTTTGAGACGTGTTTGAATATTTGAGTATGACTTGGGTGTGAACTTGAATTTGACTGACTTGTGTGGATTTTGATGTTTGACTATTTGCATTTATATCAAGTATTGTTGTATGGTCTTACTCATGAAAGACTAACCAATTTTCTGTGGATGCAGAGTCTGGTTAATTTATTAATCTTTATGAGATAGCCATATTGCTTGAGTAATGTTTTGCAGGACAAAGTTGTTCAAATCTACAGGAAAGTTTTGTCACCATCAAAAAGGGGGAGATTGTTGGAGAAATCTTTCCAGAATATTTTGAAGCTGACAAAACATTTCTATCAGTCTAGTCTGGATAAGTACAGATCTTCGGTTTAGAGTCTGGAGACTTTCGGATCACAAGACTCAAGACTCAAGACTCAAGACTATTCTCATTGACAGTTTTTCTAATCCAGTGACGAAGGTAATCCAGAGCCAAAGTATTTGGTTGAGGATTTGGTCTTATCCTCTGGAGAAGATCTCTTGGCTGGATAAATATAACGGATTCTTTTATTCGTATTCAAGATCGTTTGAAGATCCGATGGTCGACGAAATATTCTTGGAAGGTTCTATTCTTGGAAACCAAGATCCTGATTGTATGGGTGAACATGATTGATGGGCTATCATCATGTTCCTTTAATAGCTCGAATGATCTTCTTGATTGATTCCGTCCAACGGGTAGATTGGAGGAATTCCTTTGGTAAGTGCCAACGGGTATGATGGCATAAAGGAGTATAAAAGGAAGACGTTCTAGTTACTTTAGTGTATGATCGATAGAGAAATTCCATAGTCTGAAGTACCTTGATTATCAGTCGATACATTTTGAGCAAAATTGTACACACAAAGAGTGTCTATACTTAGTGATTCCTTGAGTGAGTGTGGTAGGTCATCTACACCGAGAAAGCAAGGGAGAACAACACTGTAACATTTCTTTGTTCATAGTGGAATCTAGCCAATAGGCTGTCAGTGCAGAAGAGTGGACGTAGGCTTGACATAAGCCGAACCACTATAAACCGCGTGTTTAATTTCCTCTTCTCTCAGTCTTACTTTGATTATCGTTTGTCTCAAATCGATCAACTGTCTAGTATTGTGCAATTATCGAGAAAAATCCTTTATATACCTATTCACCCCCCTCTAGGTACTCATACTAGTTATATCATAACCAATTGCAATTCACTCCATAAATCTCTTCAAGTTTCTCTAACATCACAACTGCCTCGGGTAACTTTTGCATGCAACTGTGGCTCATATTCAATGCTTTCAAGCTCTTTAGATTGATAATGGTATTTGGCAACTCTGCAATGCTTGTGTCTGAGACATCCAACTCAGTTAAACATTTCAACATTCCAATTGAGTCGGGAAGTATTGTTAGGTGGGTAGCTCCACAAATGGCCAAGCGCTCAAGATTTATGAGTGATCCGATTGAGCTTGGGACTTGACTAATACTTGTAGGGAAATAATAACTTTCTATAAGCATCTCAGTTAATGCTTCCAGACCACCCAATTCAATAGGAAGGACTTGGAGACGATGACATCCATTTAGATTCAATTGCTTCAGACGTTTTAGATGACCAATGGATCGATGAATCCTTAACAAACTTTTACACCCCTTTAGAATTAATATTTCCAAAATTAAATATGCAGAGAGGTCAGGAATTTCCTTTAAGTAGCAACAACATGATAGATCAAGGACCTTCAATCTTGTAGTCACCTGTAAAAATAATTATGTATATTCAATGAGTTTGATTTATAAAATTTTGTAGGACATAAACAAATATATCAACTAAGGAAGCTTTCAACCAAAGTAAATACTCTGTGCATATCAATTCCTTAAGCTAAAACCACACTTTGTCTCACACTTTTTTCATTTCTTCTATTATTGTCCCCAACAACAAATAAAGAAAATGGATATAGTTTCAAATCACCACTGTATCGAATAATAAAATGACAAAAGAATGTAACCAACATCTCTCTTATGAATTATGACATCCCTTTCCAATTTCATCATGGAATTACCGATATTGTCCCCCACACTAGTCCTTATGACTTTCCTATGTGAATGCATCATCAAAACGTCAATATAGGAAATAATTTTATATGTCCTCTGACTATCAACTAATCTATATTTGCAGTCTACTGTTTTTTGCCTTTCATACATTAAGATAGGGGCATTATTAGCTTTCACATAACCTTTGAAAGAGTGTAATATCTTTTTATACTATTGATGTACTAAACTAGCCAGTTTGCATTTTCAATTTTACTCGCATCCTATGTATAGTACCGATAGTCTTATTCACCAATTAATTTTTAACTTAATTTAAACATCTAATAGTGACAACTCATTGGCTTGATTAGGGAACTCAAAACAACATGAATGTTCATATAATGTTCTTTAAAAGGGATGTAAATCAATAGATATCAAGCGACAACAATTATCCCATTAGATGATTTAACAATTCCATGAATCACTTGTATGAATATCTAAATAAGTCATTCCCAATAGTGGAAGTTACTAGTAACATGGAATGTCCACATTACAATACCCATTGATAACGTGACTACAATCAATTTGAATTGAAGAAAGTCATCAAGAAAATATTTGCCATAAATGATAGAACGGCAATAGCATGGTATCGATGTAAAATTATAAATGCAATACAAATTAATTACCAATCACCAAATCTTAACATCTTTTTTTCTGTTTTTTTTGGTAAAGTAATTGTCTGATTCAGAAAAGTAAAAAATGCAATCTTGAAAGTTCTAGACATTTGAATACACTATTGAAAGAATAAAAAATTGTGATTGAAGGTAACATTCTTTCCGTTGACCATAGTGTGTACAACCATTCTATGCCATAAATGTAAAGTAATTGTTTGAGTCAATATACTTCTAGTGAAAAGTCGACATTTAAGTTTCAAACATATGGAATGAGGGATTGGTGTCATAAGCCTTCTTCAAGACCAAGATTTGTTCTATTATTTAAGCCAATAAAATGTAATTAAAAAAAAAGATCAATAAAATGATGATCTACAACCCTGTGCGACACAAGAACTAGTGTGACTAGAAGAAAATATAGCACGTTATACCAAACTATTTGCATACACATACCTTGAGTTGAGTCCAACCACCCCAATGTTCGTTTATATTGCTCCATGATAGGTCGAGGATGACCAGATTTTTTGGGCAAAAGTTGGTTGCCTGCATTTCTTCTGGACAATCCTCCCAGTAAAGCCATCTCAATTCTGAAAAGAGATCCTCAAAGTCTCCAGAGAGTGACAGACCACACATTTCTAGAAATATAATATTTGGCATTTTGATAAAGTCTTCCGATATCAAAACTAAGTCTTGAGAACACACAAAAAAGTTCGAATAGTATGCTGCAATAGTTTCAATTCCCTAAATTGAGGAAAGAGTTGGTTTAATGTGAGGATTTCCAAATAGAGCCTAAAATAAAGGGAAAATAGTCCAAGGAAGAATTATGCAATGAAAAAAGTAGACGAGGGTGCACTTAGACTTATACCTTCTTTTGCTGGACAATATCAGGACCTTCTTGATTCCTCCACACCCGATAACCCTTTTTTGGATCTTTGCAATATTCTTCGTACACAATGCTCCTGCCTAAGTCCTTAAGCTGATCATGCATCCATAGTTCATTCTCTTCTCCAATCTTCACTAAGGACATTAAAAGCAAAACATCAATCCCCTCATTTGGAAAAAGTCCACAGTCATCCCACACGTAATATGGATAACTCTTGTCTCGTCCAGCTAGAAAGCAAGCAATATCAAGAAATATTTGTTGTTGCTAATGATCTAATACCACATAACTCAACATTAACTTTTCCTTCACATCCCTCCGCTGACAAAATTTCATCTTTTCTAATGTATCTTGCCACACTGCTTCCTTTTTTTTCCAGATAAAAATGAGCCAATCACTTCTATAGCCAAAGGAAGCCCTCCAGTTTGTTCAATAACTTTCTTAGATAGACTCAGGAATGCATTTGGAGGAGACTTGCTTCTAAAGGTATGCTTGCTAAAAAGTTGAAGAGCTACGAGATTGTTGAGTTCCTTGACTTCATAAATCAGACGATGGTCAAATTGATCTAGGAATTGATCAAAAACACTTTTGTCTCTTGTTGTAACAACTATTCTACTTCCCAAACCATACCATTCTTTCTTAGCTGCCAATGCCATGAGTTGCCTCATATGGTCTACATCATCGAGAAAAATAAGAACTTTCTTTCTGCAAAATCAATTTTTGATAATATTTTTCCCATGATCAATGCTAGAAAATCCAACTCCTATGTCACCAATGATATTAAAGACTAATTGCCACTGCACATTCAAAAGACCAGAACCTTGTGATGCTTCTCGAATATCTGAAATGAAGCTGCAACTGTCAAAACTAGTAGATAGTTTATCGTAGACAAGTTTGGTAAGAGTTGTCTTGCCTATTCCACCCATTCCCCAAATACCGATGAGCCTTATGTCCTTAGATTCAACATTCATCAAATTTACTACTTCATCCACTGATTCATCCATTCCAACTAAATGATCAGATATATGCACACAAGACACCTTAAGCTTAACCAACACTTTCCGCGCAATCAGATGTGCGAGATCTCCGTGGCTGTGTCAGAACACAAAATATTATCTGGTTCTGTTCAATCTAGGACGATAGGTTGTAATGCTTGTGTCGAACAGGTAATCCTAGGGTCTTGAGACAATGGAGTGTAGAACTCCATACGATATCCATCACAGTTTTGGGTCTAGAACTTAGAAAAAATTGTGCTCTTTCAAACTATAATCTGCATTCAAACAAAAGAAACAAAGAGAAAAGGGAAGATGGAGTTGAGTGAGTTAACATACCCTATGTTCTTGGCATCCCATCCCTTGATTTTAGTAACTTCCTTGAGCGCCTCCTCCTAGCGTTGCACAATCTCAGCCCCACGTTCCTTTTTATGCAGAGTTAGTGCATCCTTATACACTCCAGTTTCAAGTTTCACATAAGAGGGTTCCACATCATAGAAAATGGGCAAAACCTCCAGTTCATTGGTTTTCCTATGCTGCATCATGTGTTCCAACTCGCACAAGCACCAACCACTAGAGGCATAACCTCTGGAGAAAATGAGAATGCAGATTTTCGAATCATCGATGGCCTGAAAAATCTCGGGACCGATCTCTTCCCCAACATCGATCCCTTGATTGTCTATGAAAACACTGATACCCTTATTCAGCAGGGTATGATAGAGGCAATTTGTGAAGGTATTGTGCGTATCCGAACCTCGAAAATTCAAAAACACCTCGTACTTGGTTCCCGATGAACCATAGCTTGTGGATCTTGTTTTCGGAGAAGAACTCCTTTTGCTTTCCATCTTAGCTGCGTCTGCTAAAATTTTGAAAGCGAATCACAAAAGATTTGAATTGCTTTAACGGGGCCAACGAGCGACGGTCAGGTAGTTTAGTCAAGCTTAGTTTTGATTTCCGTCATGTTGCGGCATTGATAGAGAGAAATTGCAGATTTATGACTGAAGGATGAAGACATGGCCTAAGCCCCACAAGTTGACTGGTGAGATGGGGCGAAAATCAAAGGAAATGTCTGAGATTTTTAACTCTACACATGTGGAGTCGCACATCTCGGGATGATTGGAAATGCAACTCCACAAGTTTATATTAATTTGAGATACGTGAAATTGAGTTTCTGTTTTCCAATTTCAATGACCAGAGTCAAGTCAAAGTCTAAGTAAACCGAAAAAAGGAAGGTAAGTTGACGTTAGTGTATTGCTCTAGGAACGTTATATTAAATCAAATGCAATGATTAAGTTTTATTTTTTTCCTACTTTATGGTAAAGTAATATGTCTAATTAATTTTAAGGGAGAGGGAGGAGAAAGAACTTTGTGATTATGTGGTTCAACCGCTAAGCTCCACTTTACCTTACTTTCTTAATTATTGGTAGATGTAAGTATTTGCGTAGCTTGGTTTCACAAATGACACAACCCCGATAATTAGATACTGCTGAGTTTTCTTAGGACTAGTTTGTTGGCCGCTTCTAGAAAGCAAAACTTTTTGACGTTCTTAGTAAGATTTAAAATGTTTATTCAAATATAAAGTGTAAGATAACGTGTTATTACAGATCAAAATCTATTACAAATCAGAATCACCATTAATCTGCACAGCGATAATGGCTGACTTGGGGTTCACTGGAGTCAAGTCAACATAGTTTAGTCGAAGTCGAAGTCTAATTAAACTATAATTAAGAAACACGAGTACCTAAAAAGGAAAAGAAAAGAAGAAATGGCCCTTGATCGACATTAAGACATTTTATATAAAAAAAAAAAAAGGGAATAAGTTACACTTGACCAGATGACAACCCAGAGAGAGAGAGAGAGAGAGAGAGAGAGAGAGAGAGAGAGAGAGAGAGAGAGAGAGAGAGAGTTGCTCCTCTATCGCGAATAGTGTAAGAAGCAAACCAACTATCCTAAGACGCTTTGAGCGGCCTGATCTTTATAGTCATGAACAACGCGATGCTTTTTTCTGGAGTTACTTTATTGTACCATTATGAGTCAAAAGCAACAAGAAAAATAAATATAAAAAAGCTGGATTGGTGACTATTTTTGGTTCCTAAAAAAACTAATTAGATATGCATTTCTTAAAAAAAAAAAAAAAAAGAGTGGGAGAATATAAGATTATGAAATTCTGTTGACTTACATCCATTTAGGTTGGATGATTTGTTTATGTAATTTTTATTGAATTAAAATTTACATATAAGGAAAATCAAAATCATTATCAAATTTTTTAAAATTTATTTATGCAACATTTTAATTTCTAAATATTGAATTATCAACTATAACCACAGTTCAAAATAGGGAACTTCCTAACATGGAAATGCCTAAAAATCTCAAACAAATCAAGATTAGTACGAATGGTATCAAATTAGATAATCAATAACTGCAAACTATCAAATTGGCTAGAGAAATGACCTTGTTTGGAGTATTTGTTTCCAAGAATAGGGACCGGCAACGGAGAGCTTTACAGTGACCGGTGAGGAGGAACGTCAGGACCAAAGCAGCAAGGACACAGCAAATTGAAGACACGTTCGCTAGAACAAAAGATACAACGGCGAAGGCTTGTTGGTCGGACTCTGCTCGGCAGCACCGGTGTGGGTTCGATCAATGCTAGTGTACTCTGGGCAACCTGCGAAAAGAAATCAAACGTAGCAGAGGAAATAAAAGAGCAAGCGGTGGCGTAAAGTGGAGCCAGGATGCCGCCTGGAATCACCAGCAACCACCAGGGACTGCTGCTGTGGCGTTAGAAAGAGAAAGCGCAAGGAAAAGCAGCATAGAGGATCAATTAGTTATTTAATCAACATCCTTTTGAGTTAGATGTAAATCTCCCGTTTCTTCCTTAAGCATTTTTTTTGCACAAATCTTGCTTAAGTAGTGGAAGGATAGAAATCACATAAAATAATGGCTTCTAACCAATGTCCAAAATCAGTATAACAACGTACTGTTATCCTGAGATTTCGCACCGAATTGGGAGGGCCTTTCTGTTTTTGTGATATTGTTTTTGTGAGAAGTATGGAGAGATATTAGTACTTTCCCAAATCAAGCAAGATGAAAAGAAGATCACGTGTAAGGTGGTCAAGAGCCCCTTTTCCTTTCCATCTTGGCTGCACGATGTAAAATCACACCACATTTTATAGTGATTTTACAAGACTTGGATGATGGAAAACGTGGTATGATACATTTCAAGGAAGTTGCAAGACTTTTTTTTTTTTTTTTTTTTAAATAACCAACTTTTCTTTTTATTTTTTAATCAAGTTTTCAGTCACCTTTCTTTACTATGCCTTAAATTTACTAACCCTTATTTGTCAAACTTTTCTTCAACTAAGCTTTAACTGGTTATCAACTCTCATTTGAGTTAACTATCAATGTTTATTTGGTTTTTTATTTTTATTTTTTGTTTATTCACTTTTCCATTGAGTTACTTAATATGGGAAAAAAAATCGGGAAGTCACCCCGTAAATATCGGTAATTTTCTATATGATTTGTAAATGTAAGATGATGTTTATTAAAAAAAAAAAAAGTTTGGAAAATAATAAGAGAATTGGTTCATCAGTCATGAAAGAAATTTGGTAATTATAAAAAAGACTTGGTTACTAATTTTCTTGGACCCACGAAGAGCTTTCCAAGAAGTTCCCTCCAAACGTTATCCCCACTTTCGGTGTACCGTGTGAAATGGAAAAGACTTTTAAAACTTATCTTCCCAACCATCAACAAAATGGAAAAGTTAAAGATCAATTATGGAAGGAACCGCGACGACATTATATTGTATCAAACTTCAATTCCTTTCATAAATAATAAAAATACGATATTCATTGTATGATGGATATGTCAAAATTCTTCTTCTTTCTACCTTACCACCAAATGTCATATTTGTGAGTTGCGACATGATGTTCATTAATAAAAATAAATTGGTTATACAAAAAATATCAAACAATAAGGCGGTGTATATATGTGAGCTGGTGAAAACAAGAAAATAAGAAAACGCATTTAACTAGTAGCTTAAACTAGTTCTCTCAAAAGTAGGGAAATGTAGTAAGAAGAATATGAAGATTCAGAAGGCAAAAAAACAGAAGTGCATACCTGAGAAAACCCCTCTTTTGATTGATGATACTGAACTTCTGGAAACCCCTGTGAAGTTGATTGAAGATGAACAAGTACGGGCTTTGGTGGCTAGCCCTAATAAGCCATCAATGACGCCATGAAAATAGTGAGTTGGAATTGTCAGGGGCTGGGTAACCCCCGACAACCAAGAACTCAAAGCCTTAACGGCTAGAGAAAGGCCCAATTTACTCTTTCTTATGGAGACTAAGAATAAAGAAGCAATGGTGGATAAAGTTTGCAAAAAATTACAATTCCAGAACGTTTTTCTAGTAAATCCATCAGGTATAGCAGGGGGTTTGGCACTTCTGTGGAATGAGGAAGTATCTTTAAAGGTGAAAACCAGTTCAAAGCACTATATTGATGTGGATTGTACTGATCCAGACAGCAGGCAACATATGCAAATTACTTTTATTCATGCATCTACTAATTTTGGAGAGAGACTGACCTTATGGCAGATATTGGAACATCTCAAGCCTCATAACTCCTGCCCGTGGATCTGCATGGGAGATTTTAATGAGATTTTGTATGTCCTGGGAAAAAGTTGGGAAAAAGAAGTCGACAACGGTCGCATAGCAACATTTAGAAACATGATAAATGAACTTTCTTTAATGGATATGGATAGTCATGGGTGTGCATTTACATGGGCGAATAATAGAGATGGGGAGGACCTCGTTAAGAAACGACTAGACCGAGTACTATGTACTTTAGAGTGGAGACTTACCTTTCCTGAAGCTGAAGTGCAAGCATTTCCAGCTGTTGGTTCAGACCATAGTCCTTTGGTTCTTAGCCTTTATCCTGGGAAGAAGAAGACAAGAAGATCTTTCAAAATGGAGGTTTTTTGGACAGAGCATGAAGAGTATCATGATGTTATCCAACAAACTTGGAAATCTGAACAGGTCCAACCATGCACACTTTCAGAAAAATTGCAGCAGACATAAAAAATATTGGTAAAATGGAGCAAAGAGAAGTTCGCCAATGCAAGGTTGCAGATCAAAGAGCTAAATATGGCCCTAATAAAGCTTACTAATCAGTCTGAACAGCACACCAGCAAAAAGCAAAAACAGAGTATTATTTTCCAGATTGAAAAACTGCGAAGACAGGAGGAACAATTCTGGGGTATGAGGTCACGCATTAAGTGGATGCAATGGGGAGATAAAAATACCAGTTTTTTTCATGCATCAACCATACAGAGAAGGCAGTGAAATAGAATCACAATGCTGAAACTACAAAATTCAAACTGGTGCAGAGATCCTATGATACTTCGCAATCATATACTATCTTTTTATAAAGAGCTATACAAATCAGAGGGTCAAAGGCACTATCAACCGATCCTCAATCAGTGTCCATCACCCATAACACAACACATTAATGAAGAGCTGGTGGCTGTACCTTTGATGGAGGAAATTCAGGATGCTGTTTTTCAGATGGGCGCACTTAAAGCACCTGGCCCAGATGGCTTCAGTGGCATTTTTTATCAACACTCATGGGATATTGTGAAAACTGACCTGTTTCAGTTAGTTCAGAAGTTTTTTCAGACAGGTGTTCTGGATCCCCTGCTTAACCGAACTCATCTTTCCTTAATTCCGAAAGTAAAGATCCCTGAAAACATCAGCCAATACAGACCTATCAGTTTATGCAACTTCAGTTATAAAGTAATCTCGAAACTTCTAGCAAACAGATTAAAGAAATGGCTGCCATCCATTATTGAACCGGAGCAGGGTGCATTTGTTCAAGGCAGACAGATACAAGACAACATCTTCATTGTGCAAGAAGTATTGCACCAACTGCGCATCACAAAAAAGAAGAAAAAACATCAGGCCATACTGAAATTAGATATGCAGAAAGCATATGACAGAATCGAATGGGATTTCTTGAGGGATTGTATGCTGCATATGGGGTTTTGTGAAAAGTGGGTAACACTCATTATGCAGTGTGTGTCTACAGTGGCTTTTAGTGTGAAGATTAATGAAGAATCCACCCCTTTCTTCCATCCTTCGAGAGGAATTAGACAAGGCGACCCTCTATCGCCTTATCTATTTATCTTGATTTCAAATGTCCTAACTTGGTTGATGAACAAAGCAATCACCGATGGCAGTATTCAAGCCATACAGATTAACAGGTTTTGTCCTAAACTTTCACATCTGTTGTTTGCAGACGATGCAATATTTTTTCTGAACGCTACTATTTTGGAATGTCAAAATCTGGCATTGATACTTAAGCAATATTGCTATGCTTCGAGACAAGCAATCAATTTAAACAAATCAGGGGTGTATTTTAGTGCAAATTGTCCCCTACCGTTGAAGAGAAACATGGCCACAGAATTAAGGGTCCTTGTGTTTGAAAAAACAGGGAAGTATTTGGGGATTCCTACAGACTGGGGACAATAAAAAAAAGAACTATTCGCATGGATATTGGCCAGGGTTAATACAAAGCTAGAAAGGTGGAAGGAAAAACTACTTACTAAGGCAGGAAAGGAGGTGTTGATCAAAAGTGTTGTTCAGTCCATACCTATGCATGCTATGTCCATCTTCAAGCTGCCCGTTTCAATCTGCAGAGCAATAGAACAACGAATTGCATCATTCTGGTGGAAAAAAGGCGATCATAAGAGGGGAATTCATTGGAAAAAATGGGAGGTAATGAAAACTCGAAAGGATGAAGGAGGAATGGGTTTCAAAGACTTGATTACCTTTAATTATGCCATGTTAGGCAAGCAAGTTTGGCGGCTATCAACGTCCCCTTCTGCCTTGTGGAGTAGAGTGTTGAAAGGAATCTACTTTCCTACAGGGGATCTTTGGACAGCAAGCACAGGCCTACGCCCCTCATGGGGATGGCGGAGTCTGTTAATAGGCCGAGACACTATCAAAGAAAACATCAAATGGTCAGTTGGGGATGGTCAATCTATACGCATTCGAGAAGATAAATGGTTAATGAAAGGGGTCATTGGAGGTCACACGAATCAAACAGAACCTACGATGGTTTCTGAACTTATACAAACAGATGCCAGAGAGTGGGATGCACAGAAGATTCAACAATTCTATAGTGCAGATACAGTCGAGGAAATTCTAGCTATCCCACTGAGCCCACAACCGCAACCAGATTCCCTACTTTGGACAGGCAATAATTCGGGGAAATATTCGGTTAAGAGCGGCTACAACAAAGCAATCTCAGCGATCACAAATCACAACCACAATACGGCCTCATGTTCATTTCGACCACCACGCACCTTATGGACCATCATTTGGAGCCTTGCTGTGCCCCCAAAACTCAGAACTTTTCTTTGGGCTCTCTGCCAAAACGCCCTTCCCACGAGAGAAAACCTATACAAACGAAAAATTGTGAATGACCCATTATGCCTACTCTGTCATACGAAGGTTGAAACGTCTGAACATCTGTTCTTTCTATGTAAGTGGACAAAAAGTATATGGGAAGACACAAATTGCAGAGGTATCGGTCCCACAAACAAGATCAGACGGACAGAACAATGGCTTATGGAAGCGTTCCGAAAGCATACAGACATACCCGAGAGAGAATATACCGGTCTGGTTCCGTGGCACATCTGGAAGGCAAGAAACGAATGGATCTTTCGATCAAAAGCTCCGAAACCTATAGATCTCCTGCAAATCGTACAAGATCAGCACCTTACCCTGATTAGAGGAAAGAAAATCCAGAATCGTGCTAACCCTAACAGCACTTTACCTGGGCGATGGAAACCTCCTGATCGAAGTGAACTGAAGATGAATGTTGACGCTTCTTGGATACCGGGCGAGTTTCTGTGCTATATTACTGGTGTCGTGAGGAATTCGTCGGGGCAAGTACTCGAGGGCTTCGCCTGTACAACTAGGGTTTCTTCATCTCAAGAAGCAGAAGTTGAAGCCCTCTCACACGGACTCTTTTATATTAAGGACTTACAGAAGCGGCATGTGGGCGACTTCCGAAGCCAAACACTTCGCTGGATATGCGAAAGTGACTGTTCCCCCGTTGTTGACCAGCTCTTGGGCCGGGCCGACATTCACTGGAATTTAAAAAGAAGATCCTCCGATGCAGACGTGAACCGGATCAAATTGAAGAGGCTATGGTCACCTGCTGTACCCGAGAAGAAAACAAAGTGCCGCGGATTGGGTAGCACGAAATTTTCGTTTACAAAAGCTTCCGCTTAACTGGTGGATTAGTCCTCCAATGCCTTTATGGAATATTTTATGCTCGGACATTAGTCCTATTTCGCGTTGTAAGACTTTTATTAAGTGAGTATAAATCGTGACATCTTTCGTCCAAAAAAAAAAAAAACAAAAAAAAAAAAAACTAGTAGCTTTGTAGACAATGCATCTTTGAAGAATGCTGTAGAGGATCATGACAGACTTTAGAGGACAACTAATCCGTTCTTTTAAATCAATCTCTCTCTTTGGCTCGGAGAACACTTCGGTCAACACACATTTATTCAAGTTCGTATGATTTTTCTGAACTATAAAAACATGAAAAGGTTCATGTAATTGCTTGATATTTAAAACCATAAGCTTTAACTTTAACTTGAGCATTGAAGCAATCGCAAGCATCAATTAGTCTTGGTCACGTAACCAAAAAAGAAAAAGAAAAATTAAACAAAATTCTTGTATATTCTGAAATTGGGACAAGAGTATTGAACGTTCAAAACTTATCACGAAAGTGTAATTTACTTCTAAAACTTTCAGAAAGTGCAATTAAGTCCTAAACTTGTCAAAAGTATAGTTGAGTTATAAAACTTTCAAAAAGTGCAATCAAGTTTCAAAACTTGTCAAATTAGTCCAATCAATTCCTTCCGTCGATTGCATTTTTGAAAATTTTATGACTCGATTGCACTTTGGTAATAAGTTTTAAGACTCAATTATACTTTCGCGACAAGTTTTAGAACTTCCAACATTTTGAAATTTTATACAAATAGTCAAACCAGATTGTCAAACACTTTCTCTACATAGAGACAAAACTTGGAATCCCCAAAATGAAGACCCACCTCATAGCATTAAAGTATGATATTTCAAGATTATTTGTGCCAGAAATACCGCTTAATTGATTTGTGAGACGACATATCAAAACTTGCTAATAATAGAAGTTTTGATTGCCCCTGATTAGGAGAAGGGTCAATAACGTGTTTTTCAAAGAAATTAGTTTTGGATAAATGTATCATGAGTGTAAGAGTTTATTATGTTTTGTGAGATGAAATTTAATATTGGATAAATATGTTATCCGAGTACTGGTTTGAAATTTCTAATTGTATTAACCGAACGATAGACCAATAGACGTCAAGAACTAATTTCTTAGAGTCCGTGAGGCAATTTTCAAGAAGGACTCTCAAAACGTTGTATCTTTCATTGGCACACTGAGTGAAGTGGAAAATACTAACACTATTTTGCCCGGCCATCAACAAAAACAGAAAGTTTAAGATCAGTCATGAAAGAAATCTCAAACGATCTTGCTTTTTCCCATCTATTTCGCATTTCTATGACCTTTCTTGGAAATCTAGAGTAAACTATTTTCTTTAAATAATATTTTGATTACCTACTTTTTTAATAGGTGTTAGGAACTAATTTCTTAGAGCCCACAAGAAAATTTCATGGAAGGATGCTCAAAAGATTATCTCCTTGGTTGGCACACCAAGTGAAACAAAATAGACTAGCACTACTTTTCCTAGTCATCAACAAATGGGAAAATTTTAAGATCAGTCATTGGAATTTCAAATGATTTTGCTTTTTCCCATCATTATTGCATTTCTATGACCTTTCTTGGAAATCTAGAATCAACCATTTTCTTTAAAAAAATTGATTATCAGTTGTTTCTCCCAAATCCTTATCAAAATTTGGCTAAAAATCAAGTGCGGTATGGGAGCATACCTCACTTCCTAAATAACTAGAAATATATGATTAGGGACTTGATTAAACTAGTTATTGGAATCTCAAATGATCTTGCTTTTTCCCATCCAATATCGCATTTCTATGACCTTTCTTGGAAATCCAAAATCAACCATTTCCTTTAAAAAAATTTAACTATCAACTGTTTCTCCCAAATCCTTAAAAGTCGGATAAAAATTAAGTGAGTTATGGGAGTGTATCTCACTTCCCATATAACTAGAGATCTATGATTGGGGACTTGATTGGTGCTTCACATAGGTCTCATGCCTTTGCACCACAAAAAAATAATTTAATATTAAAGTAAATTAATATTAGATTAGACTCAATAATAAAAATTAAGATCGAGAAAAAAACTGAAACAACTCAAGTTTGCACCAAAAGAGCTAACTATATATATAGACTCTTTATCCGAAAAAGAAGAAGAAGAAAAAAGGATAGACTCTGTACAGTTATCATTTATTTGAAAGAGAAAGTGCAAGGAAAAGCAACTAGAGGCTCAATTGGTTATTTAGTCAACATCCTTTTGATTTTAGTAGTTAGTTGTAAATCTCCTTTTCTTCCTTAAGCATTTTTTTTTGCACAAATCTTGCTTAAGTGGTGGAAGGATAGAAATCACGTAAAATAATCACTTCTAACCAATGTCTAAAATCAGTATAACAACGTATTGTTATACTTTTGTTTTTGTGATATTATTTTTATGAGAAGTATAGAGAGATATTGGTACTTTCCCAAACCAAGCAAGATGAAAAAAAGATCACGTGTAAGGTGGTCATAAGGAGCTCCTTTTCCTTTTCATCTTGGTTGCACCGTGTAAAATCACACCACATTTTATAGTGATTTTACAAGACTTGGATGATGGACAACGTGGTATGATGCATTTCAAAGAAGTTGCAAGTCAACGAACGATGATTAGGTAGGAAAGCAAGAGAGAGTAGGGATATGATTGAACGATTAAGAAATGGCCTGAAATCCACTATCGATTGGCGTGTGGGGCAAGAATTAGATGAAATGTCTAAGAAAGTAGACATGTGGAGTTGCAAGTCTAAGCTCGCTCAAAAACAAAAATGAAAAGTTTAACGCCTTCAAACTTTAATTGTCATTTTTTTTAATCGTCTACCAACTTCTAGTTGCATTTCTCAAAAATGCCTTAGCATTACTAGCTATAAATTTGAGCAACTTTTCATACTTTTCTCTATTTAAATTATCAATTAGTTTTGAGTTACCAACTCTTATTTAAATTACTGACTAATCTTATTTTTTAAATAACCAACTTTTCTTTTTCTTTGGGTTAATACCCTGAAAAACCCCAAACTGGTACACCTGTAACAAATTTACCAAAAACTATTTTTTTGACCACCAAAAACCCCAAACTGGCATATCTTTAACAAATTTACCCTCTGTTAGTTTTCGTTAAATTTTATTGTCAAATTATTAAGTTAAATGACACGTGACAGTTGATTGGTATACTAATTTGGGATTTTATGCTCCGTTTGTCACAGTTTACAATTTTTGTGATTTTTTGTGATATTAATCCAATTTAGCGGAGGGTATATTTGTCACAAATTTATCAATTTGGGGTTTTTTGCAGTCAAATAAATTAGTTTGGGGTAAATTTATGACAAATTTAGCAGTTTAGGGTTTTTTTTTATGGCTCGTCAGGGTAAATTTATCACAGGTATACTAGTTTGGGGTTTTTCATGGTCAAAAAAATAGTTTTTGATAAATTTGTCATAGATATACCAGTTTGGATTTTTCAAGGTATTAATCATTTTTCTCTTAATCAAGTTTTCATTCACCTTTCTTTATTATGCCTTAAATTTACTAACTCTTATTTGTCAACCTTTTCTTCAACTAAGCTTTCAACTAGTTATCAACTCTCATCCGAGTTAATTATTAATGTTTATTTGTTATTTTTTAATTTATTCACTTTTCCATTGAGTTACTTAATCTGGGAAAAAAATTGGGAAGTCACCTAGTAAATATCGGTAATTTTCTATATGATTTGTAAATGTAAGTTGTTGTTAATTAAAAAAAAAAGTCTGGCAAATAATAAGAGAATCAGTTCATCAATCATGAAAGAAATTTGGTAATTATAAATAATAAAAAGACTTATTCTTAGACCCACGACGAGCTTTCCAAGGAGTGCCCTCCAAACGTTATCCCCACTTTCGGTGTACCGTGTGAAATGGAAGAGACTTTTAAACTTATCTTCCCAACCATCAACAAAATGGAAAAGTTAAAGATCAATTATGGAAGGAACATCTTTACCAAAAAAAAATTATGGAAGGTACGTCGACGATATTATATTGTATCGAACTTCAATTCTTTTCATAAATCATAAAGATACAATATTCATTGTACAATGGATATGTGAAAATTCTTCTTCTTTCTACCTTACCACCAAATGTTCATATTTGTGAGTTGCGACATGATAAAAAAAATTTGGTTATAAAAAAAGTTTAAGATCAGTCATAAAGGAAACTCAAACGATCTTACTTTTTCACATCTATTATCGCATTTCTATGACCTTTCTTGGTACTCTAGAATAAACTATTTCCTTTAAAAAATTTCAATTTCCTTAGGGGTTAGGAACTAATTTCTTAGAGCCCACGAGAAAATTTCATGGAAGGCTGCTCAAAAGGTTATCTCCTTGGTTGGCACACCAAGTGAAACGGAATAGACTATCACTACTTTTCCTAGTCATCATTAAAAGGGAAAAGTTTAAGACCAGTCATTGGAAAAGTTTACAACAACCTCAATCTCTTCGTGACCTTGACTTTGAATAATTTGTACCCTCTTTATAATGATTCCAGTCTTCAAAGAATCTTGATCTACGTGTCCTTCTTATATTGTATCAAACTTAAATTCTTTTCATAAATCATGAAGACATGATATTCATTGTACGATGGATAGGTCAAAATTCTTCTTTCTACCTTACCACCAAATGTTCATATTTGTGAGTTGCGACATGATGTATTTATAAAAATAAAAAAAAAAAAAAAAAAGTGATAAGAAGCGTATATGATCCAATATCATATAACATCTCTCATCAAAATTTCTTCAAAAGAAATTATATAATTGCAAAGGACAACGATAAATATTTAATCTGAATGCCCATTTTCTAAAAATTACATAGAAATGAATAATTTCATGAATTTTCATTGATTACATCGAACAATACAAGGGAGGCAAAACCTTACATATACAAAGCTTACAAAGTGATTCGATTTTACATGTAATATGAAAATGAATACAGGAAAAACTCAAAGGAAAGGAGGGAAATACAAAGGAAATTCCTTTACAAGAAAAGAGAAATGCACGAAAGAATGTCAAGTGAATATCCTAGGAGCTAGGTGGGATCATGCGGAGACACTTGTTATCACGAGCCAAGCATTTCACATAGGCTTCATCTTCATGCTCCTTGACATGAGCTTGTTGAAACCCTTGAGACTCGGGAATATCAGGCAACTCAACTTTAAGCTCCGGTTTCACTTGGCGATAGATATAGTTGATAGACGCGTAGTGTGTCCTAATTTCTCTTTCTAAGTTGAATTTGTCAATAGTGACCACATGATGTGAGAATCTGGAATACCAAATCCCAATAGCACCTCGAATCACGGCTTCGACATGACCAATTTGGTTTTCCACAATGACCTCATTGTGATAATCAGTACGGTATAACCCCAAATTGAAGATTGACAAAATCATTTGAAGTGTGTGATATTGGGAGAGCACCCGTAAAGAGTAACAAGATGTTAGACCCGTCAATTCTACAAGGGGGAGTGGGTCGTCAACTCCACTAACAAGGCACAACTTGGCATTCCCAAGCCATCGGACATGCCATTGGATTAAGCGTGGGGTGAGTCTTTTGAGGAAATGGAACCATAGAGAGAAAGACCATAATAGAAAGAATTCATTTCTTTGGTGAAACATACGAATAGGATGATGGTATTTTGTGACATCAAGATCCTCATGCGAGGGGCAAATTCTTCAATGTGAGAAACAAGCCAAACATGGAGAAGTCCTAATGGAGCTCTAAGAATTCCTCGACCACTTGTTTTGAATCGGTAAAGAGATACGAAAGTTATGGCGATGATCATGTGTGTAGAGCAACTAAAGGAGCATAGTTGATTAACAATGTGAGTGACTAAAGGATATATTGTTTTTCGAGTATGTGAGAATATTGCAAAGTCAAAAAATATGAGAAGGAAGGCATAAGAAATTTAATTCCTAGATTTAGGCTCAAGGCTAAGAAAATGTTGCTCAAGGAATGTATAAGGCATAGAATTCAAATTTCCCCTAAGAATGGTTCTAATTTTATCAGTAGGGATATATTAAGGAATTGACTTAGAAGGGAAATTGGATTTTGACTAATAGGAGGAGTAGTGAAACCTAGGGAAGCCTTGCCTAACCCAATGGCTATCTGAAACTTCTCAATTATAGGGGCCAACTCATATTTGTTAAATACAAAGGTATAGGTCATGGGATTCCAAAAATGGGCCAATGCCTTCACCATCGCAATTTGGGGTTCGATCTTGAATAAGGTCGGGAAGAAGCCTATGTGCCTCTCCACATAACCTTGATGTCTCGGTTTGAGATTCTCCCATATGGCCTTGAGACTCCTTGGCATGGGAATAATGTCCAATTCGGGCTTGTCCATCTAAGCCTAAACCTAAGGTGCATTCATGATTAAGGACGTATTGTTGTTGAAATATAAAATGCGTAATTAAATTTCAGGAATTAGGAAAGATAACATCAATAAGAAAGGAACGATATTGTCACGCCCCGATCCTTGAGCGCGTGCCCATTCCTCTCTGGTCGATAAAATTTGCGACTTCGCAGGACGAGTCGTTGACCCTTTTCATTTTATTTCACATGTGGAAGCGAATAATAAATCCTCTAACAGTAACCATCTTGGGATAGAAAAGCATGACCACAGATTCACAAACATAACATGCATTTATAAACATACTAAGTCATGTACAAAAGTCTATGACCAAAAGACTTCAAAAGATTACCTCTCAAAAAGAAATGGTCCTATCTGACCTACACTTCAGATCACCACAGTTCGGCTCCAGGTTCTCCACTCTACGGTCCTGAAAAGAAATTGAGCCCATGATGAGGTGAGATATAAATCTCAGCAAGTTCATGCTCTAAACCCCGATTATGAGGGTAATACGCCCAGAGGTGTCCTAACCACACAATCATACAACCACAGAGACTTACCTCGTCTCAGATCCACCCTGCAGGTCAGTACAATTTATATCATAGACAGCACGAAAGCATGAGCAACAACTAAGCTCAATTAATTGGAACGTCACATTCAAATTTAACCAAGCACAGAGGTCTGATTATAGGGCCAAATTGTTATGACATGTCCCATACCGTGCCACACAATTTTGACCCATAATCCAACACATTTGACTCAATTATTCATGCGTTCCTAATTTTTTTGATCTCAGCATATAGCACGGCCTACTCTTTGCTCGACGGTCTTCTGGTATTGCCAAGCGTCGTCTCACCCCATTAAGCACGGCTATGTCTCCATCAGATAGCTTTCCCAAAGGAGCACAGGCCCAGAATCTACTACGATCGGCTTCCTGTTGTCTAGGGGCATCCCATATAGGGGGAACATCCAACTTAACAGCCCGAGACAGGTTCTCTTAACTAACACACGACCACTCAATCTCGGCCCAGGACGCCGTGCATTGCACTCAAATGCCTCAATTAAAATGGTGAACTTGGTCTATTTTCTTCGTATTAGAAATACATGGTAAAATAGTCATGTGTGGGTACACAATCAATTCACCCCAGAAAAAGTGATATCTTCCAATTTAAAATCTCACTATTTTATATAGTACATAAAACCATTTTTGGTGTTAAAATCCGGGATTTTGTGAATAAATATTGAAATTCATAAATTTTGAAATAATTAACCAAAATTCCAATCAGCACTCAATTTGCACAAATTAACATCCAATTGCGTAAACTGAACACATTATTGCAATTAGCATGAAATTCTGGTCACCACTATCCCAGTCTAATTTCCGGAAAATATTTAATAATTCAATAATTACCAAAATTAATTAAATAATTCAATTTAAATACTAAAAATACTAACTTAGGCTGTAATTGCTAAATTAAATACCGAAACGGGCCCGGAAAATTACTGAACCAGTCTAGATAAATAATACAATCTATCTAGTCTCTAATTTAGCCATTCTAACCACCTAACGTGCATAATTAACTAATTAAATCACTAATCTAATCTAACTAACCACATAATCCCTAATTAACCTAAACTAAAATACCCATTAAATATCATTAGCCTACTAAGTAGGGTTTAGTGCATAAATTCACCGGTTTAGCGCGAAAACCGGTTCACCGCGACGGTGGCGTGATGGCGGCCAATAAACTCCGAAGTGGCAACGCTAACGGAGCTTAGACCTGGCCTAAAATGGTCCGCAAACTTCCTGCTCAAGCTGAAAATCGAATTTGCTCAAGGCTAGTCGCAAGCTTGGCTCGAGACTGGGCTGAGCTCGGCTTCGACTGGGGAGAAGAATCAGTGGGAGCTGCTACTAAGGTGAAGACCGAAGGAGGCGATGCTGAGAACGCGCGGCCAAAGATGGGGAAGAAACGATGGAGTGGGACAGTGGGGCTGACTTCGGACAAGTGGCAGAGGAGTCAACATTGGGGGCTTCGTTTGGAGAGGGTTGACGCTGGATGTGGCGTTGGATAGGAGGGTGATGGTGGACCGAAGATGGTGGGTTAAATAAGCTTCAATTCCTTAGCGAAATATCCCAATTCGACGTCCAATTTTGATGAAGAATAAAGCCCATTAAATTTTTGCAAGTCCCCATCACCTAAAGGCTCGGTAAGGAGGCCAAAAATCCCTTTGATTTGGCTCATCGAATTTTCGTTCTTTTCCGAATCATCCGAATCGATTTTCCGTAAAAATCTTGGGCTCGCCGAAAATTCTTCGGAGGATGAGTTGATGTTCCTAAAATAAATCGTGACATGACAGAACTTTCAATTTCTGAAATCAGGTTCAAATTCGCGGTTAATTTCAATTTGACGCGATTTTAGCGTGACCTAACTTACTGGGTAGCTTTTAGGAATTTTTGGTGCAATTGACCCATGGTTAATTATTTTCAAGCCACATTGTATATCTGCGACACATTGGCAATTCTCGGTTGTCGTGAAAATCTCGAGGTTTCAAATACAGATACAGGATACGAAAATGACAAAAAAATCGATTTAATGCCGTTCGACATAAATTTTGCAATCAAGTAGAATCACCCACACACTAATCACATATCTCTATCGAATAGACCTATCTCTGGTCTCTGATCGATTTTGACGGTGCCGTAATGACCCTTGCAGATGAGCACGGTCGAGCAGTCGTTCCCTGGTCGAATCCTCGAGTCTATTGCATTAAAATCATTAATGGATTCCCCAAATAGTCTAGTTATCTCATGAGTGATCAGCTTAGAGAATAGCACTATAGAAACATTGATGAAATGCCCGATTCATTGAATTGATAACAAAAATGGAAAATCAGGATGTCACAGATATCTTACCATTTGAACTCATGGCAATCACAAATCACACATCGCATGAAACTTGTAAGGGTTTCGATGTCTAAAGTGAGAAAACTAAAGGCTCAAGGTTTTCATTCCAAAAGATAAAAGAAGTTTACCCACCGCAACTATTGTTAGTCAATGCAACTTTTATCAATTAGGATAAGCAGGTGGAAGAATGGATTACCACAAACATTTACTCGAGGATTCCACCCATAAACCCTCTTAAGGTTCTAGATTAGGCGATCGGGTTTTATACTGAAGTTGTGTGTACGGTGTAGTACTAACTTCTGCAGAGCCGATATAGAAGACAAAACTCATCTATTCTTCGGGTGTGAATTGACGGATAGCATTTGGCATAGTATCCTTGCGCAACATGGGATTAGGGGTTCTCAAGGTGGATGGAATGGGGAACTTCAATGGATGAGTAGGGCAACAAAGGACAAAGATTTGGTAGTGAGACTCCTCAAAGTATTTTTCTAGAAACAATATATTGCATTTGGAAGAAGCGCAACCATAGATGATTTCAAAATAAATCAACTTTAATCCATATAAAAAAAAATGACATCCATATTATTTTGGCCAAGGTGCACAAAAATATAAGAGGTAGAGCTTCACTTTACCAAAAAATTAAACCTTCTCAGTCAAATGTTGTATTGGCTACTATGTGGAGACTTCTTACCTACATCTGTTTGAATTATTAGCTCTATTTGTAATGTCGGGTGATGCCCTAAGCTGTTGTACTTCTTATGTTTTATAATACTTACATTTTCAACCAAAAACAAAAGATAATACTATTCATTTGAAGACCGTGAAATACTCAAATACTAGACAGAATCCACATTGCGCAGGCATCACGGATTGTCATACAAATCCACAATGAAGAGTGAATAATAAACTTTCATGTAAAAAGAAACCTTTATAATATCGTATTTATAATGAGATTGTAATGTTAACATTGCATCATTAATTTTTTTGGCAACTTATTTATGAAATAGTTAGCGTGATGGTTGACCTCTTTCTTTATTATGGTATAAATAAACGTAATTTATATATGTTTCTTTTAGTAAACATATTTGTATACTAATGTAAATAATTCTGTTACTATTAAGGTGGAAAATTTCTTTAAGATAAAGGAATACAATTAGAATAAATGTGAAGAGGAGGGGACGGAGAGGGACGAATTTAATAAACGGGTAGCATAATGCGCGCAAGGAGAACGGTCAATACCTTTCAACTCAGAAACAACCTTTAGGAAAAATTATTATTATATATCTATATAGATACATAATAATGCTTGAGCACACATTTTCTACTTTTGAGTTTTCTCTTAACTTTTTTCCCCCAATTTCCAGCGGCAAAAGCAATCGAAAGTGGATCAATTCATATAAGAGGTTAGAAACGGCAACCCAACTTTAGAAAAACTTCAATTTTGTTATTTCTAGTTTAAAAGAAGTTTGCAAGAGATGAATTTTACTGTTTCCTTGGCATCACATGTTGAACAACTTATCAAACTGCTAATTTGAGATTACGCTTTTTAATTTTTGTAACTGGACAGATCATACCACCTCCGGATGCACCATTAACACAAAAGCCTTGACACATGACATGATTTCATTGGTTATTAGAAATATCTAGCGACCAATGGGGTGAGCATCGGGTCTAGAACCAGGAACTGGCATCTTGACATTTATTGATTTAAAAGTGTATCGCCAGCAATTGAAATGTGAGTATAACATCAAATATGATATAAAATGACTTATCACATGGTAAATATGTGTCGGATTATGCTAAAAAATTTATTTTCATAATAAAAATGTCCCAAATATGATAAAATGATTTTATTTGCGGTAAACATGTACAAACATTTTATTAAAAAAAACGCTTTTACATTTACAGAGAATCAAATAATGGTCCTCGGCATGAAGACACAACAATATAACCACTTAATATAAAGAAATGGTGTAACACAAATATTTTATTATAAAAATTGATTTTTCGACAAAAACAAAAATCAAGTCGGAAATCTACTCAGGAACCACTCACCCCTATCGATAGGACACGCATACTAAGTAATCAATTTCCCTGTTCCTCTCCTCTCCTCTCCCTAGCCGCCTCTCTGTTGCCACAACACAACCTCGCCGATGCCACTGCTGCCACGAACCCACCTTGCCACCACAGTCACCAAGCCTCGACCAAATTCGCCCCTACTCTCTACCCTCTGACAAATAGGCGCTCCCTTGACAAAAAACAGTTCGCAAGCCATTGAACCAGATCTGGCCTTGTTGTCACTGGCTCGAGGGAGGGATAGAGAGGGGATTGAGGGGAAGACAAGACACTCCATTGTGGCGGCAGTGGCGGCAGTGCAGTCTTGGACTGGCGGCGACGTAGCGTCGAGCAGCCATTAACCACATCATGAGCGCGGTGGCGAAACAATGAGTGGCCATTGATGAGAGAGAAAGCAGAGGATGGACAAGAGAAACAAAATTCGAAGAAGGAAAGAAGAAGAGACAAAATTGAAATCTGGAAATTGAAATCCTAACCCAAAATTCGTTTCTTTTTATGGAGTGAGCACCAAAATGCTATTCCCACGAGAGAATCTATTCAGAAGAAAAGGTTACTCCATCCTTCATGTCCTCTGTGCAAACAAGCCCCGGAAACAGTAGAGCATCTCTTCCTTTTGTGCCATTGGACGGAATCAATATGATCGGACCCAAGACTGAAAGTACAGATTTTGCATCCAGATATTACTAGAATGGACCAAAATGGGTGTCGCAATTTCTTCGAGTCAAGAACTGACTTGCCATCTAACTACTATCTGAGGAGGAGCCCGTCGTTTCTCTGGAAATCCCCGAAATACCTTCGTCTTCCGCTCCCGACAACCTGATCCAAGTTCAATTGTTGATGCTGCTCTTGCAATGACCGAAAATTTCATAAAATGGAACCCGGGTGTCGAAACAAGAAAGAAAAAAGCGAGCAAACCAACCTACCAAAAATGGCTGTAATTTAGGGTCACAATATGATGTAATGGTTACTGGAACTCCATATAGACGAGTTATTTGTCGGACATATAGCTCAGCATATTGTTCTGATGTATAGCCCTTTCGAACTGCGAGGAAGTGGGCTGACTTTGTCAGCCTATCGATAATCACCCAAATAGAATTATTTCCTCTTTGGCTTCTGGGCATTGGCCAAAATGAAGTCCATTGTGAGATGTTCCCACTTCCATTCCAGAATTTCAAGAGGTTGTAGGAGTCCTCCAAGTTTATAATGTTGTGCCTTTATTTGTTGACATGTTAAGGCAAAAGAAAGTTGGCTCACGTGTCCGATTGTCCCCACCATGCAAATCAACTGATGGATTGGATCATCAAAGCCCATCGCAAACGGTCCTGTTTAATCGCTCATGAACTCTGCTTTGAGATTGCTGCTTAATGAAATGACTTGTTGTGAGTAGGTGGTTTTATTTATTTATTAAATATCTAGCATATAAGAAATAGGGTAGCTTATTTGTAAATGGATAGCATATTAAATTAAGTTGACATATCGATGATCTAGTGACATCGAGAATACTTAAGATACCTATGACAGAAAGTGTATAAGAGAGAAGGACAGAGCAAGAGACGCAAAGCTTTTGGGGAATGATTTTCTATATCTCTATTGTATTCTGTGTACAATGCTCTGTAATTATAATACAAGAGATGTATGAATAAAAGGAAAAAGAATATTTTACAAATCAATTAATATATCAATCTATTCCTTAATTGATTGAATGCATGATCCAGCATATCTTTGAATATATCTTCCAACACTCCCCCTCAAGCTGGTGGTTTGTAGATATCCAAGACTCCTAGCTTGCTTAGAAGATATGCATGTTGTCTTTGGCATAGAGGTTTGGTGAAGATGTCTGCAGGTTGTTCTGCAGTTCCAATTCCTCTTGTCTTGATGATTCCTTCTTGAATCTTCTCTCGTGTGAAGTGATAGTCCACTCTATATGCTTCGTTCTTTCATGCATTACAGGATTCGTTGCGAGCTTGAGGGCCGCTTCATTGTCACAAAATAGCTTTGTTGGCCCTTTTAACCTTACTCCAAGATCCCCAAGCAATCCTCGTATCCATACAATTTCACATGTAGTTTTTGCCATAGCTCGATATTCTGCTTCAGCTGAGGATAAGGAGACTGTTGCCTGTTTCTTGGTCTTCCATGAAAGAAGGGATTCCCCAAACTTAATACAAAAGCCAGTGATTGATCTTCGACTCATTGGACAAGTCGCATAATCTGCATCACAGTATGCTGTCAATTCCATGTTGCATCTTCTAGATAGAAGTATTCTGAGTCCTGGGCACTTCTTCAAATATTTCACAACTTTCAAGGCAACATTCATGTGAGACTCCTTCGGGCTATGCATAAATTGGCTGAGAGTTTGTATGGCGTATGAAATATCAGGCCTAGTCATAGTTAAATATATGAGTTTTCCAACAAGCTTCTGATAACCTGTTGGATCTTTGAGTATAGGATCATCATTCTGAGATATTCCTCCAAGAAATTCCGCTGTGGTTAATTTTGTATTCTGCTCGATTGGAATAACTGCTGGCTTGCATCCTGATAATTCGGCTTCTGAAACAATCTCCAATACAAACTTCCGCTGACTGAGAGAAATCCCTTGGTCGGACCGAGCAATCTCAATCCCAAGGAAGTATTTTGGTGCTCCCAAGTCTTTTATATAAAACGTGGTATGCAAATATTTCTTAAGACTCCCTATTGTAGTTTCATCATTTCCCATGATAAGAATGTCATCAACATATATCATTAAGGCTGCGTTTGTTTGTATTTCTTTTTTTTTTTTTTTTTTTTTTTTAAACACTTTTTCTGTTTTTGTTCTTGGGAACAAAAAAAAAGAACGACGCGTTTCTGTTCCTTTTTTGTTCTTTTGTTCCCAGGAACAAAAAAGAAACATAAACAAGAAACACAAATCGAAACACTTTTGAAAATTTTCTTCTTTTTCTTCTTATTTTCTTTCTTTTTTTCTTTCGCGGTCGTGACCTCGGCCATGGCCGGCGACCGGACGAGGCCGGCGGCCTCGCCCGAGGCACGGCGAGGCTCGCCGTAGCCGGGCGGGTAGGCCTCGCCTTGGCTGGGGCGAGCTCGAGCTCGCCCGGCCTAGCGAGATGTCGGCGCGTCGAGCCGGGCTCGCCGGGCTGGGCGGCTCGATCTCGCCCGGATCCGGCGAGGCCGAGCCGCCCAGCCGCCAGGTCGCGTCGCCAGCGGTGGCCCGGCGAGCCTCGCCGTGCCCAGGCGAGGCCGCGGGCCCTCGTCGGCCGGTCGCCGGCCATGGCGAGGCCGGCGACCGGCTAAAAAAAGAAAAAAGAAAAAAGGAAAAAAGAAAAAAGAAAAAAGGAAAAATAAGAAAAAAATAGAAAAAATAAAAGAAATAAAAAAATTATACAAATTTACCAAACGTGTTTCTATTTATTTTTTGTTCCCGGAACAAGTTTACCAAACGCGTTTTTTGTTGAAATTGTTCCAGGGAACATAAACACTTTTTTCTATTTCTGTTCCTGGAACAATTTTTAAACGAAACGCAAACAAACGCACCCTAAGTAGACAGATGACATACCTCTAGTCCATGTGAACAAGGCGTAATCATACTTAGATTGTTTGAAACCTGCAGTTGTGAGAGCGTTTGCAAATTTTGCATACCATTGCCTTGAAGCTTGCTTCAATCCATAAAGGGATTTGTGGAGACGATATACTCTATTCTCCCCCTGTCTTCGTAAGCCCGGAGGAATATCCATGTAGATTTCTACATCCAAATCGCCATGAAGAAAGGCGTTATGGACATCCATCTGATGCAAGGACCAATTATGAACATCTGCTATGGATAAAAAGAACGAACTGTGAGGTCTTTAGCGACTGGGGAGAAAGTCTCGTGATAATCGAATCCTTCCTGTTGGGTATATCCCTTAGCCACTAACCGAGCCTTGTAATGCTCAATGGATCCATCAGAGCAATATTTGATCTTGTAGACCCATTTGCATCCTATGGACTTTCTGTTTTGGGGAAGAATGACTAATTCCCATGTATGATTATCAGTCAGTGCCTTTAATTCTACTGCCATAGCTTGTTGCCACCATGGATCTCGAGATGCTTTTTCATAACTAGATGGTTCCCTCTCATCCGACATATGACTAATGCAACATCTGTGGTCTGACGAAAGCTTATCGAAGCATACATAAGAAGATATTGGATAGCGAATACCTGGTGAGTTAAGTGAAGCATAGACATAATCTTTAGTCCATGTCGACGGTTGTGTAGCTCACCCGGAGCGACGTGGATGAGCGGTCGTTGGTGGTGATGAGGATTGCCTTCTTCATTTGTTTCTGATACAGTAGACGCATCCTCCAAGCTATTTGTGTCTACAGCAACATTTTCCATAACCTCTTCTGAAAACGAGTCAGTTGAGACTGGATGAACCATTTCAGTACCTGTCAACGGAACCATTCAAGTATTTGGTGTTGGAGGTGTTGGAAGGATATAACTAGGAGATGTATCCTCATCTTCTAAGACTTGATGGGAACTGTTGGAAGCATCCAAGTCTTCTTGGGAGGATGTGGTTTTACGAAATGGAAAGACACTTTCGTGAAAAACAACATCCTGACTAATAAAAAACTCCCATGTTGTTGTGTCAAGAACACGATATCCTTTTTGTAGATTTGGATACCGCATGAATATACATCGCCGAGCACGAGGACCCATTTTATCCCGAGGCCCCATTACTGTAGCATAGCATAGAAAGCCGAAAATTCTTAGATGATCCAATGTTGGCATTTTTGCATAAAGTAATTCGAAAGGCGATTTGCCATCCAGTATCCGTGTCGGCATCCTGTTGATTAAATAAGCCGCAGTAACAACACAATCTCCCTATAATTCTCTAGAATTGATCCTTGAAATTTTAGTGCTCGTGCGACTTCCAAGAGATGACGATGTTTTCACTCTACTACCCCATTCTGTTGTGGAGTATAAATGCAAGAGCTTTCATGGAGAATACCATGGGACAAGAAAAGTGAACGACAATCATTATTGAAGAACTCTGTCCCATTATCACTGCAAACTCGTAGAACTGACTTCCCAAACTGATTCTTGGTCAGCAGTAAAAAAGTCTTTAGATGAGAGGCAACTTGAGATTTCGACTGCATCAAAAATACTCATGTGACACAAGAGTAATCGTCCACAATCGTGAGAAAATAACGTGAACCGTCACGATGTGGGGTGTGATAAGGTCCCCAAACATCCATGTGAATTAGTGAAAAAATGTCACTAGATCGTGTTGTACTAGAAGGAAAGGGAGTGCGAGATTTTTTTGCAAGTGGGCATATATCACATTTAGAGTAATGATAAAATGCACTGTGACCCATTCTTGAATGTATAAGAAATTTTTTATCATTGGCAGACATATTACACAATGATATTTTATTCAGGGGAATTGAAGATAAATCAAAATGACTTGGAAAACTGGTCCAAAAATATAGCCCTTCAAAAAGACTACCCAAGCCCATCAGTTTGCCAATCGAAAGGGCCTGGAAAAAACATGTGTGAGAATCGAAGAATATTCGACAGGAATTTTCTTAGCAAACTTTGGACATAGAGATAAGATTGAATTGAAATTGTGGAACACAAAGAACATTTCAAAGGGTAATTTGATGACTCAGTTGGACATTGTCGGTCAAAGTGACATGAGTGATGTTCCCATTTGATAGTTGCACAGAAATAGGTGTGTCTAATTTCTTATGCATATTGGAAAAAATCCCTTATCACAAATAATATGATCACTTGCCCCTGAGTCAATTATCCAAGCCTTTCTTGAAATAGAATTTATCAGGCAATGAGAAATATCTGAAAAACTTCCTCCTTTATTCCCAACATCAATCTTTTGCAACGCCTGCATCAACTGTTGGTATTGTCCATAGGTAATAGGTTGGTCATTATTTAGACTGATTGGTCCAGTGACCTAATAGGCTGCAGAAAATTCCTTTTTCTTCCCTTTTTCACCTGGCTTACCATGTAATTTCCAACAAGTATCTACGGTGTGATGTGGACGTTTGAAATATTCACAGTATAATTTACCTCTCCCCTTTGAATTTTGAGCAAAATTCTTTGAAGATGCGGAAAAAATCTGACCATCCGATCCTTTTAGTCCCGAAAGAAACTGGCCGTCCGATCCTTTTTAAGGTGGGATTATACCCACCGTCCAATTCAGCGGATTGATACGCCCCCTGTCCACCGTCAGATCTCTGTGAAGCATCTGAGCCATTGATCCCTTCTCTTTTAAGGGACTTTTTTCCGCCAACAGAACCGTGTAACCCTAGCCCTTCTCTCTCTCTCTCTCTCTCTCGGGCTAGGGTTTTCATGCTCGAATCTCGCCGGATGCCACGCGGCACGAGGGCGATGCTGTCAATTCCTCGCATTTGCTACGGAACCGCAAGCCTCTGGCTCTCCTCTTGGACGGCCAACTGGAAGATTCATCCAAGAGGAGGCACCGACTCCATTGCCAAGATCTGTGAGCGGAAAGTCATGTAAGTTTCATTTAAAATCAGTAGAAATCGCGTAGCCTTTTCCCTCTCTCTGATGGATCTGTATTGTTGGAGAGTCTCTGCTGCTCCCTCAAGCTTTTCATCTGTCGCTTCGAGTTGGTTCCAGAGAGAGGACAGCTTATTGTAACAAGCTATGACACTCACGTTCCCTTACTTTAACTCGCTTAATTCTTGCATGAGGGAGAAAATTTTGGCCCGATCTAGCTTCCCGTACATTTCTTTTATGTTCTCCCACATCTTTTTTGAGTCCTCCGTCGGAGGGAGCCCGGCGGCCACCTCTGGAGAGACACAGTTGCCAATCCACGTTTGGATTAGGTGGTTGCATTTTCTCCAGTGCTTAGCCAGTCGCTCGTCCGAAGGTATAGGTATTGTTTCGTCGAGAAATCCGCCTTTGTCCTTCGTCACGAGGGCTTGCCGGAAATCCTGCGACCATCTAGAGTAGTTCTCCGTCCCGGTGAGTTGCAGACTGATTAATTTCAATTCTTGGCTATCGGCGGTTGACATGTACAGCGGGTCGCCGGGCTCTGGTCGGCCGGTGACAGCTGCGATCGGAAATGGAAGAAAACCGAGTGCGAGATTCAGGTAGGGATTCGTCCCTGCACCCAATCCGCTAGATCTGGATCCATAACCCGCATTTGAAAGACCCGAGGTAGGGATTTGTCCCAAAAACCGGTTTGCTCAACCCGCTAATCTGTTCTGAACCGACGGTCGAGTTTGCCCCATTCGTGGCTGGTGGACTCCCGTCAAGCTGGGGATTGCTTTGGCTGCTCCCGGTCCCCGGCAATGATGCATTTGGGCCCGGCCCAACATACCATGGATATGGTACCCATTGGTAAGGATGGCCCGACATGGGCAGCCCCATATTTGACTGAGCCGGCTGATATTGCCATTGTAGGCCTTGAACTTGCTGTTGGACCACTAGGGTCGTGTTCTGTATTTCTTGTGCAGGTGTAGTTTCTCTTGAGGGTTGGGGTTGCGTGTCGATAGCAGAAGATGGATTCTCTGGGTGATTCATGGTGACTATTGATGTTTGCTTCTTCCTTTCTCTAATGAATTTTGATTCCTTCGCTACTTTGATCTAATTTGTGCAGATCAGGAAGCTTTGACAAGCAATCAATGCGGAAGCGGGATCAAGAGCCAAGCTCTGATACCATGACAGAAAGTGTATAAGAGAGAAGGACAGAGCAAGAGACGTAAAGCTTTTGGGGAATGATTTTCTATATCTCTATTGTGTTATGTGTACAATGCTCTGTAATTATAATACAAGAG
>CM024719.1:25078580-25123417 GCA_014182545.1 Eucalyptus globulus
AAAACATATATTATAACAGGTTTACTAATAGACTCATTTATGTATCCATAAGGAATTTGCTGGCCGTTTTGCATGGCACGATCGGCATGAGAGATACCAAAACATATATTATAACACGTGCTCTCTCCCTCTCCCCAAATGCATCGGATGGACCACGTTAACCTGGTTGTCGGATGAGCGGGAGCCGAGAGTCCGGCCACGTTTGGACTGTCTTACTCATGCCATTGTATATTGCTTTACATTAATGGTACGATTTTTTTCCCATTTGAAGTAGTTTTCTAACAGAAAGAAAAAAAAATCGACAAAAAAAAAAAAAAAGAAAAAAAAGGTATAGAAAGTTATTCGAAAACTACTAAATCAATTATGAAACCTATTTGGTAAAGATAATCATGTACGTCAAATTAACTATGTCAACAAACATGATGCTAATACTTATTTGTGTAGGGATTGCAATACCTTACTATAATAATATATCTTTTAATATGATTTCATTGGCCTACGAGGTGGTGATTCGATTAAGAGTCTCTTCCATCTTTTCTATCCTACCTAGGGTTTTTTTACCTCGTCAAGATGAAAAAACTAAAATAAAAAATATTAACCTTTTCCCTCTCTTTTTTTCCCCTCATTCGGTGTTTCATTAGTCCCGACGTATTTCTAAGCCAGAACACAAAAGAAACCTAGTCCTCATATATTTTTGGTGGCGTGGATTTTCGATCATTTGATGATTACCTTATGGCCAAACACCAAGAAAGGCATGTCGGGGCTAAAGATGTGGGGAAGGCGCGTAAAAACCCAAAAGGAAGGGCGAAAATTGATGGTTTCCTTTGGCCTAATTATTTATGATACTTGACGTCTCCCAATTTTTTTTTTATTTTTTTATCTACCTTACTCTACTCTCATCCCATCTCAATTGATTCTATACCTTAGATGTCGAGAGTCTAGTAAAGATTGGAATTTTCTTAAATAAGGGACATTCTATTATTAATGTTGTTGTGTAAGTTCTAATTTTAATTTTCATGTATTTTTCACTTATGTACCTTTGTAATAGATGCACCTTATGCTTTGTCCCCCAGTTTGACCAGTTGAACCTGGTAAAGAGCACTAAACTAGACAAGAGGCCGGGTGCAATGCTCCTGTTGCACAGATTTTTTCATTCTCCAATATTGTTTTCAATATACGAAGTTGTGGTGTACCTCCCAGGAAATCCAGATTTTTTTTTTTGAAGAAAATTAAAGAACTAATGTTGGGACTAAATATACTCTAAAGAGCCAAAGCCCAAGAACATGCGGAATGGGCCGAGAACAAAATTAAAAAAAAAAAAAAAATTCTCTTCAAATTATGACCAGTGTTCGAGTAAAAGAAATCGAGAAAAAAGGGAAAAAAGAGTTGAGGGAGTTAACATACCCTATGTCATTGGTGTCCCATCCCTTGATTTTAGTAGCCTCCTTGAGTGCCTTCTGCTAGAGATGCACAATCTCAGTCTCATGTTTCTGCTTATGCTGAGTTAATTGATACCCATACACATTGGTTTCAACTTTCATGTCAGCAGGTGTCACATCATAGAAAATGGGCAAAACCTCCAGTTCGTTGGTTTCCCTGCGCTCCATCATGTGTTTCAACTCGTGAAGGCACCAACTACTAGAAGCAACTTTTGGAGAAGATAGGAATGCATATTTTCAAATCATTGATGGCCTGCAAAATTGCTAGACCGATCTCTTCACCAATGTCGATCCCCTTCTTGTTGATGAAAACATGGATACCCTTATCTAGCAAGGCATGATAGAGGGAATCCGTGAAGTTAGCGCGAGTATCTGGTCCTTGAAACTTAAGAACACATCGAACTTAGCTCTAAATGTGCAGTGGCTAGTGGATCCTGTTTCTGAACAACTCCTTGTTTTCATCATAACTGTGTCTACCACCCTTAAAAAATTCACAAAAGATTACAAGCTTGGGATGGTAAGAAATTTGATATTATGCACTTCAAGCAAGTTTATATCAATAGAATTCTGGGAAATCAAGTTTTTGTTTCCCTTACTTGTGTCGGGGAAGAACCGAACAACAAATCACCATAAACTAAACCTAATCTAGAATCAATGTCTCCCCTAAAACTAAACTAACTGAAATCGACTTAGCCCAGCAAAAACCGGCCAATACAACCTTGCAATAAGCATATAACAATGAAATAATAAGGAGACAAAACCAACAACACCACCAAGGTTTTTCGTGGAAACCCAATGCGGGAAAAATCATGGATCCTCCAAAAACTTCCATTAGTCACTAAGAATAGTATGATGTATAAAATATTATTCTCTAGTCACATATTAGAGGTTCAATATTAACAATACAATTGTAACTCTATTGAGACCTACCTTTTCCATTCAAAGAAGAAAAAAACATAGGTTTATCATTATTGCCTTAAAGATGGGCCTACAACCCTCGTTCAGACGTCGGCTCTCCTAAGCCTATACCTCATATGACGTTGGGGTATTCAATTTAAGTTTCAAATTGACACTATAATGATTTTTTGATGAGGAATCACCACTAGTCAATTGGGATCGGTTAAAAATCAAGTAAGGCCTGAAAGTATACTTCACTTTTTATGCAATCAAAGAAGTGTTTTTTCGGTACCTAATCTTATTCATTTTAAGAAGTTGTTTGTTAAGCAATTTGAATTGATTTTAAACCTATCCACTTATGTGTGTAATGATCATGTGAGTGCAAATCATTATCCTATCAATTAGCAACCAATGAAACATTAAATAAATTGCAAGGGAAAACAAGAATCTAACTAAGAAATAGGAAATATGCCATTCCTAACCAAGCTGAAGGAAAACCACAATTAACATATTGAAAATGTGCAATCAAGAGTAATTGAAATAGAAATGCATAAACAACAAGTTAACATTTGTCCTACGAACACTTAAACCCTATTTTTAAAACCCTGAAGACTCATTCAATTATAAACAATTTTTTTTTTCTTTTCAAGGATTTTCACACACTTTAAGAGAAAATTACTCAAAAAATATTTTTAAGCTTTTCCCTAATTTAGAAAAAAAAAGGAATATTTTTAATTTTTAATTTTCTTGTTTTTTTAAAAGTTAAGTTTTTAAAATTATTTAAAAATAATAATTTTTAATCCTAAAAGGACTCGAGTCGGATCCTCGAATCCAGTTCGGGTGGGACCGACCCGATTTGCGAGGCCTTCAGCTGGAATGGGCCTGATGTGTGGGCCCAGTCCGACCTAAAATTTTAGCTAAACCCTTAAGAAACTAATAAACTAAGCTCGGCCCATAGTAAAAAAAGAAGAAGTAGGAATTGCACTAAACCAGCCCAACTTTCGACCAAGCTAGCCTGGGAATACAAACAAGCCCGGGACGGCCGGGCCCAGCTAGCCCGACTTGGCCTGTTCTCCCCTGTTTCGTGGCGTCCTTGCCACGACGAAGATGACCGCAACAAGGGACGCCGCCCGTCTCCATTAGGCCACAGGAGCGCCGCCATCCTCAAACCTGCGCCAGAACCCTTGACCGACCACATGCCCGAACAATGGAGACAAAACAAGGGTGTGACGGGGCCTGGGGCTCGCATGAGCCGGACAGATGCGAGCTCCAGCTCGACACGCCCAAAGCAAGGCAAAACAGGGGCACACATAAAGAGGGCAAAACCAGGGGTTGGCCAATGAATGTTCCTACTCGACTCGGAGATGACGAATGGAGGGCGAGCTTGACGGATCGGGCAATGCCTGTTCGTCTCGCACGCCTCCGAGCCGCGATCCTTGGAAAATGACCCAATCTAAGTGAAATCGAAAGGAAACCGTGACTTACTGGAGTCTTCACGCGGGGGAAAAGAGGTTGCTAGCTCAAGGGAGTGGCCAAGAGTCGTCAAACGAGGCTCGAGCGTGGCCGAGCTGCCGGAGGACTCCTTGCTCTCGGTCCCGCTCTCTAGGTTTCTCACTCCCAATCTCCCTCTTGGCGGACTCCTCTCTCTCTCTCCGTCCAAACCCACTCTCTTTCCTTTAAAATGGCCACAGGCGCTCATGGCCTCGACCATGCCAATTGCAGCCTGGCCCTTGATAGGACGATCACACTGTGAAGTCTCTGCTCCGTTCTGTGTGTCGTTCTCTTCTCTACCGCCCACGTCCTTTGTTCAGCGAGCATGAGGGAAGAGAGGAAAGGAGGAAGAAGGAAGGAATCTGGACCGGTGGAAGAAGTCAAGAGAAGAGGGCCGGGCCGGGCCGGGGGCCTAGCTCGGGCGGAAAGAAAAGGAAGAAAAGTAAAAGAAATAATGGCCCGCCGGGTCTTTTCTTCTTCTTTTTCCTTCTCTTTTTTTAAAATAATATTTTTAATTAATTTTTTCTTTAAAAAAATTTCTATTACTATTCATGCAAATGCTCAAAATATCTATATGCCATATAATTTAATGAAAGTTATTTTTTGTCAAGAGTTAAATATTATTATAAATTTCTCTGTATTTAGTGATTAATTAAATGGATCGCCAAAATTTAAAAGTCACCAACTTTCTCACCACGAAAGTAAATTCATATAAATAGAGCAAAAAAGCCCTAACCATAAGTGGACAATTTAGAGAAAGTTTTCAATGAATAAAACCAATCAACTCATAATTATTGGTCTCACGAACAACATACTCAAACTTAAACTACCATTAATGTGACATCCTAAAATTTGAGCCCTTTAAGGGATGAATGAATGTGAATTTCATCAATGCATTGTTGGTTGATCTCATTCGGAATTGATCACTCCTAAGATACTGACCTTGAGGGGAAAGGCTATTGAGGACTAAACTCGTACAACTAAAGGACTCGACCTGGGAAAATGACTTGACCATGAGACTTGCATGAGGATGATCCTGTAAATAGGCAGGCCGATTCTAAGGATGACTAGAAGTCGATTCGTGGATAGAACATAATTGAACGATAGGTGATTCCATTTACCAATATCAAACCCACGAACGAGCTATGTCGATCATCAGTGATCGTGTACTTTGAAATAAGAATCTATCCTCCGTAAATTCATGTAATCAAAGACATCTATACGTCGAGATGTCTTGAACGTGATTTGGCACGAGTCGATTACGTGTGAATCCTCGGAGCTACCCCTCAATCTGAGTTGTACCTGAAATAGCATTGAACGAAATTGACATGGCATGAGAATTAAACAATGGGCTTTGAATTATCGGGAAAGTCCAGGACAGACTTTGGATGAAGCTGCAGCGACAGTCGACAACGCCAGTTAAGCTGAGCAATTGGAAAATGGATTTTCGGACCGAGGAAATGAGCCCGAGAGGACATGGTTCAGGCCAAGCCAGTGTGGGCCCTAGGCCCAAGGTGGGACAACCACCATGGTGGGCCTAAGGCAATCAAATGAGCCCATTAGGCCAAACCAACTATTAATCTTTCAAGCCCATGGTCCAACCTTAAGCCCATTTGAGCCCAATCAATTCCCAAGCCCATTTCCTAAGCCCATTCACCAATTTTAGCCCAAGGTAAGATTGGTAATTTGTGCAAGGTGGAAATGACTAAATTGCCCCTAAAAGCAAGTGGATAAGGGCAAAGGAAGAGAGAGAAGGTGAGGGGACTTACATGAGGAGTTGGGCAAGCATTGATGAGGCCTTGACATCCCTCACTTCACTCTCTCTCTCCCCTCTTTCGGCTCTCCCTCAATGGAGTTCTCTCTCTCTCCTTGTTTCCCTTCCTCCAGCTTCTGTTCCAATAAACCTTCCTCCAAAGATCTGAGTTGATTGTTGGCTTCCCGGACGAATCAGCTCAAGTGTCACCCACCATTGTCTTCAGGACATCCAGACCATCCATCGGGACCCAATTGTTCGTCGGTTGGAGCTGACGTTTGACCCGCCAACCAGCCAAAAGCCAGCAACAATCCGACCGCTTGGAACAATTCTGCTCTAGCTAACCTTTTGTCAAAGATCCGAGTTAAAAGTTGCATTTACGAATGAATTAGCTTACGCTCCACCCACCATCACGAAGAAGACATCCAGACCGTTCCAATGAGCCCCACCTCTCACCGGAACAATGCTCCTGCCGTCCCGTACGGCGGCGAGAAGGAACTGGTCGTTGGATCGCCTAGTTCCGCCCTACTTCACCCGTTTTGACTTTGCAGCCCATTTTCTTCCATTCCAGCCGTTCCTTTGCTCATCCCAACCTCCAACAAGACTCCCAAGACTCCCGGGTGTCGCCGGTTGCTAGCCACCCTCCTCGCTAGAGCTTCGACCAAGCCGTTCAACTTGTTTTCTCCTCCGGCAGAGCTGTTTTTCAGTGTTTTCAGAGGGAATCCAAGCTATGGTTGTTGTGTTGAGCTTGGGACTACCTTGGATTGTTGTGGTAGAGGTCCCGAAGTGTCACCTCTATTGTCTCCGCCGCGTCGGTGTCTTCGGCCTGCTTAACGGGTGAGTTTGACTCCTAATCCTTCGATTAGTGCCTAAACTTGCTTAGGGTTGGTTTAGTTAAGGTTAATTCTAGTTTATGAGATTTAATTAAGTTGTATTACCCCTAAGATAAGTGATTAGATGGATGGATTAGATTAATTTAGATTAATCTAGCTTTATTTGCTTAATAATGCTTATGTGCTTAATTAACTTGTTTTGCTTAAATTAATTGTTTGTTTGTTTTAATTAAAGTTGTGTTTAATTTCTGAGTTTAATTTATTATTTATTTAATTCTGAAAATTTACTGTTCACACGACACTATTCACAAATTATTGTTCATGCGCACTGTTCACATGCACTGTTCATCCAGAATGCGAAAAGTGGTCTAATTTCACGTGTATTGATTTTATGAAGTGAATGGATGTGTAAATGCATGGGCATCTGCATGAATCGAGTGATGAATTGATTTAATATTTATTTTGGGATTTTATTCCTAAATTAATCAATTTTGGTAATTGATTGGAAATTAACCGAGCGTCGGTTTACAACACCAAAAATATTTTGGTTGACTATATAAAATGGTGGGAATTGTAAAAGTGAAATTATGATATTTTGGCTAAGGCCGACCGTATACCCACACACGGCTATTTTTATCAGATATGATAAACATGATGAGTTGACTGTATAGGTGGAGTGGTATACTACATCGACCTATGGGCGATATGTCAACTTTGGGCGAGCAATATACCGGTATATTATGTTAGCCTACGGGCGATATGTCAACTTTGGGTGAGCAGTATACCTTATTATCAACTTTGGGCGAGCATATATTATCAGCTTTGGGTGAACATATAGCTATATATATATATAGTATACTGTGATGGCCTGGGGGCCCTAATCATTCAGCTTTGGGCGAGCTATACTATCTATTTATCAGCTTTAGGTGAACAGTCCTAATTTGATAGGACTTTATAGATGGTATTGAATATACCGACCAGGAAAAGGTCGTGGTGACATGGAATCGACTGAGTCGATTGATCGATGTCGATTGATCGATGACTCGATCTGAATTGATGCATTGATGTGTGAAATTGTTATATGCATTAATTATATGCATGAGTGAATCACATCGTTTATGGCATGCACGCATAAATCGATAACATGCAGGGTGTGGCAATGGCCAGGTGAGATCATTTGTGATGCGACTCGTATGTGATTGATGAAATGTATCATCTAATGGCCATGTGCATTGCGTGTATCATGCTGAATTATAACGTGCAGGGTATGGAATACCAAGTAAGGTTGTATGCAAATCGACTGTTGGTTGTTGCTTGTGGTGGGGTAGTTCTGGATAGATACCTTGGGTTGAGTTGGTGTTCTAACCGGGGGCTTAGCTTGCTGAGATTTACATCTCACTAGTTATTGAATAACCATTTTCAGGTCCTTAGTGTAAAGAGTCAAGAGCTTGAAGCGGAAGGGTCGGGAGCATAGGTGGCTCAGTAGTTCTTTATGACATAGACCTTCTGTATAAGCTTGAAGTGTTTATAAAAGTGTATTTGATTTGAAATTGGTTGTCCTGCTTTTCTATCCCATGTATGTCGTTGTCAGGGGATTAGTTAATTCGCTTCCGCATGTGTAATAAAATAAAAAGGGTCGGCGACGAGTTCTGGGAACGTCTCGAAATTCTATCGACCACTGAGGGTTGTTCGCGCGCTCGAGGTTTGGGGGTGACAATTAACGTTTGACTTTCGAATCAGGATTGCAAAATAGTGACCCTCGATTGGGCCCTATTTTTCTTTTCTTCCCCGCGCTCTCTCGATGCTCTCGGTGGGCTCTCTCTCTTTTCTGCCTCCTCCTCCTGGGCACACTCACGCACGAAGTAGCGACTTCCTTTTCTTGTTGCTTTTGACCTATTGACTTTTTCTTCTCTTTTATCTTAATGTTAGCTGGGCCTCACATAGAGGTGGATCCGGCCAGCAATCTGCGAAATGGCGATGGCTGGCCTGCGGCCTAACCAGAGTCAGGTGGACACAATCAGTGGAAGTCGTACTCTAACTAAAAATGTGGGGCATCGTTAGTCAGGACACCAACAAAACTAAAGAACAATATAAAGCACACTAACCCAAGTCAAAAATATAAATAAAAAAGGAAAGGAAAAAAAGAAGGCGTGACCATAGAAATTTCAGAAGAAAAAGGCCGGTGCAAAAAAGTCCAGAGGCCGGAGGCCAGGACAGGGAATAAAAATCATGGTGTTATTTCGCAAGAAGATGGTCAAATTGGAGAAGTTTGATGCAGTGATCACGAATACAATTTTGTTACCCAGCAATTTGGTAGCAATCGAGCCATCACATAGCGTGATCCATCATTATTATGCAGTGATCTTAGAATGAGATTTGCCCAACATGAAAATAATATGTTATAGATGTATCATCCCAGAGTATCTACAACCATCGGTGTGGCTTGTGTAAGTTTCTATATGCTTAGTCAAAATGATAATTCTAACATAGTCTTCAAAGACATGGCTGGAGATGGGTTTGAATGGACTACTTTGTGTTCACATATGATACGAGACCTGCTACAACTTATATGTTAGTTGACTCAGTTATGTTCTTATAAGTTTTCCCAATTTTTTTTTTTTTTTAACGCCTGAGCTGGAAGGGTGGGTCCAAGAAGCAAATGAGTCCTGAAAAATGTAACCTTCACTGTTGTACATCAGATCTTACCAGGGATTTGCGGGATTGTTGCTCCAAATCAACAGATATAGATGTTGGAAATGGAACTAGCTCCGTTGGAGGGAGATTTTAGGTCAACGAAGCACATGGAGAGAGAGAGAGAGAGGACTTTACTGGGCGTCTTCTAAGATTACTGAAGAGCCAGTGCAGCAAGAATCGAGGAAAGTGATGTTTGGTCAAGAAAAGGTACATCCGTCGTCGGCTAATCATCAAAATCCTCCTTAGCGACGTGGTGCCCTTGTATCATAATACCTGTACATCACCATTAGTTAAGATGTTGAGTTGTATTAGAAAGTCCTACATCGGATAAATTATGTGATGTAAAGCAGTTAATGTATCCACATTGGCTCATAACTCATTAACTTATACTTTTGAGTGAAGATCGGTCCAACTGAATATATTGATAGGCTTGGATTTGGGTTCTCTCTTGACGTTCTCCCCTAGATGAAGGTAGTGAAGATTTGTACTACATGTTCCCAACACTGTTAAACATGTTCATCTTGTTTGTCTGAATCCTGCATTTGAATTGTTAAAGATGGCGAGTTTTCCCGAGGTGAATCTCCAGATCACAAGATCCATGCACTTCTCGGTAGTGACCTCATACATCTTCCATGGAAGGCTGTCACTATTTATTCAATGATCATTAAGCGAATGAATTGACGATTTCAAACATTAGGAAAGTGAAAAAAGTAGAATACTATGGATGGAGAAGTTTATTGTGAGAAATGAATGTGGCACGATACAAAGTAATGCAATTAAATGAGCATTAGCCTTCCATAGAAGGCTGTCATTGTCTATTCAACTGGCATTAGCCACATGTACCGACGATTTCAGACAATAGGAAAGTGAAAAACTTAGAATACTTTATACGGAGAAGTTTATTGCGATAAAAGAATGTGGCATGATACTAGTGCAATTAACCTGACTCAATTCAACGTGCTCCAATATGGAAATGAAATCTTAGTCAGGCAAGATAATTTTTGCGGGGTGACATGTTGAGAAGGGTGGCAAAAACGTGCTTAAAGCCAATAGCAGTCAGCTTGCCAATTTATGCCAATTAATTTTCCCTAATTAAGCTACTTGGGCAGCGAACTTGCCTAGACGTGGTAGACAAGGACCACGATTTTTATTTTTATTTTTGAGATTTTGAATTTTATTTCTTTTGGTTTTATTTCCTATTTTCCTAGACTAATGTAGTAGTTTGATGGATGGTGATTGTGATGATGGGCATAAGATTGATCTGTCTGAAGAAATAATAAAAAAACAGAGTGATTAGATGCAGGTTTGACCATGTCATTATACGTTCTTGGCCTATGACGGGAGAAATTAAAGTAAGAAATAATCAAATGAAGAGAGTGATTAGACGCAGGGCTTGACCATGTCATTGCGCCTTCTTTTCAATAAAAGCCAGAAAATTGGATATATTCTGTATCCAAAATCCAAATGAATGGAAGATCGCTTTCAGTGACTTGAGAGGCAACTGAAATTCCATAGACAATGAAAAATGAACTTTCAAGTGGTGCGGACTCTTCGATGGCCGAAAATGACGTTCCTCTACCTCGGATACAATTTTTCGGATCCACATGCGTGGTCAAAATTATTGAACCTACTAACATTTTTAAACAAGTAAGATGCAAGCCTAAGTCAGGTGAATGGTCCAAACATCACTGTTCATGCGTGGTGGTGTGAGATGTTCAACCAGTAATGTGCATACTAGGTTTACTACACAATGACCATATCGGCATTTTGAGAGTCCAATCAGTTTACAACACGTTGATCTCAAAAAGATGAGAAACAGGAGATAGATAAAGGGCGCCCCAGTAATCTTCCCTTTGCAAAATCAAAATCTGTCTCCAAAGTGTGTGGTACAAGCATGGTGAAGAGGGTTGGCAACGAACTACGTAGAAGTGGACATTGTTACCGCCACCCATTAGACATGAAAATAATGGTCACGGGATGGATTTAGTAGTACGAAAACGATATACTGGAAGACCCAAACGGCGTTGCTTGTTATTAGTTGGTGAATTGCGAAGTGAAGATGCCTTGCACTCAAACTGTCAAAAGGACTTGGCCTCGGACATTGAGACATGCAGTATCTAAGAAAGTGGCAGATTTAGTACTGCTTTCCCAAAGATTCCCCAAATCAAGGTCCGCTCACTTAAGTAGACTCATCCAGACCAAAGCAAGTAATAAAAGAATGGATTTCAGGATTGCTTGGATGTCAACAAGAAGAGGGTATCACTCATCGGTGGCAGCTTGCGCTAGTTGGGCTTTACTACCTCAACGCCGAGGGAATGAGTTCGAATCTCCGCGTTACTAACACATCTTAAGTGGATGGCCATAATGGTGGAGTCCTATGCTAGCCTCCCTCCAGGTATAGTCGGTGGTCTCCGTTGGGCCTGTTGGGCCTGCGGCGGCCGTGAGCACTCATAAGGTGCGCTAGGCCAGATCCTAGATATCAAAAAAAAAAAAAAAAACAAGAAGAGGGTATCGGCGGGTACGAGGCAATAAAAAGATATTGTACCAATTAAGGATACATAGCATGTGGGCACTTGGGTCTGCTTCCTTAAGAAGACTCGTCAATGAAGGGCTAGGTTGAAATTACCAAATGTGATAACATGTGATCTATGTATTATTGATTGAAGGGAGAAGTCGAGAGAGAAGAGTTGGGGAAATTTTCTGTATATTCTTGTCTATTTACTCAGTGTACACAATTGATATTATAGTACAAAGTATGTGTAAAGAAAAGGCAATAAAATAATATACAGATTAGATCCGATATTGAATAACCTTGATCGATATTGAATGATCTTGACTGATTCAATAATATTAGATTGATTGATTCTTGCATATCTTCCAACACTCCCCCTCAAGCTGGTGGCTTGTAGATGTCCAAGACGCCTAGCTTGCTCAAGAGATACGCAGGTTGTCTCTGACATAAGGGTTTGGTGAGGACATCTGTTGGTTGCTCCTGTGTTCCAATCCCTTGTGTCTTGATCATTCCTTGCTGAATTTTCTCCCAAGTGAAATGACAGTCCACTTCTATATGCTTTGTTCTTTCATGCACAATAGGATTTGATACAAGTTTGAGGGTTGCATCATTGTCACAAAAAAAATTTGTTGGACCTTCAACTTGTACCCCAAGATCCTGAAGTAATCCTTGTAGCCACACTATTTCACATGTGGTTTTAGCCATGGCATGATACTCTGCCTCTGCCGATGATAATGAAATGGTTGGCTATTTCTTCATCTTCCACGAAAGTAAGGAATCCCCCAACTTAATACAGAAACTGGTTATGGACCTTCTGCTCATTGGACAAGTTGCATAGTCTGCATCACAATACCCAGTCATCCTCATGTCACATTTCCTGGAAAGAAGAATGCCAAGTCCAGGACATTTCTTCAAGTACTTTACCACCTTCAGTGCAGCATTCATATGAGATTGCTTGGGTTTGTGTATAAATTGACTGAGCGTCTGCACAGCATAACTTATGTCTAGCCTGGTCATAATCAAATATATAAGCTTCTCAACAAGATTCTGATACCCCAATGGATCCCTGAGAACGGGATCATTTTGTTGAGATAGTCCAGCATCATAATCCGCTATATTGAGTTTGGTATTTTGCTCTATTGGTATCACTGCTAGCTTACATCCCGATAAACTTGCTTGTGAAATAATTTCTAGAGCAAATTTCCTCTAGCTGAGGGAGATACCTTGGTCTGACCATACAATTTCAATTCCAAGGAAATACTTTGGAGGACCTAGGTCTTTAATGTGGAACATGGAATGTAGATATTCCTTGAAACCCTTGATAGCTACTTCATTGTTACCCATAATAAGTATATCATCTATGTATATTATCAAGTAAATAGATGACGTACCTTGAGTCCATGTAAAAACAGCATAATCAAATTTGGACTGTTGAAAATCGGCAGCTATTAGAGACTCAGCAAATTTTGCGTACCACTGTCTGGAAGCTTGATTGAGTCCATACAAGGATTTGCGGAAACGACATACTTTATTCTCCCCCTGTCTCCCGTAAACCTTGTGGCACTTCCATATAGATCTTCTCGTCTAGATCTCCATGCAATAAAGCATTGTGAACGTCCATTTGATGTAATGACCAGTCCTGGAAGGCTGCTACTAAAAGAAATGAGCGAACAGTGACATATTTGGCTACTAGGGAAAAGCTTTCGTGATAGTCAAAACCTTCCCGTTGTGTGAAACCCTTTGCCACCAATCGAGCCTTTTATCGTTCGATCGATCCATCTGCTCGATATTTGATCTTATATACCCATTTGCATCCGATTGCTTTGCAATGCGAGGGTAGGGTAACAAGATCCCATGTGTGATTATCTATCAAGGCCTTCAATTATGCTTCCATGGCTTTCTGCCATCGCGGATCACTGCTTGCTTCATCAAAACTGGTCGGCTCTTGCTCTTCGAAGATGCAAGTGATACAACATCTATGTTCGGGAGATAACTTATCGAAGGAAACATAAGAGGAAATGGGGAAAGGAATACCTGGCGAATTCCTGACACCACATATGTAGTCTTTCGTCCAAGTCGGTGGACGTGTGGCTCGTCCGGAACACCGCGGTGGTTCATCTTCTGGGGGAAATGAAGTATCTGGATCTTCCGTGGGAGGTGAATAGGAAGAACACACATCATTCGGACTTTCATCTGCAGCTTCCATTAAGGGTGTCAAGTTGGTACTTGATGGAGAAGAATTCCTTGTATCGACCGATGAGGGAATTAAGACATATGTAGGATCTCCAATTGGTTTCTCGATATAAGACATATGAGAATTTCCAATGCGATCTGTGCTTGACTTCTGAGAAGCAAATGGAAAGATATTTTCCTGGAATAAAATGTCTCTGTTGACTGAAAATTCCCCTGTAGAAGGATCAAACACCCAGTATCCCTTTTGTAAGTCGGGATATCCCATGAATATGCAACTTCAAACTCGAGGACCCATCTTATCCCTAGGTCCAACAATTGTAGCATAGCATAGACAACCAAATATTTTCAGGTGATCCAAGTATGGTTTCTTCCCAAAAAGCAACTCGAAAGGAGTTCGTCCGTCTAGTATTTTAGACGGCATACGATTTATCAAATAGGCTGCAGTTAATACACAATCTCCCCAAAAATTGTTTGGAATATAGACTTGGAATTTCAAAGCCCTTGCAACTTCCAACATGTGACGATGCTTCCTTTCCACTACTCCATTTTGTTGTGGTGTATATACACATGAGCTCTCATGTAATATCCCTAGTGAAGAAATTAGAGCAGCACATTCATGATTGAAAAATTCGTTTCTATTATCTGTCCTTATTTTTTGGACAGTTTTCTCGAACTGGGTCTTTGACAGAGAAAGGAAATTTCTCAATTGGGATAAAACTTGACCCTTAGATTGCATGAGAAAAATCCATGTGGCTATGGAGTGATCATCCACAATAGTAAGGAAAAACCAAGACCCATCATGGTTCGGTGTATGGTATGGACCCCAAACATCAATATGCAGCAAGGAAAAAAAATGTTTTTTGTACGACTTTGCTCAAAGGAAAAGGACAACATGACTGCTTTGCAAGCGGACAAACATGACACTGAGGATAGGGAAAATAAGAACTATGGCCCAATCTGGAATGCAAAAGGAATTTTATATCATTGGTAGTCAAGTTACACAATGATTTATTACAAGAAAAATTATGAAGGTGTGTGGGCAAGCTTTTCCAGAAAAATAATCCTTCAGAGAGATTACCCCAGCCCATCAGTTTTCCAGTCGAAAGGGCCTGAAATAAATAGATATCAGCATTGAAAAGTACTTGACATGAATTTTCCTCACAGGCTCTAGACACATAAATGAGATTAAATTGGAAGTTTGGGACATAAAAGACATGGCTTAGAATAATTTGGGAGTTAAGAGTGACTGTTCCTGTTGTAGTAACATGGGTGATGTTCCCATTTGGTAATTGCACAGTAATAAGATTATCTAATTCTTCATGAATAACAGAAAATAATCATTTATCACATGATATATGATCACTGGCTCCCGAATCGATAATCCAGGCATTTTTTGATATAGAATTTATCATGCAACAAGAAATACCTGTGAAGCTGCTTCCCCTTTTTTGAACGTCCAATTTTTGTAGCGCCTGCATCAATTGTTGATATTCCCCATGTGTAATAGGCTGGTCTGCTAATCCTGTAATTTGAAAGGTGGAGGTGGGTGCTGATATATCTTTTCCCCTTTTTTTTCTTTTTCTCCAAGCCTGCCATGTAATTTCCAGCAATTTTGAATTGTGTGGTGGGGCCACTTGCAAAAATCACAAAATAATTTTCCTCTATTTTTAAAATTCTACCTATAAGCTTTCGTGTGACATCTCGAACTTCGACCTCGTTCCGAATATATGAAATGGGCATTTCGCCGGCGCACCTATAGTCCTTTTTCTCTGAGCTGATCACTCACGAGTTAACCAATCTATTGGGTGAAGCCGTTAAGGGATATAACCACGGTAAAATCCCTAAAAGCTACCAGATAGGTCGGATCGGACTAAAATCGCGTTCGATCGATTTTAACCACGAAATTGAATTCGGTTTCGGAATTCGGATGTTCGAGCATATCACAATTCATTTTTAGGATGTCGTCTTGTCTTTCGGAGAAATTCTAGCAAGTTCGGGACTTTTACAGAAAATCGTTTCGGACGTCGTAGAAAATTAGCGGAAATTCGGTTTAGCCCATTTGAAGGGAATTTTGACTTCTAAGCCGAACTATTGAATGATGGGAATTTGTAGAGATGTGTGGGATTTTTCTTCGGCGAAATTGGACTTCGAATTTGAGAAATTGAGGATGAAATTGAAATCCAAAATTAAGGGAAATTCGGAGCTAGGCATGGAGGGGTGCAACATTGGTCATCAAATTGGTTTAATTGAGGATTATATTGCATGAAAGTATTGGGAGACAAAGGTTTAATTGAAAGGATAAGCTTGAAGACTATTTGGCAATCAAATGATGGTTTTAGATATTTGTTTTTGGACTTTTGTTTCCCTCTTCTTTGGCTTCTCTCGCAAGCCAAGCCACCGACCGATTGCCCTCTTCTTCTTCGTGCGAAGTCCCTGCATCTCCATGTCCAGCTCTGCTCCTGTTTCCTTTTCATTTTTCTTCATGTTTCTCTGTCCATCAAGCAGCTGAATCCCTCCATTTTTCCTCACAACAGCCCCACATATTTCTCCCTCCACATAAGCCATTTGCCGCCACGTCTTTCCCCTAGTCAAACCAACGAAACCCCTTCCCCATGGTTGACCGAAAGAATCCCTTCGCTGCTCCACTTCGGTTTGTTCTCCTCAGCTCCATCGAAGTCCAGCAGCACCGAAGCAATTCCCCAAGCTGCCGCGTGCCAGCCTCCACCCACGAAGCCCCAGCGCCAGCAGCTCCTGGGTGCTTTGTTATTCGGCCAGCGAAGCCGGTGATAAGATTGATAATATTATTTAATATTATCAGAAGATTACATTTGAGTATGATTTGATTCTACTAACGAAAGATTAGATTAGAGTGGTGGATATGATTTGATTCTGATTATTCCAATTGCAGATAAATTGATCCAGTCAATTTGTTAGATTAGATATTATCCAGTCAATCTATTAGATTAGATATTCGAAATATAGAATAGGAAATCTAGTTGTCTTCTTAATATAAATAGCATTATGTATTGTAGAATGACAATGTGTATTATGGCTTTTAGTGAAGAACATTTTTCTCTTGGGAAATTTATCTTTGAATCGTTGTTTTCTTGAATCCTCTTATTTTCTTCTTGGTATCAGAAACTTATACTGAGAGCCAGTTTTATTATATTTGTCTTCATCTTTTTCCTTGAGTTCATCTATTCTTCATCTACACAATCATGGCTGAAAACCCAAAATCGAGATACCCATACCCGATACACGTAAATCTCTCAATGGCTTAATCCGGAGTATTAGCAATGGTATCGTACGGACCAACTTGTGTCATCGTGGATTCTTTTGGATCCGTGTCTAAGGATGTCTTGGGACTCATAATCGGTATCGAATAGGCTTTTTGAGGTATGGAATACATTATGTAATCGTTTTACTCAGAGATCTGTGGCCAAAGAATTCGAATTAAGGGGTAAGCTTCAATCTTGTCAAAAGCGTAATAGGCCCTTAACTGCGAGTATTTACGTGAGTTCAAATTGATTTGTGACCAGTTAAACGCGATCGGAAAACCGGTCGATGAAATCACAAAGGTTTTCAGTGTTTTAGAGGGTCTCGGAAGTGACTATGAGACGTTTAAGACAACTATGTATTGTCTCAAACCTGAGCCGAGCTATGAAGACGTTATTGCTCAGCTCGAGAGATATGAAGCGCGACATCAAAATTATTTGTCGAATCAAATAAACCCTAATTTGGCACTTACTGGTGAAAAGATTGATCAATCGAAACTAAGTAGTGAGGTTGATTCGGGTTCATTTAGTTCAACATTTGCTTTTGCTGGCCAAAGAAATTTTAATAGGGGTTTTAAAGGAAGAAATGGCAGGTTTAACAATAGAGGAAGAGGCTATGGTTTTCGTGGAAGGAGGTTCGGAAATTATCCCGGATCTCATAACTATGGAGTAACTTTTGGTGATTCATCTGGTGGTTATCAATATGGTGGAAATTACAGACAAAATTCACCTTCTCAGAATCAAGGCTTTCGACCTTATACAAACACTCCAACTAAGGTTGCTGATTCAAAGGAGTATCTGCTTTGTGGGTGATAATTCTGCGAACAAACAGTTTTATGTGAATAATACGAAGCTTCAATGTCGGATATGCGGGAGGCCGGGACATGACGCTCTACGTTGCTGGTATCGCTTTGATAATTCTTATCAAAGTGAGCTGATACCAAATGCTTTAGCTATTCTTCACTTGGAGGATGATCAAGGAGGAGATTGGCTCCGGATTACGGGGCAACAAACCATATCACATCATCATTGGTAATCTCAATTCTTTCTCTCCTTACTATGGTTCAGACAAGGTAATGGTAGGGAATGGAGTTTGTTTGCCCATTACCCATATTGGCTCAACATCTTTATCTACTGAAGTACATTCATTTCCTTTAAATGAAGTTTTGGTGGTCCCGGAGATTAAGAAAAACTTAATTTCGGTGTCTAAGTTAACTGACAATTATCCCTGCTCACTAATCTTTGATAAACTTGGTGTATCTATTAAGGACCATCGACGGATTCAGTAATCAATGCAGGAAAGAAATGCGGGGCCTTTACAAGGTAAATCAGGCACAAACACATGTGTGGTACTCTCAAAGACAGCAGATCGCCAGTAGTGAAGTCTGGCACCTTCGGCTTGGGCACTCAAACTTTCAAATAATAAAGTTTCTGGAGAGCAACAATCAGATCAAATCTACGAAGGTGACAAAGAGAATATGTGAAAGGTGCCAGGTTGGAAAAAGTAGCAAGTTGCCTTTCAATATCTCGGAGTCTCTAGCTAGTAAACCACTTGAAAAAATCTATTGTGATGTGTGGGGGCCTGCCCCAGTAGAATCTTTTCAGCAGTTTAAATTCTATGTAGTCTTCATAGACAGTTTTTCACGATTCTCATGGGTGTATCCAATGAAGAGAAAGTCTGAGTTCTTTTCCATCTTTATCATGTTCCAAAATCTTGTTGAGAACCAATTTGAAAGTCGAATTAAATCTTTCCAATGCGATTGTGGAGGTGAATTTAATAGCAGCCAATTTATTAATCATTTGAATGAGAAAGGAATTAAATGCTGGTCTCCTGTCCATATACACCGGAACAGAATGGAAATGCCGAAAGGAAACATCGGCATATCGTTGAGTTAGGTCTTTCTATGCTTTATCATGCACGAGTACCGTTGATTTATTGGGTCGATGCATTTCTGACTGCCACATTTCTCATCAATCTGCTGCCATCACGGTGTTAGGAATGAGTAGTCCGTTTGGTAAGCTCTTTGGTAAAAAGCCTAACTATGGGTTTCTTGAGTCTTTGGGTGTGAGTGCTATCCACACCTTAGACTGTATGGTGCAACAAAGTTTGATCCACGTTCATTACCATGTGTTTTTCTTGGGTATAGTCAGAGACATAAAGGTTATCGATGTCTTTATCCACCAACAGGAAGGGTATATGTAAGTCGTCACGTGATATTTGATGAGACGAGATTCCCATTTTCTGATAAATTGGGGACCGTTTTTCCTGGGCATTCACAGTTGTATCGGACTTGGTTACAGGGGATTAAATTCTTTACTAGACAAACTGGAACAACAATGAGTGAAGGGCAAATATCATAACATCCGAGTGTGGGATTTCTATTTGATGATAACAGCTCTGGACAGCAAAATTATGAGCCACCTAATGAGACAAACGTGCAGCAACCACAGTTGGGTTCACAAGAACCATGTATAGACCGTGAAACACATGAAGAAGCAATAGTCTCTGTCTCAAGTGATTTACCAGTTCCATCTACTCAACAACAGTCTACTCACCCGATGCAAACAAGGTTGAAATCGGGAATAAGGAAGCCCAATCCAAAGTATGTTCTCTCCATAGCTCGTGAGATTCCAAAGGAGCCGAAAACAGTTAAAGGATCACTAAGTCATCCGGGTTGGAGGAAAGCTATGATAGATGAATTGGAGGCTCTCAAATTAAATCAAACATGGGAGCTAGTACCAAGATCTTCAAATATGAATATCGTCGGATGTAAGTGGGTGTTCAAAGCCAAATTGGATGCGGAAGGAAACCTTGATAAACTAAAAGCACGATTAGTGGCGAAGGGGTACCATCAAGAGGAAGGTGTTGATTTCCTCGAAACATTCAGTCCTGTGGTTAAATAGGCAACCGTGAGAATTGTTCTCTCCGTGGCAATTGTTAAAGGATGGTTTATCCATCAACTAGATGTGAAGAACGCGTTTCTTCATGGGTCATTAAATGAGACAGTGTTTATGGAACAACCACCGGGCTTTGTGAGTTCTACGATGCCTAACTCAGTTTGTTTACTCAAGAAGGCATTATATGGCTTAAAACAAGCTCCACGAGCTTGGTTTGAAAAATTCAGCAACTTTTTGTTGGAATGGGGATTTCATTGTAGCTCTACCGATCCGTCGTTATTTGTTCTTCACACGGGTCAGCACACCCTAGTATTATTATTATACGTTGATGATATTATTTTGACCGGCAGTTCATCATCTCTACTTCGGAAATTAATAGAAGCTTTAAGCAGAAATTTTTCTATGAAAGATCTCGGACGACTTCACTATTCTCGGTATTGAAGCCAAGTTTACTGGTCCGAATCTATTTTTAACACAATCTAAATATGCTGGTGATTTGTTGCAGAAGGCGGAAATGCAAGATAGTAAGCCGATTGAGACCCCATTGCCTATCAAAACTCATCCAACGGTACAAGACATGGAACCTTTTCATGATCCTCACTCTTTTCGAAGTCTTGCGGGTGGATTACAATATTTCACAATTACAAGACCGGGCACCTCTAGCCGAGTGGTACCCAGGAAGAAGCAAAACGGTCCGAAGTCGGGGGTTCGAATCCCAGAAGCGCGGCGGTTAGCCGCTTGGTAAAAAAATAATAAAAAAGTTTTAAAAAAAAAAAATGCACACTAAATTGTTAAAACGGGTGTTGCGGTATGTAAAAGGAACTCAGCAACTGGGGCTTTATCTTCACTCTAAAAGCACACTAAATTTATATGGGTATGCAGACTCTTATTGGGCCGGCTATTCTGAGACTTGGAAGTCAACAACCGGGTTTTGCACTTTTTTGGGATCAAATATCATTTCATGGTCCGCAAAAAGGCAAGCGACAGTGTCAAGATCATCAACGGAGGCTGAATATAGGGCCTTGGCTTTTGCCACAGCGGATCTTACATGGGTCTCTTTTGTATTGAGAGATTTGGGTATTCCGCTCAAGGGGTCGACTTTGCTTTATAGTGATAATCGCTCAGCCATTTCATTGATAGCAAATCCAGTCCTTCATGCAAGGACAAAGCATGTGGAGATTGATTTCCATTTCGTTCGAGAGAGTCGCTCTCAAGTTACTTGAAGTCCGCTATGTTCCTGTTTACTCATCAACTTGCTGACATATTTACAAAAGCTTTACCGCGCTTTGATCATTGCAGGCTACGATACAAAGCGGGACTAGGTTTTCCACCTAATCTCAGTTTGAGGAGGCTGATAAGATTGATAATATTATTTAATATTATCGGAAGATTAGCCCCAGTATGATTTGATTCTGCTATCGGAAGATTAGATTAGAGTGGTAGATATGATTTGATTCCGATTATTCCAATTGCAGATAAATTGATCCAGTCAATTTGTTAGATTAGATATTATCCAGTCAATCTATTAGATTAGATATTCGAAATATAGAATAGGAAATCTAGTTGTCTTCTTAATATAAATAGCATTATGTATTGTAGAATGACAATGTGTATTATGGCTTTCAGTGAAGAACATTTTTCTCTTGGGAAATTTATCTTTGAATCGTTGTTTTCTTGAATCCTCTTATTTTCTTCAGCCCGCACCTCTTCAGACTTCAGCCCAGCAACCGAAGCAGCTACTGCTTCCTAGTCCGCAGCTCCACCGTTTGTGCAGCTCGTCTCACGCATGGTTCAACAACTCACCGAAGCAGCCCCCATCGTTGACTGCACGCCTCAAATTCAGTGAAGCCGCGCATCTCCCAGTTCCGCTTCTGCTTCAGTCTTGCCGCACCAGCGCCCATCGAAGACCCCTGCGCACGCCAGCTGCTTCTCCAGTCAACGTCCATCTTCAAGCGGCCACCGAAGACCAGTAAAATTTCTGCAGCTGCCCGTGTCGTCTATTGCTCCACCGAAGCCATGCATCCAGTCAACACCAGTTGATCCCCTGACCGTGTGTTGACTCCAGCAAGCGGCCGAAGCTGCTCTCTCCTTCGATCTTGCCACGCGTGGTCTTCTCCAGCTCGCGGCCACCGAAGTCCAGCTTCCTCAACTCCTTCGCTGTCTCTGTTGACCGGACTTGCTGCCCCACACGAAGCCGATGGATTTCGGCCCAGCAACCTTCAATTTCACGGGCCCAGGAGCCCCGTGATTTTCAACCGAGCAGCCACTTGAAGCCCATGTGAAGTTCAGCTTCTTCAGCCCAAAAGCCCAACAGTTGGCTCATTTGAAGCCCACTTGAACAGCCAAGTCCGGCCCAAGAACTCAACAGCCCGCCAATCAGCCCATGCATTTTCTGGGTCAGTCCATTTGAATCCGAAGCCAGCCCATCAATTGAATAGTTTGGCCCAACCTTCAACAGTCCAGTCTTGAAGCCCATCAAATTCAAATACAGCAAGCCCAAGCCTGCGAGTTTAGTCCAAGCCTGGAATTTTCTGTGGGCTTGCAAGGCCTTTGGGCCCGGCCCGAGTGATCGTTGACGTCACCTAAAATTCGGATTTTGGCCGTCGTCGCGCCGTCGCGTCACCATCGCAGTGTTCCGGTCTTCGCTTTGCCAAGTGAGTAATCTCACTAATCCTTGCTTAGTAGACTAATGATACTTAAGGGTTGATTAGATTTAATTAATTGCAATTAGGTGGTTAGATTAGAATGGATTAGTGATTATTAGTCAATTGCATTACATATTAGTTAGGTGGTTAGTGTACTTAGCTAGAGAACTACCTATACTATTTATTGAATGCATCTCGGGATTTTTCTCGACCTTTATCGGGCTTCAATTAGGCATTACGGGCCTAAATTGGATTTATCGTATTTATTTATTAATTTTCGAAATTAATTATTTAATTATTTATTTTTCGGAAATTAGGCAGGGATAACCGACGACCGAAATTTTATGCTGATTGTTGTGACGCAGTTCGTTTATTTAATTGAGCTCTATTTCATGCTGAATTGAATTATTTGTGAAAAAAGGAATTATTCTTTAATTGGATAATCATTGGTTATTAACTAAAAAATAATCGGGCATCGGTTGATAATGCCAAAAAGATTTGAGTAGACTACAGAAAATGGTGGGATTTATAAAAAGGAAATTATTATACTTTGGCTAGGGCCGATCGTGTACCCACACACGACATTTTATCGGAAATGATAAAATTAGTTATTTGATTGTTTGCTTGGAATGGCATGTATACCGGCTCAATGACTCCACAAAGCATCTTAAGACAGGACGGTATGATCTACCGGCTCGATGACTCTACAGAGCATCTTGAGACAGTACAGTATGATAAATTGTATGATCTACCGGCTCGATGACTCTACGGAGCATCTGGAGACAGTACGGTATGATAAATTGTGTGTATACCGGCTCGGTGATGTTATATGTCATCTTGAGATAGGACGGTATGATCTACCAGCTTGGAGACTCTACAGATTATCTTGAGACAGTACGGTATGATATACCGGCTCGATAATCCTACAGATCATCTTGAGATAGTACGGTATGATTTGATAGCTCGATGACTCTATATGTTGTCTGGAGATAAGATAACATACTATCTATATATCACCTAGGGTGAGTAGTCTTGGATGTTGATCAGACTTATAGAAAGTATGGAAGGGGTCGATCAAGAGATAATTTGGATGACATGTAATCGACTAGGTTGATTGATCGATGATTCGATCTGATTGGGTGATGTGATGTGATGATGTATATTTGATATATATACTAACTTGCAGGAAGGAACTAAGGCCAAGGTAAGTCCTCTGACCCATGCGTGCATAGGCAGCCCGGTTAGCGTATTGGTTTCCTAATCGAGTCTTAGTGGGGTAGAACTTGCTGAGACGTAGTCTTATCCCGGTTGTGGGACAACATTTCAGGCCCGTAGATGAGCCTGTGAAGAAGGAACCAGAAGAGGACAATGACCCAGTAAAAGATGAAGAGTTTGAAGGATGTGAGCTTAGTGAAGAAGAGTCAGAAGAGGATCAGGATGACCCTGAGTACGACCCGAATGAGGATTGAGATCTCATCCTCTTTTATGAATCCTGTCTAAGCGTGAATAGTGTGAAACTAGATTGTTATGAATAGTCTTGTGAATAGACTTTGAGTTATGCCATGTATAAAAGTTTGGTTATGGATTTCAATATGAAAAATATGGCCTTGCTTTTCTATTCCATTGTGTTATTGTCTGGGGATTTATAACTGCTTCCGCATGTGCTTAATGAAATGAAAGGGTCGGCGATACATAGTCCTGGGATATCGCATTATAAAATCGACCAAGTAGAAGGATGTGTGTGCGCCCGAGGGTTGGGGCGTGACATTTCGAAAAAATTAGGCCGTTGGATCCCTTAGATCCGAATATATCTCCGCCGTCCAGTCAGTCGGATATCGCGCACCTTGTGGACCGTCAGATCACTGCCCTCGATCCTGACCGTCCATCGAAGAGGCTTTAAAGCCCCGCTTCTCGAGTGGAAACCCTAGCGACAGGTCACTTTTCTTTTCTAGGGTTTTCTCCCCCCTCTGGATTCTTGCCGCCAGTGCTAGGGTTTCGCTGGCCTTGCTGTTCGACGAGGAGAGTCTCTGGCTTTCTTCTTGCACAGCTAATTGGAAGATCCGGCCGAGAGTGGGTGCTGGCTCCATAGCCAATATCTACAACCTAAAGGTAAGAAATAATTCGTTAAGGATCAGTAAAAATCGAGTAGCTTTCTCCCTATCTCTCATCTCTTTAAACTACCGAAGTGTTGTCTCGGGCCCTTGAAGCTTTTCTTCGGCGGCTTCCAGCTCATTCCAGAGGGCTGACAGCTTGTTGAAGCATGCCGTCATGGACATGTTTCCTTGCTTCAATTCGCTGAGAGCTTGATGCAGCGAGAAATTCTTCGCCCGATCCAACTTCCCGTACATCTCTCTAATATTGTCCCATATGATTTTTGAATCTTTTGTTGGAGGCAAACCGACTGCGATTTCTGGGCTTATGCAAGTTCCTATCCACGTTCTAACCAACTGGTTGCATTTTTTCCATTGTCTTCCCATTTTTTCGTCGGTCGGAATCGGGATAATACCGTCAATAAAGCCTTCCTTGTCCTTTGTGACGAGCGCTTGCCGAAACTCCTGTGCCCAGCTCAAATAGTTTTCGGGTCTTGTGAGAGGGTAGTTGATGAGTCGCAACTCGGGCCCGTCAGCGGTGGAGACATAGAGCACGTCGCCGGGTTCTGGGTGACCCATGGCAGCCGTGAAGGGAAAGGGCATAAACCTGGGTGGAATTCCCGGGTAGGGATTCGCTGATTGACCCGGATTGAGCCCGCCCGAAATTCCTGAATTCGATTCGCCTGACTCGTTAGGGTTTTCACCCGCATTGGAATTCCCAGTTGTTTATGAATGGCCCGCCCCACTGGCGGCTGGTGGGCCATCTTGAATCTGGCCTCCTGAAATCGAAACATGTGGGTTTGGCCCATAATACATTGGTATCGGCATCCACTGGTAGGAAGGTCTTGACGTGGGCACCCTCAGATTGGTTTGCCATGGAAAAAATTGCCCCACCGTGGGCTGATCAGTTCGACCTGTGATGAGATGCACAGGATTTTGTGCTTATGAGGTCGCTATATCCACAGGTAAACGAGCTTGATCATCAGCCATGGTGGTAAATCAAGCTCCCCCTCTTCCCTTTCCTTCGTTTGTTTTAATATAAAATCTTCAAGGTGTTGATTCCTATGCCAGAGTGCTAACGTCTTTTGCAGGTTAACTTGTTTCACTCGGCAGCAATCAGAAAACCAGAAGAAAAGAAACAAAGTAGAAGAAGCGGATCATAGATGCGTGACCTACTCTGATACCATGAAAGAAGATTTAAGGGAGAAGTCGAGAGAGAAGAGTTGGGGAAATTTTCTGTATATTCTTGTCTATTTACTCAGTGTACACAATTGATATTATAGTACAAAGTATGTGTAAAGAAAAGGCAATAAAATAATATACAGATTAGATCCGATATTGAATAATCTTGATCGATATTGAATGATCTTGATTGATTCAATAATATTAGATTGATTGATTCTTGCATATCTTCTAGTATCATGCATATCTTCCAATAGTTACAATCTAAAAAGGAACACAAAATAGACACGACTCAAAGCTAAAGTCTGACACTGCAAACTCAAATCATAATCATAGAGCAAAAATTTGGAGATAAAATAAGGTAAATGTTACGATTTGATTGAGTGTATTTGCCCCTCTTCTTTAGTCCCTTTATAGTTATGAGCGTCTAGCATGCCACTTTTCATATTTTATGACTTGTCCTCATTTTGGACAATATGCTTATGAGACGTGTCTGACCACGATCTCCATTGCTTTTATATCGTAGGAATAACTTGAAAATAACCATTCCTGTACTATTCCCCGACTTTAACCGTTTGACATTATGTCAACCGCTTCTACCATGTGCGTGTCAGTCGTTGTGCCACGCATCTGGCTATGATTTCCATGTCTCGAGGTTCTAGAGTCGAGGCATAAGAGTCTTTACTTCCCTTTTCCATGCTTGCATCATCATAATTGTCAGTGTCAATCTCGCGCATGCCAAAACTTCGACTGGCCAAACTTATGCCAATCATAACTTGGTTGGGACAATTTATTGAATATCATACAATTATAAAGTCGATATTTTCTTTGCTATGATTATCTCACAAAGTCAATGTCTCTCAAAATGACCAACACCTATTTTGGCCCTTTATAGGTGTTAATCCCCACTGCCCCCATAATTTCAGGACACAGAGTACAAAGACAGCCCACATGACCAAGATTCGACATATGATTAGGTGAAAATTAGTTAATAAATAAAATATGCAAATCTGGTGAGAAGATTCGACTTAGTGGTTGTCCTCAACTCAATGAGTTTAATATAAGTGATTATTTATTTGACTTGATTTTATTAAGGGCCCGGCATCAATTGGATTCTTCTCTTTACAAAGGTAAACATTTTCAAGGTTGGGCCATCAATTATATAATTATCAATGTTTCAATTGTTGCAAAACAATGGATTTTAAGAATGGCATTTCTCTTCCTCGAAATAAAACAAGTTACAATTTCTTAATCCCCTACGCACTTTTTAGGATAAAACTTTTTCAGCAACCAATAAATAATAGTCATTTTTATATCTATTTTCCATCATTCTTTGACGTCTTGCAATGAATTTGTAATATAATTCTAGACATATAAATGAATAAGGATGTCCCAGGATCTATACTATTAATAAATATGTATGTCAATCTATACTAATCAAGTTGTGTATATCACTTAATTCATGGAATATATATTTATAGAAATCAATCTAATTTTCATTTTTACTAACCAAACACACTTTCAAGAGAATGAAAATGGAGAATTGGAAACTGTTTCAAATAAAAATATTTTCCGTACCAAATGGCTGGAATCCACATTAATTTCTAGATTGAGTTGAGGGATCGAGGGATCATTTTTGGAAATATTTTCCTTAGGCTTCATCAACCTCATGATAAAGTGCCACGCCCAAATTGGAATTTCTTGGGAATGACTGATCCCCGAAAAACCGGATTCGACACTAAATCGAACCCCTAAATCAATGCGGAAGCGAAGCCCGGGAAAAACAACACGTATCACCGATCTTAAAGCACACCACGGATTCGAGCGTACCTTTTAGCCACAGATTAAACACCGACGCCGTTAGAGGAAGAAAAACTTAATCTGTTCGATCCGAGGAGGCAAAATCCTTCGAGCGTCTCACCTTGGTTTCGCTTTGAAGAACAACGAGAGAGAGGGAGAGCGTTGAGAGAAAAACGTACGTCTTTTCTTTAAACAAAACGGTGTGTTTTTCTCTCTCTCTCCTCCCTTTTATACCTATCTCCTTCCACGGGCCCTATTCCCATGGGCCGGGCTTTCTCGGCCCAACTTGGGCAGACGGGCCGTAAGCCCAATACTAATAAAGCCTTCATCTCCCACTCGCACATGGTGGGCCGAACAGAATTCTCTTTACCTCTTTTCAACATTCATACCGGTGAATAATCCGTGCGACCAGCATACTTTGAGAGCTCGTTGCTATACATCTGTTAGGAATATATAGCAGCTCATAATGGGCGTCACACTCTAAGTAGATTTAGTATGCAGTACCCTAGATCGATCGATCACATGTTATATCTCTCTTAATCTCTTTTAAACATGATATGTATATTGTATTCACAATTATGATTATCACAAAGACTGTCATAATTGGTCGACCAGTGAATACAAAACTACAATGTGATTTCTCAAAACCGATCTTCCTCTTTCCTTCAAACTCTCAATTTCAGTTCAGCTTGCTTTTCTAGAAATGCCCCATTAGATCGAATCATCTCATGACCATTGGCAACACCCTAAGATAGCAAACACTAAATAGAAATCTTGAGAATAAGTAAGAGTTATGAGGGGACTTAAAAAATTGAGGACCTCTTTTCCTCAAGAGTCTCACATGTCATAAAAGTTGAGATCAAACTTTTTGCCACTCTTATTGGTCGTCTCATGCATACGTAGTATGAAATACGTATTACGGTATTAACTAATTTCCCATGGAGCGTATGTCTACACCTTTCAATACCGTACAGATGATAGTTCAGACATACCCAATGTCTAACTTGAGTTCACGTATCTACTCTTTTTACAAAATTCATCAGAACTCACATCTAGCATCTTAGACAGATAAAGTAAAATATGTGGGGTATTTTACTTTCGGACATAGTAAGTATTATGTCCTCATCTTAACACTCAGTTAAGGCGACATACGTATTTTAAGCTTGAGCTCTCGATTATCACATAGATAATAAGCTTAAAAACAGTCTCATCTCTATTTATCACACAGTAAATAGAGGCGATTACCCGTGTGAGTGGGCTAATCTTATATATGTCCGACATACTTCTCAACTTAAAATAATGCACTGAGCATTAAGATGCATAAAGATCATACAAAGATTCATAGGCATTAATAATGAAACAACACTAATTCATAAATGTGAACAAATCAGGGAAATTACAATCCTGTACATCAAACTCTACGCAATTCTAGAGATTTTACATGACCACAAAACACATCTCTAGGTATTGGCTTTGTCACAGGATCTGCTACCATTCTATGCGTAAATATGTACTGTAAGTTCACATCCTTTCGTGCAACCATATCCTTGACAAAGTTATACTTGGTATCTATATGTTTGGTCTTGCCGTGATATTTTGGATCTTTGGTGTACGCTATAGCTGCTTGGCTATCACAGTTAACCAACAATGGATTTGCAGCTTTCTCAATAACACCTAAATGATCCAAAAATCTCTTAAGCCAAACTCCTTCTTATCTTGCTGCTGATAACGCCACGAACTCAGCTTCCATCGTGGATAAGGCTATGCACGTTTGCTTCTTACTACTCCATGATATGGCGCCATTGCTCGGTAAGAAAGCAAATCCCGAGGTAGATTTCCTTTCATCCAAATCTCCTCCCAATCAGCATTTGAATAGCCTTCAAGTCGCAGATCCTTTCCTTGGTAATTCAACTTGTAATCAGCAGTTCCCTTCGGATACCTCGGTATTCTCTTAACGGCTTTCAATGTGCTGGACCTGGATTGGATTGGTATCTACTCACCATTCCAACTGCAAAACATATGTCGAGTCTTGTACACATCATAGCGTACATCAAGCTCCCAACAGCACTCGCATAAGGAACATGTTTCATTTGTTCCTTCTCTTGTGGAGTCATTGGATACAGTCTATGGCTCAATCCTTCACCTTTTGCAATAGGAGTGTCTATGGGTTTACAATCTTGCATACGAAATCGTTCAAGAACCTTATTTATATAGGTTTCTTGCGAAAGAGACAACGATCTCTTCGAATGATCTCTTGAAATCTTAACTCCAAGAATGTATGCAGCCTCACCCATATCCTTCATCTCAAAGTTGGAAGACAACCAACTCTTAACAGTATGAACAAACTCCATATTACTTCCGACAATTAGTATATCATCAACATATAATGATATGATCACAAATTGATCATTGGATCTTTTGATATATACACAATGATCCTCATCAATCATTGTAAAATCATATGCCATTATGGCATTATGAAAACGTATATACCATTGTCTTGATGGCTTGCTTAAGACCATATATCGACCTCAAAAGTCAACATACTTTTTCTTCTTGGCCTTTCACTATGAAACCAGCAGGTTGTTCCATATATATTTCTTCCTCTAATTCTCCATTGAGGAAAGCAGTCTTTACGTCCATTTGATGTAATTCAAGATCCAGACTAGCCACTATTGCCAGAATAATGCGAATCGAGGTAAATCTCACTACAGGAGAAAACGTATCTTCATAATCAATTACTTCCTGTTGATTATACCCCTTCGCCACAAGGCGAGCCTTATGCCTTTCAATCGAGCCATCAGCCTTTCGCTTTATTTTGAGAACCCACTTGTTCCCAATAGCTCTGCGTCCCTTTGGAAGATCAACCAGTTCCCAGACTTGGTTTTGATTTCATTGACTCCATTTCTGTTCCATTGCATGAATCCATTTTTCCTTACTAGGGCAATTCGAGCCTTATTAATATTTCTTGGCTCATCCTCATCTTGTGGAGCAACCATAAAAGTCTCCCCTTCAATGTCAAAACGTCGACGAGGAATACTTTGGCGACTTGTTCGCCGTATGGGAGATTGTACACTTTGCACATCATTCCCCATTGTGCTCCCACTTGGATGAAGTCCACTAAGGTCATTATCTTGATCCAAGGTTTCAAATAGGGAACAATCTTCCCCTATTTCGCCCTTCTTAGGAAATTCATCCTCTAAGAATGTGACATATCGTGATTCAAACTCAGTTATACTCCCACTTTCCTGCTCACCTATGAACACATACCCTTTCGAGTGTTCTGAGTACCTTATGAAAATACTCTTCTTTCCTCTAGGACCCAGTTTCCCAAACTTGTGAGAGGACTCATGTGTATAGGCAGCACAACCCCATGGCTTAAGAAACTCAAGTCCGGTTTTCTACCTGTCCATAACTCATATGGAGTGGAAGTAACTGATTTGGAAGGCACACGATTAAGTATATAGGCAGCAGTTAACAACGCATCACTCCAAAAGGTAATAGGTAAGTTAGCATGCGCCATCATAGACCTAACCATTTCCAGTAGGGTTCTGTTTCTTCTTTCCGCAACACCATTTTGTTGAGGAGTATATGGAATAGACAACTGTCTTTCTATTCCTTTTTCATCACATAATTTTCTGAACTCATCAGATAAATATTCTCAACCTCGATCAGATCTCAATGCTTTTATTTTCTTGTCTAATTGATTCTCTACCAGGTTCATAAACCTTTTGAAACAACTTATTGCTTCATATTTATGAGAAATCAAATAAACATATCCGAATCGAGTATAATCATCAATAAATGTGATGAAATATACAGCCCCATGCCTTCCTCTCACATTCATTGGACCACAGACATCAGAATGGATTAAATGCAGAGGAAATTCAGCTCTTTTACCTTTTCCAAATGGTTTCCTTGTCGTTTTTCCTTCTAGGCAATGCTTACAGATGGATAAATCGACTTTTTCAATGTTGCCCAATAAGCCCTCTTTGGCTAGTCTATTCATACGTTGTTGGCCAATGTGACCAAGTCTAGCATGCCCAACATTCACATCATTATTATATGAATTAGGAGATGTGATAAGGGAATAACAAACATTTGCATTGACATACTCAATATCTAATACAATGAAACCATCCAGAAAATAACCACAACCATAGTAGTTTGTATCCAAATACAAATCTACACCTCTATTATGGAAGTTCATATTAAAACCTAGTCTAACCAACACTAAAACAGACACTAAATTCCGACGAATCTCCGGAGCATACAATACATCATGTAGGAATAAAGTGTGTCCCACGCATATTCAGTTGGCATGTGCCAATTCCTTTCACTTCAACTCTGGAGTTGTTTCCCACATAGACCCACTTAGTTCCAGTTGGTACTCGTCAAAATTCCACGAAGGATCCTCTATCCTTCGCTACATGGTCTGTTGCTCTTGAATCTACAGTCCACAAAGGATTAGACTCAGTCAATAATACAGAACTTGACACATAAGTAAAGTTCTGAAAAGTACAAGGGGTGTTTACCTTCTTTGGCTCACGACAATTGCGAGCATAGTGACCCTTCTTGTCACAATTGTAACACCTCACCCTTGACGTTTTCTTCGCTTGAGAACGTTTTCCTCTCTTGTGTTGGTTAACTTTTGATTTCTTGCAACAAGGACTTGATCCTTTGCAATCCCACATATTGAACGAATCAATACGCTTGCGCTTAGAGCTCAAAGCCCTTTCTGAGCTAGAACCAGCATTGTAAATGTCTACTTTTTACTCAAATGCCGTTAGACGGTCCTCTACTAGCTCAAGGTGGCGCACGGCATCCTCAAGATCTTCCATAATATGGTCAAGAGCTTCTAGTCCTTCTTGCTTTTCCAGCACATATTGGACTTTCATGTGCCAAATTTCATAGTTGTCACCATTGAGCTTTTCACCTTTGTTCAGCTCGACAACTATGCTCTTTGTGGCTGAAGCCATTGATCTGAACACATCAGACATATGCACGAATTATTAATGCCTATCATTTATGCATCCCTTTTCACATAGACCCATCATATTAATGAATAATTTCAAGGCTTCAGAATCAAAAGGTCACTATGTTTCCAATCATCCTCCAAAAATCCTAACTTAAAACTATCATTAATATGATTGTCATATGCAAAATCAATTCTATGAAGCTACAAAACTTCTAAAACTACCCACAGCTAATTACCCACAGCAACCAGCATTAACAGAAAGCAACAGATAATTGACATACAATAAAACAATAATGCTTTCAATTAACACAATTAGGTAGTAATCATTACATAATATGTCCACAAATCACACTTAACATATATCAGCCAATACAACTAACACCAAGTCGCACACGAACCGGGAAAGATTCTCTTTTGTTCAATTTCTTGATCTTTTCCCTTGAAACAATACGGTAATATTCATTTACAAAATCCATCACAATTTTCTTATAGAAAGCAGCTCCGTTGACATCCCATATGCGATTCAACACATCTTGCCATTCGGGTGGAAGAGTGTTTATGAAAAATCGCACCATCTCCGCTCGTGACATAGGACGACCATTCCATATGACCTATTGAATTTTTCCGTTGACTTCAAGGACATGATCAATTAAGTCACCTCTCTCCCATCGATGATCGATCCTTGACTATCAACTTAGACGGCCTATCCTTTTGTTCATCGATAATTGCGCGAATAGGTGTGCGCAATCTCATAGGAGGCATTGTTCCTGCAACAAATGCACAACAAATAAGGGATCACATTATAATCCATGGACTTAATTGAAAAAGAAACACATTCTTTTCCCTTTTTTTTTTGGTCAACGGTCAACGGTGGTCAACGGTCAACGGTGGTCAATGGTCGTTGGTCGTCGGTCGTCGGACCGGTCGGACCGGACAGACCGGTCGGACCGGTAGCGCCCGGTCGGACCGGTAGGGCCGGTCGGGCCGGTCGGGCCGGCTCGGGCGAACCGAGGGCACGTGCCGCGCGCGTGCCGGGTCTCGCGCGGAGTCGGGTCGCCGGTCGGGTCACCGGCCGTGACCGGGCAAACGTCGCCGTGCCGCGTCATCGATGGCGTCACCCTAACGCGGTTATTGACCGTTGGGTGGCGTCGGCACGCGTCGGTCGCGGACGGGCGTCGTGCCAGCTTTCGCCGGCCGGGCGGTGCGCATGTCTTGGGTTCGCCCGACCCGGTGCGTGCGCCGCACGCTGGCCCCTGGGCGAGCAGCTTTCGGGTGCGTCAGCGCCCACGCGCGCAGCCACCCACGGCACGCGCGTGTGCGCGCGTGCGCGTCACCGGCGGCGCACGACACATCGCCAGACTCGTCTCAACGTCGCCTTTCTCCCCATCTGTTCAGAAAACGGTTTCGACTTATGAAAACTCAGTAAAATGGCCAAAGAACGCTCGGGTGTCGGGATTTCTCGCCCCGATCCGTACGGCCGAATTGTTTTGCGAAAAATCAATCAAAAATCGTCAAACAAGTCGGGAAAACGTGAACCGGGGCTCGATACCAATCTTGGGAATGCCCGATCCCGAAAAACCGGATTCGACACTAAATCGAACCCTAAATCAATGCGGAAGCGAAGCCCGGGAAAAACAACACGTATCACCGATCCTAAAGCACACCACGGATTCGAGCGTACCTTTTAGCCACAGATTAAACACCGACGCCGTTAGAGGAAGAAAAACTTGATCCTGTTCGATCCGAGGAGGCAAAATCCTTCGAGCGTCTCATTGGTTTCGCTTTGAAGAACAACGAGAGAGAGGGAGAGCGTTGAGAGAAAAACGTACGTCTTTTCTTTAAACAAAACGGTGTGTTTTTCTCTCTCTCTCCTCCCTTTTATACCTATCTCTTTCCACGGGCCCTATTCCCGTGGGCCGGGCTTTCTTGGCCCAACTTGGGCGGACGGGCCTTAAGCCCAATACTAATAAAGCCTTCAGAATTAAAATTTGGCATGGTCAAGTTGGATTTGATCAAATCTCCCCTCTACGTAACCCAAGAATTTCTCCATCTCTTCGTTAATTTTGCAGGGTTTCGTGATGGCTCACAAAACATAAAACGGATCTTTTTTATGGTCAACATCTCTCCACAGTTTAAGCAAAATTTTTGTCATTTCTCTCCTTCAAAGCGCCCCTATTTCTCGATTAGAACAAACTGACTTGCACAGTTAATGTCACCACACCAAGTAAAAATATACTCATTAACATCCCAAACATGTGCATTCGTTGTCATTGTCTATAATTGATTTAAAAAAACTCAATTGTGGATCTTTTATATTCTTGCATTCACAGTTCTTACTACATTTCTTTGCATTTAGCAACTACAGGCATCTTAGTTTTAGGACCTTGGACCTGACGTTAAGAATTTAAATTAATGAGGACATTAGAGTTCCCGAATCCTTCAAAAACACAATAAAATCAACCTTTTCTTTTCCCACCAGTTCACAAGTTCTAATCACCCACTTAATCTTACATTTCTTCATATTAAATAAGCTCCATAGGCCACCCACAATTTGCTGATACTTAGACAAGAAATTAAAGGAGAAATGGGCTGGAAATGAGAGCTAAAGCCTTGGGGATTGCAGCTTGACCGTGAATTTCAATTGCACCAAGGACAATTTTCAGCTAAAAATTATGAGCTAGAAGCAGGCAGGATGCTGGAGTTTCTGCAGCAACTTCGTTGACCATCCAAGATGGAATAAAAGGGGAATAGTGGGACTTTTGTGGGGCCCTCCTTCACTTAATCCACTCCTAAAGACCTTCAGTTTCAGCTGAAGCCAGATAGCCAAAGAAAGAAGTGACCAAGAGTGACAACCAAGAGTGAGTGAGTGACCGTCAGATGAGAGAAGGAAACCGTGAGTAAAGGGTGTGTTGCCGTGAGCTTTGCTGAGCGCTTTCGCCTATCTTTCTCATCATTCGAGGTAGGAGTCCTTCTATTCTTGTTTCATCCTTGTTTTTGTATCATCATTATGTTCCTCGAGTACGAACCCAGTGTTGTTGCCAAATCTTGTTGGCTGGTTCCGCTTCTATGTGGGTCCTAGCTAGCACATGAAATAAAAAGAAGAAAAAGAGTAAAAATCAAAAAATAAAAGAAAGAGAGGTGTTGTTGCTTCGTTGACAATCTCCTTTGAATTCTCCAATCTTGATTAGTGTTTTTTTGCTCCGTTTATATTAATCCACTTTTATGGTGAGGAAATACAACCATATTGTTAATGTTGAGCCTCTAGTATATAACTAGAGACTAAAACTTTGTGTATGCTATTATTCTTAATGATTAGCGCAAGTTTATGGGCGGTTCATGGTTTTTTTCGCATTGGGTTTCCACATAAAACCTTAGTGTTTTTGTTGGCGTTATCTACTTATCATTTTTGCATTATATCTACTTACTGTGAGGTTGTATTGGCTATTTGTTGTTGAGGTCAAGTTGATTTTGGTTGGTTTAGTTTTGGGAAAGATATTGATCTTGGATTGAGTTTACTTATTAGCAAATTGTTGCCCTGGTTCTCCCCAACAAATATGATGGCTTGCCTTGCCCTACTTGGCATCGCAAGCCTATCACCTTGGTCTATTAGTTGATCCATTTGACCATGGTGTTGATTGTGTGTCATTTCATCTTTAGATCATGCAATTACTTTGTCTAAAGTCATATGTCATGCCTTGAACCCCTTATCCAAAATTTGGCCGTGAGTTTGCCTCGCCGATTTGCTTGTTGCTTCCTCTCTCTTTTTTCGGTCATCTTTGCTTATTTTAATGTTGATGCACATTACCATTAGAATGGAGCTTTAGGCCTTCGCTTAGATGTTGCTTTGGTCATCCATATTTGTATCTCAGTATAGGAGCATGTTATAGTTAAATTTGCATTGACTAGCCTTGTGTTGACACGTAAATTTTGGCGACCAGTTTATTTATTTATTGCATAGAAAATTAGGGAGTAATTTTATCCTTGAAAAAATATTAATTGCATAGCATATAAATTTAGGTGCATTTATTTTTAATTTGCATTTTTTTGTATTTATTTATTGGACCGATGACAGATGGGTTCGAATTAGTGGTTCTAAGCTTTGACTTGGCAGACCGAACTAAGCCCATGGAGCAAGCAAATTGGCACAAGCTCTTTTTTTTAATGATCGAAAGTTATCTCGTGAGAAAATGATAATTTGAAAATTTTCCAAGATATGATGAATTTTTTAGATAGGAAAGTGGAAAAACAAATATTGCGTTCGGCAAAGCGAATATTGCGTTTTGAAAAAGAATCCTCGTGGATATTGATTTGGAAATGTTAACAAAGAAAAGAAAAAAGAAACCTAATCAGTGGCCTATAAAAAGGAAAAACTCATAAGCTTTTGGGTCTCTCCCTCGGTTTTGAATGGAGAAAAAGTTAAGAAATGTTTTTTTTCTTTTGCTGGAAAAAGAAGAAAAAGGAAGAGAGAGAGGGAGCTATCCGTGGGGTCTTCACGAAGAGAAATAGAAGTAGAAAGGAAACTTGAGGAAAAGTTAGGAAAAGAAAAAGCAAAAGGGGAAGCGTGCAAAAGAGAAAAGCATAAGCAAAACAAGAAGTGTGAAAAGATAGCTACTGGTCACTGTCTTCTTCCTTTGTTGCACGGATCGGCGCACCAGCAGCCGGGCCAGCACCGCCCGCCATGCGAGCACCACCCATGAGCTCGTGCCGCCGTTCATCGCCCCTGCTGTGGCCGCGACGACCCGCAACCTTCAATCCACTGCTCCGCCATTCCACCTCCCCCTGCTTCGCCTGAGCCCGAGTCGACACTAAGCTACCCCTGCCGAGCTGCTTCGATCCTCTGCTGCAGCGCCTCTGTCTCCCTCGCTGCGACCCAGTGCCAACAACCGCCATGCTCGCCTTCCTCCGTGATGGAATTCAAGTCGGCGAAAGACGACTTACTTGATTCCGATGCACAAACAACAATTAACCCTGGAACGAACGTTGAATTGCTGATGTAACACGAACGAAATTACTCCATGTTGGTTTGGATGCGATCACGAGGATAGCACTCGATTTTCACAGCGCAAATGCAAACTGTTCTCGTAAAGAAGAAATTGAACGCCTTGATGGAAAGGGTAGAGAAAGGAGCGTAAGTTCTGTCAACAACAACTATCAACGGTTGCATTCAGGAGGCTTTTATACGTCTCCCTTCATACCCTTTCAATTGTGTCTTTCCAATAACACCCCATCATGGACGTACTAGCTAAAGTACAACATCTCCCACTCGAACATGATGGACTTGATAACTCTATCAAGAATATAAGGCATTCAATATTCATCAACTTTACAAAACAATTCATACTGGCAAGTAAACCGTGCGACCAGTGAGTACACCTGCACTTGGGAGCTCAAATTATGCACCTATTAGGGATGACATAATAGCTACAACCCCGAAAAGAAATAAACAATCAATGTCTCACAGTGTCCCAGACATATTTTGTTACATCAGTCCAAATATACCTATCTCTTAAAGGATATACTTGACTATTCTCAAAACACCATATATTTACAATTATATTCGCAACCACATAAGGGCAATATAATTGGTCAACCAGTAAATGCATGTGATAGATGTAAAACAACAATAGTCTTTCTTCGCACTCATGTCTCTTTCCATTTCAAAACAACTGCTTTCCTAGACACGTCCTATAAGGCCATATCCATTCATGACCGCCGATAACATGCTAAAGTAGCAACATTGATCTTTCACTTCGAGAACATAGTCAAAAGTAACATAGGGCACAAAAATGAGGTAAATTATAAATTACCTTAAGGGCTCACACGATGAGTAAATAGGGATAATTTTGCTCATCTTCCCTTATTGGTCGTACAATGCACATGTAGTATGAATTACATGCTATAGTGGATTTCTCTTTCTATAAGAGCGATGTCATTTATTAACTATATCCACTATACGGATCTTAACCTAAACATAGTCACGTCCTTCTCACGTACTCATGCTTAGCTTGAGTGCTATATCAGCTTGCTTTCCATAGCGCCCAATTAAGTACTCACATTCGGTATCTTACAGGCATACATAATTATGGGACTATCATGTTCGGTCTTATTATAAATAAATCACAGACCTTATCTTGATTCCAATCAAGGCGACTTATCATTTTATATACTAAACTTGCTCCTCAGCGTTTATTTGTACATAACGTCTCATCTCAACGTGCTATCTATAGCACTTGAGGTGATTGCTCGTGTAAGTGAGCCAATCATTGCTTGCTGACATACTTTTCAATAATATATGTGTAGTGCTAGTCTCATATTGTATTCGTACTTATTGATAAAATATCAAGTTACTAATAAACAAACAAGTACAATACATATGTTCACAAATACATAAACCGATGATCCTCGACAATAACACATATCACAGTCTACGCAATCCTAGTGACATCCTATGGGTCAAGAATATGTCTCTAGGAATAGCCTTCGTAAATGGATCAGCAACCATTCTATTGATTGAAATGTATTGTAGGATCACTTCTTTCTGCACTATTATATATCTTATGAAGTTGTTCTTTATGTCAATGTACTTCGTCCTTCAAAGATACTTGGGATCTTTCACATAGGCAATGGCTGCTTGATTATCGCAATAAATTATCACCGGTCTTGGAACCTCAATGATAATGGCTAAATTTTCCAAGAAACTTTTTAAATTATACTGCTTCTTGCACTGCGACAAAACATGCAATAAATTCTGCCTCCTTCGTAGATAAGGCCGTGCATGTTTGTTTCTTGCTATTCCAAAAAATTGCACCTCCATTTAGTAAGAACGCATATCCAGAAGTCGATTTACGCTCATCCAGTCTCCACCCCAATTGGCATATGAATAACCCAATAGGCGTAAATCATTCCCTTAGTAACAAAGTCGATAGTCCATAGTGCCCTTCAAATATCTCAGGATCCTCTTCACTACTTTCCAGTGTGCTTGACCGAGATTTGATTGATATCGGCTCACCAATCCCATGGCATAACATATGTCAGGTCTAGTACACATCATAGCATACATCAAACTTCTGATCGCACTAGCGTAAGGAACAGTTTCCATCACTTTAATTTCTTCTAGAGTGTTAGGACACATCTCAGTACTTAGGCCTTCACCTTGCATGACAGGGGTATCAATAGGATTACAATGCCGCATATTGAAACATTCAAGAATCTTCATTATATAAGACTATTGTGATAAAGTAAGGAGTTTCCTTAATTGATCTCTTTCGATCTTAACTCATAATATATAAGCAGCTTCTCCCATGTCTTTCATTTCAAAATTGGAGAACAACCATTCTTTTATGGTGATAACCAAAACTTTGTCATTTCCAGTCAACAGAATATCGTCCACATAAAGTGATAAAATCACAAATTTACCTTCGGACCGCTTGACATATACACAGTGATCTTCTTCGATCATCGCGAAACCAAAAGTGTTAATGCTCGATGAAAACGAAGATACCACTGTCTAGATGATTGCTTAAGGCCATATATTGAGCGATAAAGCTTGCAAACTTTATGCTATTGACCTTTAACTATGAAACCTATTGGTTGTTTCATATAGATTTCCTCATCTAGTTCTCCATTGAGAAATGCCGTCTTTACATCCATCTGATGTAATTCAAGGTTCAGATATGCAACGATGGCTAGAATAAGGCGTATTGAGGCAAACCTTACAACTGGTGACAATGTTTCCTCATAGTCTATAACCTCTTGTTGAGTATAACCTTTCGCCACAAGGCAAGCCTTGTACTTTTCAATGGATCCATCCGCCTTTCGCTTAATCTTAAAAACTCATTTGTTTCCAATGGCTTTACAATTGGGTGGTAGATCAACCAAGTCCCAAACATGATTTTCCCTCATAGACTCCATCTCATCTTCCAAAACTTTTCTCCATTCTTCCTTATCAAAGGATGAGAGAGCCTCTTGAATAGTCTTAGGCTCGGCATCATCATTCTGAGCAATTATAAATGCTTCCCCTTCAATTTCAAAACGACAACAAGGAATACTTTTACGATTACTTTTACGCAATTAAATTTCTCTTGAATTCAATTCGTCAGGCGATGCAACACTCCCACTAGGTCTTGCATCTTGAGGTAAATTTTCATTTCCCTCTGCAACATCAGTGAGTGTGTTATTAGGATCTTCCATCTCATATAATTGGAAGTCCTTATCAATCTCACCTCTATTAGGAAAATCGTTCTCCAAGAACGTGACATCTCGTGACTCCATTTCGGTCACACTTCCATTAGCTTGTTCACCTATGAACACGTACCCTTTTGAGTATTCAAAATATCTTATAAAGATACATTTCTTCACTCTAAGGCCTAATTTGCCATATTTGTGGGAAGAATCATGAACATAAGCTGCACATCCCCATAGACGTAGACTACTCAAGTCTGGTTTCCTACTAGTCCATAATTCATAAGGGGTGGAAGTGACATATTTTGAGGGCACTCAGTTAAGTATATAAGCAGCAGTCAATAACGCATCTCCCCAATAGGAGATAGGTAAATTTGTTTGCGCCATCATAGACCTAGCCATTTCCAATAAGGTTCTATTCCTTCTTTCAGCTACCCCATTTTGTTGCGGAGTACCAGGAATAGTCAATTGTCATACAATTCACTTTTCATCACAAAGAGCCTTGAATTGCTCTACTCACGTCCACAATCGGTTCTCAATGCCTTTATTGTTTTGTTCAACTGATTCTCTACCATTGCTATATATGATCTAAAGCAGTCTAATGCTTCTGACTTATGGGAGATCAGAAAGACATAACCGAAATGTGTGAAGTCATCTATGAAAGTGATGAAATATGAGGCTCCATGCCTCGCCCTCACATTCAAAGGACCACAAATGTCAGAATGTATGAGATACAATGGAAATTCAGCTCTAGTCCATTTACCGAATGGTATTCTAGTTGTTTTTTCCGCTAGTCAATGTTCACATACGGATAGACTAACATTAGTGTGAGTGACCCTAAAAGACCTTCTCTAGCTAATCTTTGTATTCTTTGCAATCCAATGTGACTTAATCTAGCATGCCAAGTATTTGCATCAATCTCAACATTACTAGAAGATGCAATTAAAGAAAAACAACCATCGACATTAACATTGTACTGATCATAGTCAATGTCTAACACCATAAAACCATTCGATACATTACCTGAACCATAATAAATTATTCTATACAAAATGTCAACACAATCACCATGGAAATTCAATATATAACCTATGCTAAGAAGAACGACTACAAAGATCAAGTTTCGTCGAATATTTTGAGCATAAAGGACATTATGCAGGAATAGGTTTTGATCACCACATAAGATTAATTTACATGTGCCGATACCCTTCACTTCAACTCTTGAGTTATTCCCAACATATATCCATCTTCTTCCAGGCTGTATCCGACAATAGTCCACAAATGTTTTTTGGTCTCTAGCTACGTGGTCTATTGCTCCTGAGTCTACAGTCCACATTGGATGAGATTCAGCAAGCATTACAGCACTAGAAACAAAAGCATTACTCAAAGTAATGGAGTAATAGGGTACATTTTTCGACTTAGTGCATTCACGAGCAAAGTGACCCATCTTGCCACAATTGTAGCACTACATCTTGACCTTATCCTTCTTCCTACCACGCTTCTTGTGTTGGAAGGTTTTAGCCATTTTTGGTGCCTGATCAGTCTTCTTCCCTTTGTTGTTGAACTGAAGGTTCCTCTTGCGCTTGAAGCCCGAAGCTTTGCGCGAACTCGATTCAGCAACATAAGCATGGGTAGAGGATCTCGCAGCCTCTAAGCGCTCATCCTCTAATTCCAAGTGACGCGCAATATCATCAAAAGTGACAATATTCTCATTATGCGTCATATTGATCTTCATATGCTCCCAATTGTCAGGAAGGGGCCTTATAACAACCTGAACTTGATGTTCATCAATAAGGAAGTAACCTACCGAGTTCAGCTCACGAATCATGTTTAACATCTCCCGAAGATGCTGCCTCATCATTACATTTGAGCGTTTTCGGAATGTGTCAAACTTGATGGTGAGTCTCCTCAGCTTAGTAGCAGATGTACCTCAAACTTATCTTTCAAGGGAACCCACATAGCTTGAGCTTTATCATAACTTTCAAACTCACACATGAGATCATCTTGCATACAGCTAAGCAACGTGATGCGATCAATGCTATTTTTCTTTTTCCAAGCTTGATAAGCTTCTAGATCTCTCCAGTGTTGAGCTGAAGTTCCATGCTCAAGTTCATCCATAGCATGGTTGAGGGTTTCCAAAACCTCTTGCTCCTCAAGGATGTACTGAACCTTTGAGTGCTAAATATCATAATTGTCACCATTCAGCTTCTCACCCTTATTGAGATCAGCCACAATGGTCTTGGATGCCGAAGCCATAATCAATTATTATAACACATTGACATAATAAACGCAAAATCAATACTAGCACACTTTATATAGTAACACATATATTTAATTTGCAGCAAAGACAAACTAAATTAATGATAATTCAACAAAAGACACAAAAGCAAAAGTTCACTATGTTCCCAATCAATTTCTATGTACAATTGTTCTATTATCATTAATTAGTTTAATTTTGCGCAAATTTTAAGTTCTAGGTGAGAACTCTTTCAAATTCTACAAACCTATGAACTCCCACTAGGAAAAATAATTACATGATCTTATGTAATTTCTACATTTTTCCATTAACACAAAAAGCATAGCATGATATTAACCAACGTACAAACAACAATCATGCTTCAACTATAATCAAAATCGCAATTCAACATGTAATGGATTTCCTACCATTGTTCGAAATTTCTAGCAACTAGAAAATTACAAGTATATTAAACTATATACATGATATTATTGAACCAAGCTCTACATAGCATATATGACATCATTTCCACACAAGCTAGCTACTGTATTTCCTAAACCACAAGAAAATACAAGCTACAAATGAATAAACTATGCATTAAACCCCAAAAAATACGCGTACTTAGGGTGTTCTACGCATTTTTATACATTTATAAAATTCAAAAGTATAAAATAATTATACCACAGTGTAGAGCACACTCATACAAACCAAATGAAGCTGACCACACTCCAATCGGAGCTCCCACGAGCCGACACACGCCGCTTGAGTGCATGGCGTGTGTGGCACACACGCCAGTGCGCCAAACGGCTCCTAGCCAGTCCGACCGGTCCAACCGGTGACCGGTCCGACCGGTCCAACCGGTGACGATCCGCTCCGTTTGACCGCCGGACCAATTGACCATCCCGGACTCGTTGACTGGTCAATGGTCGGGTCGGGTCGAGTCAACCTCGAATCGGGTCGGTTCTCAAGTCGGGTCGCCGGCCGATCAACTACCGCCAGCGATGATGTCATTCTAATAGTTACCGACCGTTTGGGTGATGTCACGGTAACGTCATCACGCCGATTTGCCGACCGGCGCGTGACACGCACCGACCGGTTCGCTGACCGGCGCATGTTTTGCATGCGCTGGCGTTCCTAGCGCTTTAGGCACGTGACGCCCACACACAGCGTCTTCTAGCCACGCGATTGGGCGCATCCGGCGTCCTCCGGCGACGCTTGACCCATCGTCAGACTCGTCTCAACGAGCACTTTCACCCTGCATATTTAAAAATTGATTTTGGCCGAAAAATTATTTCGAAAATTGGCCAAGAACGTACAGATGCACGCGACCCCAAACCCATTCTTCGCTTTGGTTCGATTTCAAGTTTTCAGATGGCAATTCCGACTATTAGACATCCAAACAGTGTAGATTTCATACTCTTGATCTCGATATCAAATAGTAAACGAGAAAATTCAATGAAAAGCAAGGCAGAAATTACGACCTAGCTCTGATACCAATGATGGAATTCAAGTCAGCGGAAGATGACTTACCTGATTTTGATGCGCAAACAACAATTAACCCCGGAACGAACATTGAATTGCCGATGTAACACAAACGAAATTACTCCACGTTGGTCTGGATGCGATCATGAGGATAGCACCCGATTTCCACGGCGTAAATGCAAACTGTTCTCGTAAAGAAGAAATGGAATGCCTTGATGGAAAGGGGAGAGAAAGGAGTGTACGTTCTGTCAACAACAA
>CM024719.1:25123517-25318187 GCA_014182545.1 Eucalyptus globulus
CCATTCCTTTTTTTTTTTTTTTTACTATTATATATTTTTTGTATTCTCATAAATGACAACCTACTAGACCTGAGGTGTCAACAGTCATGATCAAACTGACTTCTATTTCTGCAGTTACTTTATTTTGTACTATTATTAGTCAAAAGCAATGAGAAAAATAAAATAAAAAAAGTTTGCTTGGTGACAATTTAGGTTACTTTTCAATTTAACTAAACATGCATTTTAATAGAAGAGTGGGTAATACAGTTATTTGAAACTTTGTTAATTTGTCTTCATTAGGTTTGATCATTTGCTTATGTAATTAAAAAAAAATTACCTTTATGGAAATGAAATAGAACCTTTTACATACTATTTGTTTATGTTGGTTCTTTTGTCCTCCAAAAAATAAAAAAAAGGATATGTGGCCAAAAGGAAAAGGATGAAGATAATGTTATAAAGAAATGAAAAGGAAAAGGAAAAAGAATTATATAAAGATGAAAGTGGGATATATGTCAATTTAAGAGGGGCCATGTGTCAAACTTCACATAGGCCTCTTGATTTGCACCAAATAACTATATAGTACTAGATCTTATTAAATCAGATTAGATTAGACTACAAAATAAAAATAAAATAAAATAAAATAAAATAAACAAAACAACCCAAGCTTGAACCGAAAGAACGAATTCTAAATTATTATCACTTATTTCAAAAGAGAAAACGCAGTTATTTAATTATTATCTTTTGGAATTAGTAGTCGGATGTAATCTCCTTTCGTCCTTAAGAAATTTCTGAGCCAATCTTCCTTAAGAGTTGAAAAAATATAAATCTCACAAAAGAATCTCAGAAAAGATCACTTAAGTTCTAAGGTGGTCAAATGAAGGAAATGGCATGCATATACCTCGCTGGATAAAGGATGTATTATGATCTACACCTACAAATGAATATTTATGTCAAATCCATATTAATTAAGTTGTTGATGTCAATAAGTATATGGAATGGATGCTCGTGGATAAAGTTATTCTAATATTCTTTTCAAAAAACCACACACGTTTTCAAGAAAAGGAAAATGAAAATTGGAAAGCGTTTTCAAATCAAAATATTTTCAAAATGAAATGGCTAGTCTTCATGTAATCTCATGAAAAAGATCAAGAAGACACTATAGGCAGGCCAAAGTTTTTATTGGCTAGAAGGCAGGCCAAAGTTAAAGGGGTAGCAAATAAACAAGTTTATCAATATATATTCCTTCAAGCCCCCCAAAATTCGGATTTGTTGACAAGCTTGCTCAAGTGCTAGAGTGTGAGACATCTTTTCGCTTTTTCTTAAAGTTGGAAAAGGATCATCTTTTCACTAAGGATTGGGAAACCATTATCAAAAAATAGACTTCCTCTCGTCCTTCAAGTTGGACAGATCACATAGACTTCTCTCGTCCTTCTCGATCCAAAGAATTTATAGAGATTCCAATCTATCAAGACCTTGAGTGTCAACCAATTCTTTGGGTTGTACCATAACTCACACTCCTTAAGATTTCTCAAGTCAGAGAAATTGAGTAATGTTTGAAGGAGCGACACTGCAATATACAAGAGCCGAGATTTTCCAAATTGAAAAGACCCATGCACCGCTAGGCATCAAAGTTTCATAGGCGTGATCGGCGTGAGGGAGGAAGATGACCCATGCACGGTTGGGCAAAAGGAAGGGAGATGGGCCAGCCCATGTGAAAAGAAGAAAAGAGGAAGAAGAGAGAGGATAAGAGGTGGGCCGGGCTTGCGGGGAGAAAGGGAAGAAAGGGGAAAAAGGAGGGCCGGGTAGGGGATTTTTCTTCTTTTTTACGATTATAAATTTTAATAATAATGATATTTTTTCTCATCTTTTTCTTTTCTTTTTTTTCTCTTTTTTGAAAATTTAATAATTACCACTAGTAATGCAAATATTCTACGCCAATAAGTTGTATACAATTTAGTTAAAATAATTTTTTGTCTTGGGTTCAAAAATTAATTACTAATTTTCTATGCGCTAAATTCTAAGTAAAAGGCAAATTTTAGGTGTCAACATGCAATTTACTGCAATGGAGGTTGACACATAGATAAGGCATCTTTGAGCAAATCATATCTAATTTTATTCTTTTCCTTCTTTTGCCATTTTCTTATTTCTTAATTTGCTCCTCCTCCACCGTGGTTGCCAACCTTGCCTAGTCACTCACCCACCCCCCTTTCAAAGAAAAAACCCTTCTCCTCCCCTGAATTATAAGTATATAAACATTGCCCATTTGCGTACTGGGAGGTTGACAACTAAATAAGGAATCTTTTAATATAACTATCTTATTCTCTTCCTTTTTTTTCCCCATTTTCTTATTTCTTGTCTTGCCCTCCTCCACTACCATCGCCACCAAAGCGACCTTAAGAACCGGCCGCAACCACCATACTAGACCTCGCTATCTTTTTTATTAGGGGACAAAGAGTGAGAGGGTGCTTCTCGGCAATGACAACATCTGGCTTTGTGTGATGGCGGCAGAGCATAACGAGCAATGCGCCTAAAGGTGTGGTGTGGGGTTAACAAGAGCATGATGGTGGTGGAGGTAAAGTGAAAAGAGAGATATTAGGTTTAGGCTTTTGAGTGAATTCTTAATATTGTATTGCTTTTTGTTATTTTTGGATAATCAAATAAGAAAAAGGATCTGTGCTTTCTTTTGATATTGACACCTAAATTTTGCATTTTCGCTAGGATTTAATGTAGAAAATTAGGGGATTACTTAACCACTAGAAAATAAATTTTTTCTAAATTGCATAAGATATAAACATTAAGAATACTTGCGTTACAACAAGGATTTGAATGATTAGGTTGTTTAAAAGGACAAATTTTAGCAGATGATGCTGCTATGGTTGGTAGCGAAGTCACTTTGGGTAAAAGTGTAGTTAATGTAAAAGAAAAGAAATCAAAAGGGCCGGGCCGTGGCTGAGTTTGTCCGGCCCTCTCTTCTTTCTCGCCTTTTCACGCTAGACCGGCCCAATGCCTCTTCCTTTCCTAGCCCCGCCCACTCCTCTTTTTTTTCTTTTCCTAATTTTGCCCCGTGTGCCCATCTTTCTTATTCCCCAGCCCGGTTCTTCATTTCTCTTCTTCCACCGTCGCCTTGACGCTGGCCGGACGACAAACGGAACGGAAAGGGAGGGGCGACAAACAAAGGACAGAAGGACGCAGGCGAGACGAACGGAAGCGATGTTGCGCGCGACGCCGACCGAGAATGTCGTGCGTCAGTTCGAAAGGCAAACCCTGTCGTCGCTGGAAAAGAGAGAGAAGATCTGAAAAAGGAGAGGGCAGCTTCTTCGTAGTGGGGATTCGGCGTCTTCCTCTTCTGGGGCTGGAAAGTGAAAAACAAAGGGCGAGAGCTAGAGGAGCAGGGAAGAGAGAGCTCTGGAAGAGAGGTCTCGAGGAAGAGAGGGATCCGAGAGAGAAAAAGTTGGCTCGATTCCCGAGAGGCGTTCGCAAGAACCAGAGTGCGAAAGAGAAAGCTCGCAGAGAGAGAGATGGAGAAGGGCACCGAAAGAAAGAGGAGAACAGAGAAAATAAGCAAGCTGCCTTTCCTTCATCTTCTTTCAGCACTCTTTTCGCCATCACACGCGGTCCTCGCGCTTGCACAACCGTGAGGTCCCCCTCGCCACCGGCGCTCCGCCAGCATATGCGGTGATTCGGCGACGCAAACCAGCGAGCTTTAGGTTTTCCGACGCTGGTTAGGACCTTTGACGGGCCTCGGGATTCCCACCATCAAGCGTCTCCACAGCAGTTCACTCAAGCCCAACTGCTTAGCACCCATAGCTACCCGCCTCCAGCACTGCATGAGTTGCCGGCTTCCCCGGATGCCGGCAACGCCAGCCACCGCAGCAACAAGCTGCCGCCAAGCTTTATCCCAGCAACCTCGCCGTGACTCGCCCTTGCTCCAACTCTGCTTCCGATCACCCAACGCGGACGCCGGATTTGCAAGCGAGCATCCCGTTCGTCGCACGCCTCCGGTGACTATCTCAACCAGTCGAAGTCGCTGCTCCTCACCGAGACCCCGACAAGTGCGCCTTAAGTGCCGTGCCACGCGAGCCAGCCACGTGTATTCCACCACCACTGTGGTCGCGCTTTCATCGACGGTTACCCCAGCATCCCACCTTGTGTAAAGCGTCCCGAGCAAGCACCACCACTACTGCGTGGCCGAGAGTCGAGCAGCAACACGATCCACATGCCGAGACGTGCCACCGCAAGGCGACGCTGCTGCACCAACATTTCGAGCTTGCCCTGTGAAGGCTTTATTTGATTTGGGCTTAAGCCCTGTCCGCCCAAGTTGGGCCCGTGGAAGCCCGCCCACGGAATGCGCCCGTGGAAAGGTTAGGGGTATAAAAGGGAGGAGAGAGAGAGAGAAAAACAACCGTTGGAAAAATTGTACGTATTTTTCTGTTTTTCTCTCAACGCTCTCTCCCTATCTCCGTTTTCTCCAAAGAGAAACAAGTGAAGCAATCGAAGGAGTTTGCCTCTCGGATCGAACAAGGCTCGATTTCTCTTCCTAACGGCGTTGGTGTCTAATCTGGTGGCAATCAAGGTACGCCGAACTGGTGTACTTTACGATCGGTGATACGTGTCGTTTCTTGGGCTTCGTCCGCATTGATTTAGGGGTTCGATTTAGTGTTGAATCCGGGTTTTGGGATCAGTCATTCCCAACATTGGTATCGTGAGTCTCCTAGTTCACGTTTTTCCCGATCAATTTTGATGTTTTTGATTGATTTTTCGCGTGAATCCTTTCGCCGTACGGAACCGGGCGAAAATCCCGACACTGAGACTTCTTCGCCATTTTCATGAGTTTTCAAATGTCAAAAACAAATTCTGAAAGCCCTTCGAGAAAAGGCGACATTGAGACGAAGTCCGGGAGTCTCGGTGCGGCGGCGGCGGAGCCGCCGCACGCGCACACGCTGCGGCCGGCCAAGGCTGTCGGGAAGGCGCGCGCTGGGCGCGACGCGCCCGGAAGCGCGATCGCCAAAGCGCTGGGTGGCGGGTACGCCACACGCTACACGGCTGACCGCGCTGGCCAAGCCGGGGCGAACCGGCACGCGCCAGTCCACGGACCGAGCCGGTGTCGACCGCCAGCATGACGCCACCCAACGTCAAGAATCAATCGTGGGCCGACGCCATCGATGACGCCGTTGGCTCCGCGCGCACTGACCTCCGACCTTCGGGCACGCTGGGTTGGCACGCGCGTGGCACGTGTCGATGACGGCTCGCGTGACGTCAACCGCGCATGCGCGCTTAATGCACGTGCAGCCGGTCTGCCCGAACGGTCCGACCGGGTCCGACGACTGCTGACCGCGACGACCATTGACCGTTGACTTTGACCGCTGACCGCTGACCGACCGTTGAAAAAAAAAAAAAAAAAAAAAAAAAAAAAAGGAAAAGAATGTTTCTTTTTCAATTAAGTCTATGTGGATTATATGTAATCCCTTTATTTGTTCTGCATTTGTTGCAGGAACAATGCCTCCCTCGAGGTTGCGCACACCTATTCGCAGCGACATGAACAAAAGGAAAGTTGTCTAAGCTGATAGCCGAGCCGACCGATCATCGATGGAGAGTGGTGACTTAATTGATCACGTCCTTGGGGGAGTCAACGGGAAAATTCAACGGGTCATATGGAATGGTGGGCTATGTCACAATCGAGATGGTGCGATTTTTCATAAACACTATTCCACCGAATGGCAAGATGTGTTGAATCGCATATGGGATGTCAACGGAGCTGCTTCCCTATAAGAAAATTGTGATGGATTTTGTAAATGAATATTATTGTATTGTTTCAAGGAAAAGATCAAGAAATTGAACAAAAGAGGATCTTTCCCATTCGTGTCTTTGACTTGGTGTTAGTTGTATTGGTGATATGTGTTAAGTGTGATTTGTGGACATATTATGTAATGATTACTACCTAATTGTGTTAATTGAAAGCATTATTGTTTTTTATTGGATGTTCTATTATATATTGCTTTCTGTTACTATCGGTTGTCAGGTAATTAGTCAGGTAGTAATAGAAGTTTTTGTAACTTCATAGAATGTATTTGCATAAGACAATTATATTAATAATAATTTTGAGTTAGGACTTTGGAGGATGATTGGAAATACAAAATGACCTTTTGATTCTGAATCCTTACTTGAAATTATTCATTAATATGATGGGTCCGTGCAAATAGGGATGCATAAATGATAGGCATTAATTATTCGTGCATGTATGTCCGATGTGTTCGGGCCGATGGTTTCAGCAACTAAGAATGTGATTGTCGCTGATATGAACGGCAACAATTGTGAAATATTGAATATGAAGATTCAATATGTGCTGGAAAAGCGAGAAGCACTAGAAGCTCTTGACCAAATTATGGAAGATCTTGAGGGTGCCGTGCGCCACCTTGAGCTAGTAAAGGACCGCCTAACGGCATTTGAGCTGAAAATAAATATTGGCAATGTTGGTTCTAGCTCGAAAGGGCTTTGAGCTCCTGCGCAAGCGTATTGATTCGTCAATATATGGGCATGCAAAGGATCAAGTCCTTATTGCAAGAAATTAAGGGTTAACCAACACAAGAGAGGAAAACGTCCTCAAGTAAATAAAATGTCAAGGGTGAGGTGTTACAATTGTGACAAGAGAGGTCACTATGCTTGCACGTGATGAGCCAAAGAAAGTATACACCTCTAGTACATTTGAGAACTTTGCTTATGTGTCGAGTTACGCATTATTGGCTGAATCCAATCCTTTGTGGACTGTAGATTCAGAATGACATACCATGTAAGGAATGATAGAGGATCCTTCGTGAAATTCCGACGATACCAACCGGAACTATGTGGATCTATGTGGAAATAATTTCAGAGTTGAAGTTAAGGGATTGGCACCTCCGCCAATTGAATATGCATGGTGGACGCACCTTGTTCCTACATGATGTCCTATATGCCCATAGATTCGTCGAAATTTAAGTGTCTGTTTTGATGTTGGTTAAGCTTGGTTTTAGTATGAACTTCCATAATAGATGTGTAGATTTGTAGTTGGATACAAACTACTATGATTTTGGTCACTTTCTTGATGGTTTTATTGTACTAAATGTTGACTCGTGGTGATGTCAATATGTTATTCCCTTGTTTCACGTCTTCTACTTTATATGATAATGATGTGAATATGGTGGCATGCTAGACTTGGTCATATGGGCCAACAACATATGAAAAGACTAGCCAAAGAGGGCTTGTTGGGCAATATTGAAAAAGTCGATTTGCTCATATGTAAGCATTGCCTAGAAGGGAAAACAACAATGAAACCATTTTGAAAAGGTAAAAAAGAGCTGAATTTCCTCTGCATTTAATCCATTCGATGTCTCAGGGTTCAATGAATGTAAGAGGAAGGCAAGGGGCTGTTTATTTCATCACTTTTAATAGATGATTATACTCAATTCGGATGTGTCTATTTGATTTCTCATAAATCTGAAGCATAAGTTGTTTCAAAAGGTTTATGAACTTGGTTGAAAATCAATTAGACAAGAAAATAAAAGGTATTTAGATCCGATCGAGGTTGAGAATATTTATCTGATAAGTTCAGAAAATTAAGTGATGAAAATGGAATAGAAAGATAGTTGTCTATTCCATATACTCCTCAACAAAATGGTGTTGCGGAGAGAAGAAACAGAACCCTACTAAAAATGGTTAGGTCCATGATGGCGTATGCTAACTTACATATCACTTTTTGGAGCGATGCGTTGTTAATCGCTGCCTAAATACTTAACCGGGTGCCTTCCAAATCAGTTAGTTCCACTCCATATAAGTTATGGATAGGTAGAAACCGGACTTAAGCTTACTTAAGCCATAGGGTTGTGCCTATACTCATATGTTTCTCTCACTAGTTTGGGAAATTGAGTCCCAGATAAAAGTAGAGTATTTTAATGAGATACTCCGAACACTCGAAAGGGTATGTGTTCATAGGTGAGCAGGAAAGTGGAGAATAACTGAATTTTGAATCACGGATGTCACATTCTTAGTGGATGAATTTCCTAAGAAGGGCGAAATAATGGAAGATTACTTCCTATTTGAAACCTGGATTAAGATAATGATGTCAGTGGAGTTCATCCAAGTGGGAGCAATATGAGATGTGATGAATTGAATTCAACTCATTCTCAATTGCAACCACCTGAATGTGACGACATCATCATTACCTAATCCAAGTGGGAGCATGATAGGGAATGATGTGCTAAGTGTACAATCTCCATATAAAGTGAACAAGTCGCCAAGTATTCCCGTCGACGTTTTGACATTGAAGGGGAAAATTTTATGGTTGCTCCACAAGATGAGGATGAGCCAAGAAATATTAATGAGGCCTGAATTGCCCTAATAAGGAAATATGGATTTATGCAATGAAAGAGGAAATGGAGTCAATGAAATCAAAACCAAGTCTGGGAACCGGGTTGATCTTCCAAAAGGACACAAAGCTATTGGGAACAAGTGGGTTCTCGAGATAAAGCGAAAAGTTTATGGCTTGATAGAAAGGCATAAGGCTCGCCTTGTGGCGAAGAGGTATAATCAAATGTGAGAATGAATTGATTATTTAGATACATTTTCTCCTCGTAGTAAGATTTACCTAGATTCGCATTATTCCTGGGCAATAATGGTTAGTATAGATCTTGAGTTATATCATATGGATGTAAAGATTGCTTTCCTCAATGGAGGATTAGAAAAAGAAACATATATGGAACAATCTGCTGGTTTCATAGTGAAAGGCCAAGAAGAAAAGGTATGTTGACTTTGGGGGTCGATATATGGCCTTAAGCAGTCGTCAAGACAATGGTATATGCGTTTTCATAATGCCATAATGGCATATGAGTTTACAATGATTGATGAGGATCATTGTGTATATATCAAAAGATCCAATGATCAATTTGTGATCATATCATTATATGTTGATGATATACCGATTGCCGTAAGCAATATGGAGTTGGTTAATACTTGTCAAGAGATAGTTGTCTTCCAACTTTGAGATGAATGATATGGGATTGTAAACCCATAAACACTCCTATTGCAAAAGGTGAAGGATTGAGCCATAGACTGTGTCAAAGGACTCCACAAGAGAAGGAACAAACAAAATATGTTCCTTATGCTGGTGCTGTTGGGAGCTTGATGTATGCTATGATGTGTACAACACCCGACATATGCTTTGCAGTTGGAATGATGAGTAGTTACCAATCCAATCCAGGTCAAGCACATTGGAAAGCCGTTAAGAGAATACTAAGGTATCTAAAGGAACTGCTGATTATATGCTGAGTCATTGAGGAAATGATCTGCATGACTCTAAGGCTATTATGATGCTGATTGAGAAGGAGATTTAGATGAAAGGAAATCTACCTCTGGATTTGTTCTCTTGCACGAATAATGGCACCATATGTTGGAGCAGTAAGAAAACAAAAGTGTATAGCCTTGTCCACGATGGATACCGAGTTCGTGGCATTATCAACAGCGATAAGAAGATATTTGGCTTAAGAGATTATTAGATCATTTAGGTGTTATTGGAAGTGCTGCAGATTTGTTATTAGTTAAACTATGATAATCAAGCAGCAAAAGTGTACACTAAAGATCCAAATATCATGGCAAGACCAAACATATAGATACCAAGTATAATTTCGTCATAGATATGATTGCACGAAAAGATGTGAACTTAGAGTACATACTACGCATAGAATGGAAGCAGATCCTATAACAAAGCCAATACCTAGAGATGTGTTTTGTGGCCATGTGAAATCTCTAGGATTGCGTAGAGGATGATGTACTGAATATTGTAATTTCCCTAAGAGTTCACATTTGATGAATTTGTGTATTCATCATTAATGCCTATGAATCTTTGTTTGATCTTTTTATGCATCTTAATGCTCGGTGCATTACTTTAAGTTGAGAAGTATGTCGGACAGATATAAGATTAGCCCACTCACACGGGTAATCGCCTCTATTTACTGTGTGATAAATAGAGATGAGACTGTTTTTTAAGTTTATTATCTAGGTGATAATCGAGAGCTCAAGCTTAAAACACGTATGTCGCCTTAACTGAGTGTTAAGATGAGGACATAATACTTACTATGTCCGAAAGTAAAATAACCCACATATTTTACTTTTTACTTTATCTGCCTAAAATGCCGATGTGAGTTCTGATGAATTTTGTGATTGAGTAGATACGTGAACTCAAGTTAGACATTAGGTATGTTTGAACTATCATCTGTACGGTATTGGAAAGTGTAGACATACGCTCCATGGGAAAGGAGTTAATACCGTAATACGTATTTCATACTACGTATGCATAAGACGACCAATAAGAGTGGCAAAAAGTTTGATCTCAACTTTTATGACGTGTGAGACTTGAGGAAAAGAGTTCCTCAATTTTTGTCCCCATGACTCTTACTTATTCTCAAGATTTCTATTTAGTGTTTGCTATCTTACGATGTTGCCAATGGTCATGTGTTTGATTCGATCTAATGGGACATTTCTAGAAAAGCAAGCTGAACTGAAATTGAGAGTTTGAAGGAAAGAGGAAGATCGATTTTGGAGAATCACATTATGGTTTTGTATTCACTGGTCGACCAATTATGACTGTCTTTGTGATAATTATAATTGTGAATACAATATATATATCATGTTTAAAAAGAGATCAAAAGAGAGATATAAATGTGATTGATCGATCTAGGGTACTGCATACTAAATCTACTCCTGAGTGTGATGCCCATTATGAGCTGCTTATATATTCCTAACGAGATGTAAAGCAACGAGCTCTCAAAGTATGCTGGTCGCACGGATTATTCACCAGTATGAACGTGAAGAGAGTTAAAAGAGAATCCTGTTCGACCCACCTTGTGCGAGTGGGAGATGAAGGCTTTATTTGATTTGGGCTTAAGGCCCTGTCCGCCCAAGTTGGGCCCAGAAAGCCCGGCCCACGGGAATGCGGCCCGTGGAAAGAAGGGGGTATAAAAGGGAGGAGAGAGAGAGAAAAACAACCGTTGGAAAATTGTACGTACGCTGTTTTTCTCAACGCTCTTCCCTATCTCCCGTTTTCTCCAAAAGAGAAACAATGAAGCAATTGAAGGAGTTTGCCTCCCTCGGATCGAACAAGGCTCGATTTCTCTTCCTCTAACGGCGTCGGTGTCTAATCTGTGGCAATCAAGGTACGCTCGAATCCGTGGTGTGCTTTACGATCGGTGATACGTGTCCGTTTTCTTGGGCTTCGCTTCCGCATTGATTTAGGGGTTCGATTTAGTGTCGAATCCGGGTTTTCGGGGATCAGTCATTCCCAACACCCTGTTTTCCTTGTGTTTTGCAGGTCGTCTGGTGAATTCCCAGTGATTCCGGTGGATATCTAACGTGCCGCAAGTCTCCACATCAAGCCGAGATCCTCGACGTGTAAGATCGTCCTTGCCTATTCGCCACAATTGGATCTTTCTTGTTGCAGGTTTTCTTCAGTCGAGTTGGAGTCCAACCCCGAGACTTCCGAGGAGAAAGACACGAAAAAAAGAGAGGGGCAGGGCAGGCAAGCATACTTGAGCCAAATTAATTCTGTGTTTTGCAAGTTCACGGTGGTGTTGCTCCTACACACCGCCACTTGGACCTCCGGAAGACTTGCTGTCGCCTCTGGTTGTTGATAGCTCCTGCTACGCCTTGAATTCCTACGTTGTCCTTCGGTGTTCTTGCTCTTTCGAGACATGTCTTGCTCCGGCAAGCCGTGATCCGGTCCGATTCCGATGAAGATTACAAGCGCCCAAATTAGGTGACGATTTTATCCGATTTGATTTGAAACTTTAATCGCTAATTTCAGGTTGATTTCATTATCTAATTGCAATATTTGAGATCTTATGCATCATCCAGTTAATGCATTTTTTGTAATAGTCAATTTAATTACTAATTTTATCTGTAAAGATTTCGGATCTTTTTCTTTTTTTAATTAATTTGACTTATTATTGGATAACTGTTATGCCTAAAGATTTAACCCGTGAAATAATATGCGTTATATTTCAGATTATCACAATCTTTTAATTTGAAATTCCCAAGAATTGCGCGTGCGGGTTAAGTGAGATCCTTATTTTGACTATCACTGTTTTTTGAAATGCCAAAAAAAATCATCTTAGGATGGATTTGATTCTTTTTCTTAGTTCAAATTGCAAGTTTAAATTAGGCGTTTTTAAATTACGAATTAAAAAATAAACAAAAATATCATGGGCTTGTTGTTAGCTGCATCATCATGATGCCATGTTATCATCCCATGTCCTTATGTCGCGTTGTCATGTATACCATCATGCCATGTCATCAATGTCACATGTCTTGTGCCCCGTCATTGCCTATGTCACCACATGTCATGTCATCATTCACATGCTATTTAGTGATTGTACTTTAGGGTCATTAAATCAGAACGCATGTCATGCTAGGATAAAATGCATATTGATTATTTCCCATCCTTAGAAGTAGGACACATAGTCGAATATCGTCACTTCTTTGCGTCATTGCATTTATAATAAGCTCGCATTGCATAAAGCATAGTTTTCATTAAACAAGAGGGAACCCAAAAGCAGTTGGTTGAAATTTGTGTGTGATTATTAACCATATATAGTTGAATATGTGTTTCTTCTAATTAATCTTCTAGGTGTTTACGTTGCTTTAAGGTAAGTATGCCTCTCTTTCCTTGCAATTTATTAACTACTTTGATCATTGTGTGTTTCATTAATGATTGCGCAGCGCATGATCACCTCCTATATTAGTGGATAAGCTTAAAATCAATATAGACTACTTGACAAAAATTTTCTTGAATTGAACAAAATTAGGTACCAAAAAAACACTAATTTGCTTAATTAGTATAATCAAGTCTCCAACTCTAAACTCTTTGGTTATGTAGAAAGTGATGTATATTTCCATGCCTTACTTAGTTTTTAACCGACTCGACAAGTTAGTGGCGACTTCTCCTTTTAGAAAATTTTCACACCATCAATTTGAATACTATGTCGTGCAAGGTGTGGGTTTGGAAAGCCCATATCTAGATCATGAGCCGTGGACCCATCCTTTAGATAATACCTTTAAACCTTGTTCCCTCCGTATTGAGGGATAGGTTGCGACACTATGTCAAAATGTGGAAAGTGTCGAATAAACACTTGGGTCGTGCTTTTTGCACTCTTTTGCACTCTCGCTACGGTTAAAACACTCCCTATCACAATGTTTTGACAATATTAGCTTTTGTGAGTCTCATTATTTTAAAGCGTTCTTCGGTTGCTTTTCTTATTTCTCTTTTCTTGTTGTGCCACTCTCTTCTTCTCATTTATTTCTCTCTATTCTTTGTCATTCTAAAACACCCCCTCTCATGCCAATAGGACAAGCTTTTGATACCCCGATGTCTGTCATCGACACAAGCAACTCAAGAAGTTGAAGCCCACATTTTGTGTCAAATGAATAGAGCATCAGGTTGCAATCGTACTAAGGTCTTCCCCAGAAAAACAAAAAATTCTTATATAGGAGGGTATAAATCGAAGCACTGTTGATGTCAATAATACCGCAGGTTCAAGTACTGCTTGTGCATTATGAGCATCGAAATAGATGAGGATACTTAAAAGAAGGGATATCGCTAAGCTTGAAGTTGAACTGCGGATGGAGAGAGAGACTTGTTATTTTTCACCCGGAAATGCGCCGATTTGATTTGTAAGCTCAAAAGCACGGTGTGATGACATTGGGAGTAGGGGAATAGGTGAATGTCCGGGACTCCAAAAAAATGAATCTGGTCCCAACAAGCTTTCTAGGCCACAAAATTAGGCCAACTGCTAATCCAGTCTCCCAAATCAACACCACCCCGGACTCTGCAATGCAAGTCTCATAGGCCTGAATCTAACATCGTTTAAAATCTTGAACTTCCCTCTTCATGCAAAAGAATATCCATAACCTACAGTATCTGTTTTGACTCTTGCATAATCATCTATAAGATGTCATCTTTTAGATCACATATGACTCCATCATCTAATCACATCAGAACTAAAAAAGCTATTAGAACTTTGTCGTGACTTCAAATGATAAAGCTAGCGGAGTAATCATCTAAATTAATAAAACCATCACCACAATTTCCTAATTAACTCAATGCTAGTGTTACGACATGTTCTAACCTCGCTTATTTCTAGATTAGGGTACTGTTGCTGTGATATATATGATGAATTTAGACACGAGGATCCAGTTGTGGAGTGGTGCAACCTAATTTGGAGTAATGGTATTAACAAATACAATTTTATTGGCTAGCTAGTTTGCAAAGATGAACTACTAATAGTAGAGATCATAGTGTCATGGGCCTAAAGAGAGTCGACCCGCGAGGTTCCCCAGAGTCGACCCCAACTCGCCCGTGGACCTCCTGCTCTCACTCGGATTTCCACCAAGTCTTCTCCTCCGAAGGTTCCAAGGGCGGACGAAACCGTCATTGAGCCACATTCTAGATTTCTGTTCCGTTATTTATGTCGGTAGACGGTAGTTGACATTATGTCGGTAGTTGAGGCGGTACAATCTCGCCCGCTAGATGAAAAGTAGATCAACGGATGTAATCCGAGGTCCTCAACTATAAAAGGGTGTCCTCCTTCATTTGTAATCATCCAATCCATTTCAGAAATATCAAAGCTTTCCTTTCCTTTCAGAGCTCCTCTCTCTAACTTTCTCTCTCAACGATCCGGGTTAGCGAGTGGGTAGGCGTTCGATCGAGCAAGGCTTGGCTTGGGTGATCCAAAGTTGCTCGAGTCGCAGAGCAGTCATGATCCCAATCGATCGGCCCGTGACAATAGCATGATGGATGACCTCCGTTGATATTTAGTGTAACTTCTATAGGGTCGATATAGAAGAAAAAACTCATATATTCTTCTGGTGTGAATGGATAGGCAGCATTTGATGTAGTATCTTTGCAAAACATGTGATTAGAGATTTTCAAGGAGAATGGAATGGGGAACTTCAATGGATGATTAGGGCAACATGGGTCAATATTTGGCAGCAAGACTCCTCAGAGTATTTTTCCTAGCAACCATATATTGCATTTAGATAGAGCGCAACCATAGACGGTTTCAAAACAAATCAACTGACATCCATATTATTTTGGCTAAGGTGCATCAAAATATAGGAGGTATTGGTTAAACCCTCTCAGTTAGATGTTGTATTGGTTATTATGTGGAGACTTCTTAACTCCATCTTTTTGAATTATTAGCTCTATTTGTAATGCCGGGGGATGCCCCCTAAGTTGCTGCACTTGTTATGTTCTATAATACTTACATTTTCAACCAAAAAAAAGAAATAATACTATTCATTTGAAGACCATGAAATACTCAAATACTAGACACAATCCGCATTGTGCGGGCAGCACGTATTGCCATACAAATCTACAATGGAGAGTGAACTATAAACTTTCATGTAAAAAGAAACCTTCATGATATTGTATTTATAATAAGATTGTAATGTTAACATCGCATTATTAATTTTTTTAGCAACTTATTTATGAAATAATTAGCGTGATGGCTGACCTCTTTCTTTATTATGGTATAAGTAAACGTAATTTATACATGTTTCTTTTAGTAAACATATTTGTATGCTAATGTAAATAATTATGTTACTATTAAGGTGGAAAATTTCTTTAAGATAAAGGAAAACAATTAGAATAAATATGAAGAGGGAGGGGAGCGAGAGGGACGGATGTAATAAACGGGTAGCATAATGTGGGCAAGGAGAACGGTCAATCCCTTTCAACTTAGAAGCAACCTTTAGGAAAGAAATTATTATTATATTTTTATGTAGATACATAATAATGCTTGAGCACCTTTTCTACTTTGGAGTTCTCTCTATTTTGCCCCCCAATTTCCAGTTGCAAAAGCAATCGAAAGTCGATCAATTCATATGAGAGGTTAGAAACGGCAACCCAACTTTAGAAAAACTTCAATTTTGTCATTTCTAGTTTAAAAGAAGTTTGCAAGAGATGAATTTTACTGTTTCCTTGACATCACATGTCAAACAACTTAAGAAACTGCTAATTTGAGATTGTGCTTTTTAATTTTTGTAACGGGACAGATCATACCACCTCCGGATGCACCGTTAATGCAAAACTTGGACATATGACATAATTTTATTGGTTATTAAAGATATATAGGGACCAATGGGGCGAGCATTGGGTCTGGAACTAGGAATTGGTGTCTTGACATTCACTAATTTAAAAATGCATTGCCTGGGATTGAAATGTGGGCAGAACATTTAGTAAATATGATATAAAAAGACTCATCATGTAGTAAATATGTGTCGGATTATGCTAAAATTTATTTTCATCTTAAAAATATCCCAAATATGGTAAAATGATTTTATTTGCGGTAAACATGTATAAACATTTTATAAAAGAAAAGAAAAACATTTTTGCACAGAAGAAGAATCAAATAATGGTCCTCGGCATGAAGATACAACAATATAACCACTTGATCAACCTATGTTTTTATAATGAAATGGTGTAACACTAATATTTTATTATAAAAAATTGACTTTTGGACAAAACAAAAATTTGACCTATTCCGATTTAAATTTTTTTGGAACCAAGTCGGAAATCCACTCGGGCACTGATCACTCCTTCCTATCGGACACTTATAATAAGTAATCAATTTCCTTGTTCCTCCCTCCTCTCCTCTCCTCTCCTCTCCTCTCCCTAGCCACGTCTCCGTTGCCACAACACAACCTTACCGTTGCTGCTGCCACTACGGTCACCGTGCCTTGACCACAATCGCCCCCTCTCTCCACCCCGACAAATAGGCGCTTGATGAGAGAGAAAGCAGCCATTAGCCACGTCATGAGCAGGGCAGCGAAACGATGAGTGGCCATTGATGAGAGAGAAAGCAGAGGATTCGAAGAAGGAAAGAAGAAGAGGCAAAACTGAAATCTAGAAATTGAAATCCTAACCCAAAATTCGTTTCTTTTTATGGAGTGAGGCCAAAAGGCTTTTTCCTCGGGAGAGAGAATCTATTCATAAGAAAGCGTTACTTCATCCCCCGTGTCCTCTGTGCAAACAAGCCCGGGAAACCGTAGAGCATCTCTTCCTTTTGTGCCACTGGACGGAAGCAATGTGATCGGACCCGAGACTGAAAGTACAGATTTTGCATCCGGATATTAATAGAATGGACAAAAATGGGTGTGCAATTTCTTTGATTCAAGAACTGACTTGTCATCTAATTACGGAGGAGCCCGTCGGTGCTCTGGGGTTTCTCCGGAAAGCCCGAACTACCATCATCTTCCGACAGCCTGATCCGAGTTCAATTGTTGATGCTGCTCTTGCAATGACCATTTCTTGAGATGGAACCCAGCTGTCGAAACACGAAAGAAAAAAGCGAGTAAACCAACCTGCCGAGTGTATTCCGCCAGCAAGGGACTCTGAAGTTCGATATGGATCGAAGATGGCAAAAGAAAAGCTGACCCAGCTCAAGTGGGCTTGCGTGTCCGATTATCCCCATGATGCAAATCAACTGATAGATTGAATCGCCAAAGCCTATCGCAAACGGTCCTGTTTAAGCCCCCGTGAACTCTGCTCTGACGTTGTTGCCTAATGAAATGACTTGTTGCGAGTGGGTGGGCTTTTATTTTATTTTATTTGTTTTCTCTAGCGTATAAGAAATAAGATGAGTTGCTTCGCTTGTAACGGGATAGTACTTAATTAAGTCGACACATGGGTGATCGAGCGACATCGACAATACTTTAAATAACTAGTTGAAGATTTCAACAATTACCTCCTCTTATTTTCTTGATCTGGAAGTTTATTTTGAATATTTTCAAGATTGCTTCTATCTAGATGAGGAATTTGATCTTTAGTTGATTTTTTTAATTATATATAATACATCTTTTTTGGTACTCAAAGGTTATTCAAAGGGATCGTAAATTTTTTGGCCACAGTTACTCAATTTCTTGCATTGTGGCACGCAATTGAGTCTTCGTATAAAGTTTTGCTCTTTGGAATTATCCTTTGTCACATCTCTTTTTGTTCACAAACCGCAGGGCCTTCCCGCCACCGAAACTCGCGATCTGTACACGCGACGGTTGCCGAGCTTCGCACTAGTAGAGAGCCACGGGCAAAAAATTCACGCCACCTCGTCACACGAAATCGAAAAGCGACGATCTGGATTGCGCGTACTGCGCCGAATCGCACGGCTGCACCCAATAACTCCCCGGTGGATGGGCCATCCCTTCGATATAGAAACCGATCCCGTACGTTTGGGGCCTCCCGGTGGGACCCACCAAGGTTGTACTCATTGTATTTGCAAATAGGCGCCGGGTATCTGTTGGATACGGCATAAAAAGTTCTCGGGCTCGGGACGAATAGAAAGCGTCTCGTCAAAAATAATTATATGCCCTCGAAAAATAAAACAAGATAACCGTAACGATTCAAGCATGAATTGAGCGGGATTTGACAAGGGCTTTAACGGTAGTCATGTTTCGCATTTGCTAGTGTCCATTCTTTTGAAAAGATATTCTTGGCATAAAGACACGGCAAGATTGCATATATGTATTTTAATTGGTACCATCTTTATATTTAACACTGTACTTGTATTGGTATTTATTGAGGAGTATCGCATGGAATCGATTTACAAATTAACTTCATCTTGATAGGTATGGGATCAAGGTGTAGTTGGTGCTAGTCTAATCGAAACTTCCATGCACCTATTTTTTAATAAATAAGACTTTAGTAAATCTCGAGATATGTTTGTGATAGAAAGTAAGATATGCTACTACCCCAAAAAAGAGTTCAAGTTTGAGCCCATTCGTGATATCTAGTAAAAATTATTGTAACTTAAATTTTAAGTTAATGAATTAATTAAGATATACATGATGCTCCATATCATATCAAATTTATCAAGTTGGACTTCTCCAACACTTTTCTCACTGGCACTTTAACAATCTCCTCCTAAGCATGCTTCTCTAATCCATATTTCCTTTAGCACCATCTTATTTTAACATGAAGTTCCACATTATTGCTATGTATTGTGGCAACCGTCTTTGCAAACTTGAGGCCACTTTGCTCTAGTTGCCCCTTTTAGATAAACTATAATGGTCATTTCCACGTGAAACTGCATTGACCATGAGATGCATAGTGGATGCTAGATACACTATCATAAGAAGATTACCAAGAAAAAGCTCAAGTCCAAACTCTTCAACATATCCAACTAGGTTTACCTTCACAAAAAAATTTGAGATAATAAGTATGGACCAACTATTATATATTAATTGATCCATATTACGTTAAATTTTCGATATTAGACTTTTTTAACACTATTAACATGTGCGTTTTAAGACACAAGGTGAAGAAAACCTCCAAGAAAATGTGAGAGATACAAAAACATATCTTAAAACACCTTTACTAATAGAATCATTTATGTATCCAGAAGGAATTTGCTATGTGACCTATAGTTTATAAATTTTGTATTAGGATATCTTCCAAAAAGTCATAAATCTATTATATGGCTGATAAATCAGTTATAAATTATTTAATTTGGCAAATTATATCCTAAACATTTTTGATGAGTTGCCAATATATTTTTTCTGGTTAATTTTAATTAGAAATCACTAACGTGAATGTTGACTATTTTGTGTGGCACAACCGGCATGATTTGAACGATTTTCACAATTCTTTTATATTTTTGAATTTTTTACCATTTTTCTTTTTCTTTTTTTTTCCTCTTCTTCCTTCCTTATCATCAAGACCCAATGATTGGCGAAGGAAAAAGGAAAAAAAAGAAAAGAAAAAAACATAAATTTCTTAAAAAGTTATAAAAATTGGCAACATCAATATTGCTTATGTTACGTAAGGCGGTGATGTTAACTAGACTATTATATCAGTGATTTTTTAGCATAGACTACATTGAAAATTTATCAAAAAGTTTAAAATTAAATTGAAAATTCAAGTAGCCGCTTTATAACATGTTTAAGTTTTCAGCACTCTCACATGAGTCGCTAATCAACTCAAAAAGTGCAGAGCATTCGGTCAAATTTTGCACAACTAAAATTGCAGCCGCAAAAAAGATCTGATTTTTCTTTTTATTGCTTCACCAAAAATCTGTCTGTACATCTCTTGTCTGCAGTAACCGAATCAATAGTCACATTCTTAGAAAAAGAAAACGAATCAATTGAATCAGAGCCCTCGGATTGAACAAAAAGAGTCATCCAAGAACTCTGCTCTGTTCCAAGCTTTGCTGACTCTGCTTTTGAAATTGGGACGAACTCCGATCATCGAACGGTCACCCAACCCCCGGAGTGTTCCCAATTAGGCCTGTCGTGGCTCGCCAACTCACCATCCCGATCCATCACCGATGAAGAATCCGACGAGATCTCCAACGCAGCAGCATCCTCTCTAATGAATGACGGATCAGAATCCATCTCCGAGGAGGGCGAAAGCGAGCCCGACTCCCAGCTCGTTCTTGAACATTGCATCAAAACCCAGTCTTGGAAATCGAAGTGGCACCTTGGAGAGGAATCCGCGAATTCGACTACTCCGTAATCTCCTACGACCTCCTCGTCGTTGATGCAGTCGAGGGCAAGGAAGAGGTGCTTCAAGAGCATACGGACGGTCCACACCTTCTTCGGGTTCTTTGCGAAGCACTTCATCAAGGAATGGCCTACGAACTGAAGAGCACGATTTGCCAAGAGGATACGTGCTTCCCGAAAATCTTCATGGCGTCTTCTGACCCTTAACCCTCTCTCTCCCTCTCTCTCGCTGTCTCCAAATGCATCGGACGGACGACGTTAGCTTGGTTGTCGGATGAACGCGAGCTGAGGGTCCGGCCACGTTTGGACCCTCTTACTCATGCCATTGTATTTTGCTTTACATTAACGGTACGATATTTTTTTCCCATTTGAAGTAGTTTTTCTAACAGAAAGAAAAAATAAAAGGTATTGAAAGTTATTCAAAAAATATTAAATCAATTATGAAACGATATTAGGTTAAGATAATCATGTACGTCAAATTAACTATGTCAATAATCATGATGCTAATACTTATTTATGTAGGGATTGCAATACCTAAATATAATAATACATTTTTAATATAATTTCAATGGCCTACGAGGTGGTGATTCGATTAAGAGAGTCTCTTCCTTCTTTCCTATCCTCCCTAGGATCTTGAACTAAAGTTTTAGATGATAGCCTAATTATACTTAGCAAGAATTAGGTAATGATCGTATTGCAGAGTTCAAGATCACTTGCATTTTATAATGAGTGGAATTTAGGTTATGCGAGATATGGATTTCTAGAGGAAAGAGTAGATATTGTTGGATGACATATGCGCTATTTCCTGCCTTTAGTACGCAATTAATGGACGAGTCTAGACAAGGGTTCAGTTTCGGGCTTCTTAACGTTCGATAGTTCATATGGACATCAGAATTTCTGCTGACAAATTACGCATACAGTTTAGTAAAAAGTACAAAATAATGATAATGATAATGATACTAATAGACAAGTGAAAAATAGAGAAGTCTAATTTGATTATGTGAGCAATCATCTGGCCCGATTCGTCGTAATAATAAATCAATTTGCGCGCACCCAGCTTGTATTCAATTGGCACTACACTGGTAGCCTCGCTCAGCACGTTGACCACCATAGCTTTGGCACCGTCACAGAAATCTTTGAAGTCTCACACAAAGATCAATGAGAATCACGACCTCCACTACAATCCAGACCGAGGTCACGCAGCGTCGATCTAGACATTTTCCACAATGTGTGACTGTTAAAGCTATCATCCAGAGTTAGCATTTGAATGACGACTCCATCAGAGGAGGAGAAGACGGTGAAGGTAGTAGTGCTGGCGAAGATGGTGCCAAGGGGGTGGACACCGGCAGGGAGGGTGATAAGTGGGTTTGTTTTGCTGGGGAAGGAAGTTTATTCTCGTTATATCTGCTGCGTGAGGGGTAAGGTAGTCCTTTTGCTCGCGCATTTTTGCCATTATAAGATGCGAAATGATTTTCAGAAATGGATGAGGCGAAATTGAATAGATGCAAAACCAGAGCCCGACATGTGTGGCGTCCAACTTGCAATGATTACCCGAATCGGGTCATTAGCAAGCTAATGAGGGTTGCTGCCCAAATTCCAGACTTGTTTATAACGTGTCAATTTTTTTTTCTTTTACCTTTTATTTTTTTTTTTTTTTTCCGATTTCCATTTTGCTAAAAACAATTAAGATAATGGGAGCTTGGGAGAACAATATACGTAATTATTAGACTAAAAACCATGGGTTGAATCAATTTGCACCCATCAATATGTCCATTTTCAGATACTTTTGAAATGCCGTATGGATACGGTCTCAGTTGTATAATTCATAGATCACTATCAAATAGTAATGAATTCAAATGAACCAATGAATGTTAAATAAATAAAAAAAGATAAAATGTGAATGCCATTTTAAACTTATCGTAAAGCCAGAAGAATTTTACCCTAAAATTTCAACAATTAATGGGCAAGAAAAACGGAAATTTTTAGATAGGAACATAGAAAACTTGTTCTGCGTTTTGTTGGCTTCTAAATATATTTTGGCAAAGTGGACGTTAATTGGGACTCGAAAAGGTCAAACAAAAAGGCGATAATTGCCATTTTTATCCGACACTTTAATATTTCGTCTCCCTTCAATTCTCTCCTATTCGAACACTTGCGTCACATATTGAAGTTAATTTCAATTGTTGATTAGATGACGTTGTTACATCCAAAAAGAAAAAAAAGAGAGTAGGACCTGAAATATACATGTAGAAGATAGAATACGTTTGATTCATTTCAAAGCCAAATCAAAATGCATAAAAGACCACAAAGACCATTTATGAATTTCTTCTTAAATTAATAAAATTCTCTAATTTTTAAACCATTTATAAAACACCTTAGAAAATTAAAGGGAGATGGGCGCGAAGTAAAAGAGCAAAATGAAAGAATATGGTTCATCTAAAAGCCGTATTGGAACCGCAAGAAAGGAAAAATTGTCCAAGTGCCACTTAAATTGTCTGAGTGTCACTTAGAATTTTTAGTTTAAATTATCCGAATGTCACCTAAAACTTGTTGCTATGTTAAGTCCTTAAATTATACATTTTCAACATAAATTTTGGACGTAATCGAACCGATTAAAATATTTAGGGCTTAATTATGTGTATGTTTATAAAAATGCAACATCCGATCGAATTAATTAGAAGATTTAAAAATGCGATTCGATTCTGTACATTAGGGACTAGCCTCATCGTTGACTTATCCACCAGCTCGCTTTGATTAAACAAAGAGGGACGGAGAGAGACTGAGAGCGAAAACCTTGAACCGGAAAATGCCACCTGCACATCACATTCGTAGACCACACCCGGTCCATTTTGAGCACAAGCCTTTTAACTTTTGATGGGGTCAAATCATGCAACAAAACAAAACATGCGAGGCATAAAACTTCATGTTATTTTCTTTTTAGTACATCCTTAAAGGATGCTCATGAGTCACGGCCTAAGGGTAAAAAAAGAGGGAGCATCGTGGGAGTTTTACTGCAATGGGGCTGGAGTTGCAGCTTTGTTCAGACAGCAAGTTGCTTCCTTTGAGGTAAGTTGTTGTCGGAGCAGGTAAGATTTTCTATGCCTGCATATTTAACGTAAGTTTTGGTGACGCGTGCCCTTTCTTTCTAGACTTTCCGCTTCTTTTCTTGTAAATGGCAGTCTCTTGGTCCTTGTTACGTTTCCATTATAAACTTTGACTTCTCTGTAAGAACAATGGAGTCCAATTGATGTTTTTTTGGCAGAAGTATTTGGGCAGCCCTTCATGGTTTAGTTCTTGCTCTAGCTGTAGGTTTTCCAGCTTAAATTTGATACAATTTGATAGCAAAAGCAGTCAATTGCTGAACTGTTGGTTCTGGGCACAGATAAGAAAGCAGGATTGGAATGAACAAGGTCCAATTTTGAAAGCCAGGCTCAATGCAAAACTATCAATTTATCGAGCCATCACAAGATTCAAGATGAAGAGGTCATCATCTCTTGATTTGGATGGTAAAGCTCTGAAGAAGTTTTGGCTTGAGACTCTTGTAATATTCCCTGACACAGCTGAGGCATGTTTACTATTCTTCTGGAGAAAATTAATGATGTGTGAAGATCGATTCAGTGCTTTCTTTACTAGGTTGGTTCAAATTGTTGTCACTTAGGGTGGACAGCAGGAACGAGTGCTGCTTATTTGCCACAAGCTATTTGTATGACTGCATATGCTCAGGCACGTCTAAGAAAGGAATTATGCCTGTTAGCATCATCCATTCGCAATAACTCTGATTGATCTGTTTATCCATATTATTCTATTTCTGGGACTACAATTTGTAGCAGGCCGATGCGTGGACCAATAGCCATGGAGCCATTATTGAAAGTGTAATGAAGGCAAGCTGTCCAGTGATTGAACATGGTCGAGCAAGTCTGAAGTTGTATACTGCCACTTTTTATTGAAAGTTATTGAAGGGGGCAGTGCTTCAATTCTTGGTTTACTGCGGATTCTTGTACGGACCTCTACTTTCTAGTGTATTTGCTCATATATAATTGGAATGTTACCCATGAGTTTGCTTTATAAACTGCAAGGTTCCCACGGGAGCCCAGTTTCTCAAACTTTTCTTCCTCCATTAATTCTTGTCAACATTTCTTTTATAGAAATGGTACGGTTCAGGTTCTTCCCAAAAGCTAAAGTTAGTAGCTAGGATAAAATGGTTAAATTTTCATTGAATTGTGTCTAGAGCTCATTATGTGCATGACAAATGTCTGTCCGAGTCTGATAGAAGATGAAAGCTGCATAAACCAAATGAAAGAACAGAGAGCAGCAACTCAGCAAAACGATATCATCTATGAGAAGAAAACACATCCTGCCAGTGTTCCTCATTCATAAAAGAGTACTCCTCAACAAAATTATTCAGTAAATCCAGACATCTAAAGACAAGTTTCATGTTGAGAAGAATTAATGAAGAAATTGCAGACACTTAATTATTCCTGATCAATGCTTGGCAAAATTGCAAGTAATGATAGCTTTCCCAGAGCCAGCAATTGGCCGCAGGGAAATTTTAAAATAGGTTGTAGACGCCAGTTGTGCACCAACAAGAGACATGCCCTTAGAAATCAGATGGATGAAAATAGCAAGAGATATGTACATATGACGGTCAAGAAGATAATTCCAAGAGCATTTAGAAGGCACTTCACCATGGAGAGCTCCTTTTGGCTCCCGATTTAGGAATATATATGGCCCTTAGAATGGAAGTTCGAGAAAATCTGGTCCTTGAAGTAGAATGTCTTCATCAGCCAAGCAGTGAATCGTCCATGAAAGATGGACAATGGTACTTGTAGCCAATAGTCACATCGTGAACTGCATTAGAGGAAAGAAGCTTACTCAAGATGGAAGGGATAGAAGATAGGACTACTTCACACGTCATTCATATTTTAAATACCTAGTAGGAGTACATTTTTGTCCATCTTTCCCTCGAACAAGATTTGCCATACTGTTTTCTTCTCAATTCAGCTCAATATGTAGGGACTACAATTTAAGAATGTTCTCTTCTTCAATAATAGAAGAAATTGGGACAATTTCATCCCCTACATCATTCGGGAAAGGAGAAAACTGTAATTTCATCTTCTTCATGTCAAATCTTGAACCCAGTGCCTATTAAGATATAGCTTCTCAAGTTCCACATGGAAAAAATGATGAATTTGCTTCAGAATTAGAAACTCCTGACTTGGAGGAATCCTGGGAACCAATGAACAACCTTCACCAGCCATCAACATTTGCTTCCTGGTTAGGACTACCGATTAGAAAAGTACTTTTGGATCGATTTATGTGGAAGCTTCAAGGTCAATATTGGAGGTCCCCATCATAAATATAAACCTGCCACTTCCTCAGTCAAAACAGATGTAAATATAAGACAACCTGAGTCGACAAACACTCGCAACTCCTACAAGCATGTGTCATGGCCAAGAGGTTTCTACAACTAAAGGGCCGTGCCTTTCCGTGGAGGACCTCCTATAGTCACTAGAATTCCCAACAAGACTTCTTCCGAACGTCTCAAGGGCGGGTGATACGGTAATTGAGCCAAATTCTAGAATTCTCTTCTCATTAGTGTCGGTAGTTGGTAGGTTTGGCGGTGTGATCTCGTCCACCGGATGAAAAGATGATCAATGGATGCAATCAGAGGGCCTCTAGTATAAGAAGGGGTGCCCTTCCCCTCATTTGTATCCATCCAACCATTTCAGCAATACAAAGGCTCATTTCTTTCCAGAGCTTCTCTCTCTACGATCCGGGTGAAGCGAGCGAGTGTGCGATTGATCGAGCAAGGCTTGGCTTAGGCGATCCAAAAGTGCCTGAGTCGTCGCACGGTCATGATCCCAATCGATCGGCCCGTGACACATGCATAAAACCCTTTTTGTCTTTGGAAGCAGCATATTTTTTAGGATTGGTATGCTACTTTCAGCAGCATTTTTTTTTTTAATAGTTTGAACACATTTTTGCTCACTGCAGTGAACATTTTAAGCTCAAGGCATATGGGGTAAGAGAAAAAACAGAACAAAGCTCATCTATCCATCGGCTGAATAAAAAGATTCATTATCCAAATGCACAACAAGACGCCTTGTCAATATTATTATAAGATGCTTACGTATATAAACAATACATAAGCCTCTTAAAGCAGTGAACACATTCACCATTTTGAAACTATGGGAAAATAAAATCACCTATTTCAATGGGAAGATAGGGTATGTCAAAGGTTTCTCATGATGTGTATGTGTCCTTGCTCTCTACACGACCCTCACACCCAGCACAATCCATAATCAATCACGAACATAATCTCTTTCAAAGAGTAATAGCCTAACAAACATTTATTTTTACCTAACACCCCTATCTTATAATTACTCCTACAACTGCGTTTGAGCCACTTGCGTCCCTAGCGTCCTCAGCGGCGTGGACCTTCTCAAGGCTATGTCCTTGGCCACCTGCTTCCAATTGAAAAATGATCCGAAAAATTGGATCATCTCCTCCAGTGTCAAGCCTCGAGTCTTCCGGCATTATTTTGTAGAAGAGAAACCATGAGATGCATGACACCACCACGAAGAAGAAGGTAGCCTTGCCATGGATGATCGCCTTGTCCAATGGTAAGAATGCTAGAGCAGAAGAATGTCATGTTAAACGCATTTCTATTCCGATCGCCTTCATATGCTTAGAAACTCATTGAGGGAACAAAATCAGAAAAAAAAAAAAAAAAAAAAACATATTGGACCAGAAATTTTTTCTAATAAGAGAACCTAAATTACGAAAATTTTAGGATTCAAGTGCATTATTATAAAAGTTTTAGTTATTATGCTTCAATTTTTTTTTACCTTAAGTAACTAGTGGCATTATGGCTTGCTAAGCGCAAGAAAGTTAAAAGAATGATTTTCACATGAAAATTACAGAATTCTCTGCACGAAAAATTGTAAGATGATAAGGAATAAGATTTCCACGTTTCGCATTCCCATGCTTTCACATTCTACAACTTGTTTCTACTCTACATTCGCATATTTCAATTAATTAATTATTCAATAGATAAGTCTACCTGATTGCTTGATCCTAATCTATTTATTTTGTATTTTACCAATAAGTTTTTCAAGAATTCAATTGATTAACTATTTTTAATAGCTTGGAAATTCACTACATCAATTACAAAGTACTCATATTTAGTTGAGGTATTCAACTAGAGAACTATTCATTATTAATTGACGTTACTCTTCGTTTCACATTACCATTCATGGCCTCTCGAATATTTGTTCTTATATAGGATGATAACTATATTTAAGAACAGTTTCTCTATATTAAACATGGTCGTATGTTTTTATTTGACTAAGTACTTTTCTAAACTTAACACTCCTGGAGATTTATTTGTCTAAAAAAAAATTACTCAATTAAACTTTCCTTCAGTTTGAACCATTTTCCAAGAGAGATATTCTTTTTATATAATTAGTTATGGTGACTGTAGAGGAGAGGAGAAGAACTTAATGAACCCGAATTTTAGGTACAATTGAAGACAAAAGGTACCGTCAACCAAATCACATGTTCGCATACTACAGAGCAAAATGGGTCACCAACAATTTGCTTGTAAAAAATTTGGATGCCCATGCCAATTCATTTTGGCATACTTATGTTATTTTTATGTATTTATTGATATTTAACATTACAAATCCTTTTTTGAAAAAATGTCCCCATTCTTACTATCATAACAAAAAGTTCTATCGCTTAAATATTTTCCCTTCCTCTTTTAGTTGGATGCGTGTAACTTCTTAGAAATAGCATGTAACTCCATATTAGTCAGAAGAGCCAACAATTTTAGTACTAAAGCATAGATATTAATATTCTCAACCTTTTCTTGCAGGCTAGACACCAATTCAATCATGTTCACCTTCATTCTTTATTCTATTTATATAATATCACATGTCGTAACAGAGTTAAATTTCTAAGAATTGATTAACATTACTATTTTCTCATGCTCGACAAATTAATTTTATATATTACTTTAAATTTAGATGTTTTTAGATGTGACGTTTGTAATTATACTGACATTTTAAAAGGTTCCTCTTAAATATTTCAGTCAGTTGTACTTGTTTTTATCGAGAAATTTTGCTCTAAACTCATTAAAACTGAATGCACTTAATGAGCAAAGAGCACTTTTATTATCATATATTACCCACCGATTTTCCTATACTTTTACTTTTCTCTTGACAAAGCTTTCAAAATATTATTTGAGAAAGAAGAACATTTTCATTTAAAAATGAATGAATTTAATGTGCTTAAAGTCAATTTTGGTATGATATATTAGATTTTTAGCCTCTATAAAAAATTCAATAAACTGATTTCAATGAGTGTTTAACTAAAAATACACTTTTAATAATATCATTTAGATTTTCATATCATAAATATGATCAAAGTAGGTTTCTTCTTCTCGATAAACCCGGTGGAGATAGACCCTATGATCGACAAGGCTATCGAAAGATTTTTTCTATGATCTGAAAAAGTTGAATCTTTTCCCCCTTAGAGAGTAGAAAGCTTTTATGAACAAAGAGAAAGTGTTGGGATTGGGTAACTTAAAATAATTTGAATATGGAATTTAAAATTAGATCAAATCTAATTCCAATCACTCTGTTGCGAAAAGTTATCCAAAATACTCACCTGCACGGGGCCTTGCTTCAGAGAGGATAGATTGTAAAAGGGAAGTTCTGAATGGGGTGTTCTTTGCATTGACCATCTCTCCACACTGTCGTCACTGCTTCGACGTCCAACAATCACACAAGAAGAGTGAAGTGGTGAGGTTTGGAATATTATTCAACTTTTATTTCTGCAGCAAGCTGACCCCTCATGGTAAGACCTTTGTCAACTATTTTTGAGCCCTGTTTTGATCATGTTTGATAGATTGACGATTGCATTCTTTTTCCTTTTTTCTGATAGATTAAGGCTAGTTTTTGTTAAAATTATTGCTTGCACTTTTGGTAGATCTGTAAAAAACATATACAACGATGTAATTGTTTGATATGCATAGTTTATCAATCAAGTGGCTAGACAAGTAACACACATGGTTTGGTGGTGTGAGGACAAGTAGCACGTATGGTTTGTTTGATACATACATAGTTTCTCTACAATGAAATAATGTCGATCCTATGTTTTGTGACTTTGTAATTAATATTTCATTATTTTTTTCTTCTTTGTTCTTTTTCTCAATTAAAGGAGGGGGGAAGGTAGATTTTTGATTAAGTCGAACAGATGCGGGGAGTATCTTATAAATTGGTGCGTTAGGCAATTACATCATTGTATATGTGGGGAGTATCAAACAATTACATCGCTGTATATGTTTTTTACAGATCTACCAAAAGTGCAAGAAATAATTTTAACAAAAACTAGCCTTAATCTATTAGAAAAAAAGGAAAAAGAATGCAATCATCAATCTATCGAACATGATCAAAACAGGGCTCGAAATAATAGTTGACAAAGGTCTTACCATGAGGGGTCGGCTTGCTGCAGAAATAAAAGTTGAATAATATTCCAGACCTCACCGCTTCACTCCTTTTGTGTGATTGTTGGACGTTGAAGCGACAGTGTGGAGCGATGGTCAGTGCAGAGAACACCCCATTCAGAACTTCCCTTTTACAATCTGTCCTCTCTGAAGCAAGGCCCCATGCAGGTGAGTATTTTGGATAACTCTTTGTAACAGAGTGATTGGGATTAGATTTTATCTAATTTTAAATTCCATATTCAAATTATTCTAAGTTACCTAATCCCAACACTTTCTCTTTGTTCATGAAAGCTTTCAACTCTCTCTAAGGGGGAAAAGATTCAACTTTTTCAGATCATAGAAAAGATCTCTTGCTAGCCTTGTCGATCATAGGGTCTATCTCCACTGGGTTTATCGAGAAGAAGAAACCTGCTTTGAATCGTATTTATGATACGAAAATCTAAATGATATTATTAAAAGTGTATTTTTAGTTAAACACTCATTGAAATCAGTTTATTGAATTTTTTATAGAGGCTAAAAATCTAATATATCATACCAAAATTGACTTTAAGCACATTAAATTCATTCATTTTTAAATAAAAATGTTCTTTTTTCTCAAATAATATTTTGAAAGCTTTGTCAAGAGAAAAGTAAAAGTATAAGAAAATCGGTGGGTAAGATATGATAATAAAAGTGCTCTTTGCTCATTAAGTGCATTCAGTTTTAATGAGTTTAGAGCAAAATTTCTCGATAAAAACAAGTACAACTGACTTTACGACTGAAATATTTAAGAGGAACCTTTTAAAATGTCAGTATAATTACAAACATCACATCTAAAAACATCTAAATTTAAAGTAATAAATAAAATTAATTTGTCAAGCGTGAGAAAATAGTAATGTTAATCAATTCTTAGAAATTTGACTCTGTTACAACATGTGATATTCTTAGAATGGGTGAACATGATTGAATTGGTGTCTAGCCAGCAAGAAAAGGTTGAGAATATTAAAAATTGTTGGCTCTTCTGACTACTATGGAGTTACATGCTATTTCTAAGAAGTTACACGCATCCAAATAAAAGAGGAAGGGAAAATATTTAAGCGATAGAATTTTTTGTTATGATAGTAAGAATGGGGACATTTTTTCAAAAAAGGATTTGTAATGTTAAATATAAATAAATACATAAAAATAACATAAGTATGCCAAAATGAATCGGCATGGGCATCCAAATTTTTTACAAGCAAATTGTTGGCAACCCATTTTGCTCTGTAGTATGCGAACATGTGATTTGGTTGACGGTACCTTTTGTCTTTAATTGTACCTAAAATTTGGGTTCATTAAGTTCTTCTCCTCTAGTCACCATAACATGTATTACAGTCACACACTTGAATATATATATTTGTGCAACTAATTATATAAAAAGAATATCTCTCATGGAAAATGGTTCAAACTGAAGGAAAGTTTAATTGAGTACTTTTTTTTAGACAAATAAATTGCCTCATTGTCAGGAGTGTTAAGTTTAGAAAAGTACTTAGTCAAATGAAAACATATAGAAAAATATCGATACGACCAAGTTAAAGAACACACTAATATAGAGAAACTGTTCTTAAATATAGTTATCATCCAATATAAGAACAAATATTCGAGAGGCTGTGAATGGTAATGTGAAACGAAGAGTAGCATCAATTAATAATGGAGAGTTCTCTAGTTGAATACCTCAACTATTGTAATATGAATACTTTGTAATTGATGTAGTGAATTTCCAAGCTATTAAAAATAGTTAATCAATTGAATTCTTGAAAAACTTATTGGTAAAATACAAAATAAATAGATTAGTGTCGCAACCTAAATTTCGGGTGCACCACCTAAAATTAGGCTAATGGATTACTAAGCCTAAACTTAGCTCGGGCTCTCCCAAGCTCATACCAATTCGTGACTTAGGTTCAAGTTCTTAACATGCAATTGATTTTTAATTAGGAGTCTCCACTAATCTATTTTTTGGTGGGTCGATTAAAAACCCCAGTAAAGTAACAAGATTGTGAGTTTGGGGACTTGATTACGCTAGATTTCTCTAATGCCCTCTCGGTACATTTCTCTTTTATTTCAAAAAAATGTTTTGCAGGCAGCTTGAATTGATTTTAATTTACTTCCCTAACATGTGAGGTGATCATGCGGGTGCGCAAACCACCAATTTAACACCCAAGAAAGCGATGAAAAAATTATGAGACTTACCTCGTAGCAATAAAAGCATCTGCAATGTTAGCTTAAAATTCACATCAAAGCCTTAGATATAATTCACAATCGCTCAATCTTTTTTAGGATTTTCTCTTATTTAATGAAATTTAAACTACGTGCAATGCAATGCAATGACGTACAAAAATGCCTAACTAAAATGACATGCAACATGCAACCTATCATGTGGATTACATATCACGTGATATTTAGTAAATGACCTAATCTAATGACGGGCAATTTCTAATTAAATGGACCTAGCAACAATCACTAAATGAACATGCTTTCATGAATCTAATTTTATATGGCATGCCCATGATATTTTTGTATTTTTTATTATAAAAAATCGTAATTAAAAATTGCTAAAATAAAAATCTAACTAAAGCGAGATATTATTTATTTTAAGTTAGGAAATAGACTAATCTGAATCCTATCTTAACTTAGAAATTTATCTCAACATGCAATTTAATTCAAAGATATTATTTAACCTAAATACCATTTAAACATGCATTCTAATATAATTAGAAAAGAATATAACTATTCTATCACGCAATTTATCTAGGAAATCAATTCTAATCTACATGATATGCAAATGCAATCTTTTTTGTATTTTTGGGATAAACAAAACAATTAAAAGATAAGCACCAAATCATTCACAGTCATCAAAGATATTTTCCATCGTTTGCGATATCTAACCAAACTTGATTATTTCACTAATAGAAGTAATAAATTGATCTTAAGCCTTAAAGATCAAGATATAAACTTTATTCCCGCATGATTAATTATTCCATCTAAAGCCTTATAGATGGAATAAAAAATTGACGTGCAGTTGCGGATTGGGCAATAAATCCTAATTGGGAATACGCCTATAATTCAAATATGCACGTAAGATATTGAAAATCACGTATTAGGCAATAAAATACCTAAATCAATTTAGATAAGATAATTACCTAATTTCGCCAATAATGTTACCAAATTTGAACCGAACAGAATCCGCTCGCAGATGACCGGGTTGCAGCACTAGATGGTGGAGGTTGGTGAGCAGCGATGCGGGTGGGTCACAGCCAATGAACCTTCAACAGATCGGCTTGAAGAGAAGATCAATGCTGGCTCGAGCTTGACATCAACGTCGACGGGCACCTCGCGGTTTGGGACCATGAACCGTGGTGGCTTGCAATTCTCAGTGGGTGGCCAGCAATAGGGACTTAGTGTGAGGTGGTCGATGGTATACACGGTGGACAGAGCTCACGGGGAGGTAGCGTGACATTGTGCTGTTTATTCTTCTCCCCACTGTCCATAGTTGTCACGCATCCGAATTCTTCGCGATCTCATTGCCAAAAAAAAAAAAACCGTTCTTTTGCTTGCATGAAACAAAATCACAAAGCCCACAATGTTATATAGTAAAATCTGGATAAAACTTAAAAAGAAGACAAATCCACCACTCAGAATTATTCAACCGAGATTATGATAACTATTGTTGACCGTGGACTTCAAGCTCACAAGCGGTGGCCACGAAAATACGACGAGATATTCACATTGTTCGGGAGACTTGGGCCTTGCTGGACCTCGGCGAAACCGTCACACTAGATGGAATCCGCAGGAGTCTTAGTTCACTCTGAACCAGGGTGACGGGGGTTCAAGCATCCCTAGGGTACGCTGGTTCGTGATACAGCAGAAGCAACAGATCGTGGATCGTCGAGGGTGCGATGGCTGCTCGAGTGATTGATGCAAGGAGAAATCATGGTCTCGTTGGGGGATCAGCGGCCTGGACTCACGGTGGATCAACAATGGATCGGCAGCCGCTTTGAGGACTTGAGGAGTCCCAAGAACTTGTTCCTTCTTGTGTCTTTTCGTAAAGTGCACTACGAGATGGACTGAGCGGGGCTAGACCTAATAGATGCGCCGGGGAGCTGTGCCAATAAAAAACTAACGAAACACCTGAGGCAAAGATCGACGTCTCGAGGATCACCGAGAATGGTCTTCTTTGCGTGCGTCTATGGCAAGTGCTCTGTGAAGACCAAGTTTGTGCTCTCCAATGTGCCGAATGTTGATCCCAGAGAAGTCCTCCAAGTGCTGCCGCTCAGGACCTTGAAGACCCCCTCTCCCTCTCTCTCTCCTCTCTCTCGGCTCTCACTCACAATTTTTATATTGTGGCTGACCTAGATTCTGTCGCCGTGTGTTTTCAATTGTGTGGCCTCCCCTTCTCTCATAATAGGTCTTGCTTTATATACGTAGGGTAGCCGAGGATCTTTCAAGCAAAGAGAGCCGGTCTTTGCTTCTTTCGTAGATGCTGAATATATTAGGATCTTTATCTCTTTCCTTTTTTTAAATTTCACATGTGCAGGAATCATATTTTTTCTCACCCATTGCCCGCAAATCACATTCCCAATTTAGTTAGACTAGTGGCTGGCTTGATTCCATCAAAATATTGACAGTATCTTCCTCATCTTGTCCGCCAATCGCCCAAAACTCAAACGAGTATCATATGATTGCCCCCTGAGAAATTCATCTTTCTTAATTCAACCCTCCAATCTATATGATATTTTTTACCACTACCAATGTTCATGGCCTTGGCCAAATTCTCTCTCATTGTGGGCTTAGTCCAATTCCTTGAATTAAATTGAGCCATTAATTCAAACCCGTCCACCGGTCCAATATAAATGCAACTATAGACTACATAATAAATAAATGTACCTAAAATTATGTGCTATGCAATTTGATTTTTTTAATTTTAATTTTTTTAATGCAATAAATAAATAACTAGATCGCCAAAATTTATGTGTCAACAATTAGGATCAAGCAATCCAGTAGACTTATCCAATTGAATAATTAATTAATTGAAATATGCGAATGTAGAGTAGAAACAAGTTGTAGAATGTGAAAACATGGGAATGCGAAATGTGGAAATCTTATTCCTTATCATCTTACAATTTTTCGTGCAGAGAATTCTGTAATTTTCATGTGAAAATCATTCTTTTAACTTACTTTCTTGCGCTTTGCAAGCCATAATGCCACTAGTTACTTAAGGTTAAAAAAAAAGTTGAAGCATAAATTCTAAAACTTTTATAATAATGCACTTGAATTCTAAAATTTTCGTAATTTAGATTCTATTACTAGAAAAAAATTTCTTGTCCGATATGTTTTTTTTTTTTTTTTTTTTTTCTGATTTTGTTCCCTCAATGAGTTTCTAAGCATATAAAAGCGACCATAATAGAAATGTGTTTAACATGACATTCTTTTTGCAACTTAGATTTTTTTAAAAAATTTTAAATGATTTTATTACATTTTTTTTTTTTATTTTTTTTTCCTTTTTTCTTCTTCTTCATCTTCTTCCTTTAGTTGGTCGCTGGCCTTAGATGTCACGCCCCAAACCTTGAGCGCGCGCACATCCCTTGGTGGTCAATAAAATTGCGACGTCCCAGGACGCATCACCAACCCTTTCATTTTATTGCACATACGGAAGCATATAAACAAAATCCCTAACAGTAAATAGCATGGGATAGAAAAGCAGGATACAAGTTTCACAAACACTTTTATATACAAAGTAGTTTGTCTACAAAAAGATCCACTTTCAAAAAGAAACTGTTTTACGACCTACTAGTCGGACACATTCACCGATCTTTCAGACTCCACCTCCATCGGTTCTGGGGGCTTCAGGTCCTCCACAACCCCGTCAAGAGGGTCAGCTGTACCCTCGCCCAGAGCGGTGTTGAGCGTAACGACGAGACTATCAAATCCTTGAAGGGGACTTATCATATACCCATTGAGTCCATGGCGGAACCACGCCCTAAATCGATGAGGTACCCTTTGAGGTAGCCCTCATCGACCTAGACAGTGGTCACAACCAGCTCATAGACCCAATGACTCCTGGGAACATGGACGTTTATGCTCTGCTCAGTAATAGCCCGAGGCTGACCAAAACGTTCCAAAGGGACTGCCATCTAAGGACCTGAAAAGATTGAGCCCACGACGGGGTGAGACAACGTTTCAGCAAGTTCACCCCCTAAACTCTGATTAGGAAGGAAATACGCCTAAAGGCGGTTTAACCACACAACCACACAACCATAGAGACTCACCTCGTCTCAGATCCTCCATGCATGTTAGTACGGTTCATATCATAGACATAAGCTGTAATAAAACTCAAATCAATTGGAACGCCTTAACTTATATCTCAACAAACACAAGGGTCTCGATTATAAGGCCAAATTGTTATGACATATCTCATACAGTGCCACACGATTTTGTCCCATAATCAGGCACGGTTAAGACACTCAATCATGCGTTCCAATTTTATCACGGCCCAAAGGGCACGATCTACTCGACATTTGGCGGTCTTCTAGCGTAGTGGTGACAATGTGGGGGGATGGTTAGTGTAGTCTAGTATTCTAATGGCCATTTATAGCAGAGAGGTTGTTAAAATATGCTTGATAGAAAGGACTTTACTTGGCGTCTCCTAAAACACTAAGAGACGGTACAATTGAAAATGAAGAAAGTGATGTTCGGATGAGAAACGGTATCTCCAACATCGCATGCCCATCAAAACCCACTCCTATGATGTTATATAAGGTTTGTGTTATGGATCTTAATCCGTATATAGATAAGTGATAAGCGAGTTTATCTTCTTCTATTAAAATTTACTTATTAATCATTGCGATTACGTGTTTTTCTAGAGGGAAATTTGGAAAACATGAAATATATGAGTTTCGATGGTTGTGCCTCGTGATTGCCTCATTAATGATGAGTTCAAAATGTCAGAATATTATCCATATTAGCATAGGAAAACTGCAGCGAAGAGAAATGAACGCAACATAAAGCTAGCACAATTAATCCAATGCGATATAATGAGTTCCTTCATGAAAATTAAATCCAAATCATAAAAGATACACGTCGACAATTGGCCTGGACATTGCCCCGCCACTAAATTGAAAAATTATGACACGCGAGAGGATGGGACAAAAATGTGAATGAAGTTGATACCGAGCAACTTAGGGTGTGTTTGGTAACCATTTTATTCCCGGAAAAAATGTTTGCTACGAAATAATTTTTTCTAAATTTGTTTCCTGGATGAATTTTGGAGCATTCAACAGCATTTAGTAATTGCACGAAAATTCTATTTCTGGGATAGAAATGCATTTGGTATGACTCTTAAATTTGTTATGACTTAGGATTTCTTTTAGTTTATGATTTTATCACATTTTTCACTTCTTCTTCCTTTTGCCTTTTTTTCTTTTTCTTCCTCTAACTGGTTGTCAACCTCGGCCATAGCCTCGTTGGCCTGAGTCTTGCTGTGGTTGGGAGAGGCCAAGCTCGCCTAACCACCGACAAGGCTCAACCTCACCCCGCCATTGCGAGGTTGGCGTCGCCCGACTAGTTAAGGTAGCCTCGCCATGGCTACGAGAGCTCAACCTCGCGAAATCTGGGCAAGATTAATCATCACCTAGCCATGGCGAGGCTTAGGCCTACAAGGCTTGGCCTCATTGAGGGCTGGCAACCGGTTAGAGGAGGAGGAGGAAGAAGAAGAAGAAGAAGAAAAGAGGAAAAAAGAAGAAGAAGAAGCTTGATTCTAGAATTGTTCCAAGAGCAAAGAAGCAACTTTTTTTTTTCACTTCTTGATTCTGCTCTATATATATTCCCAAGAATAAATTTTCTCTCAGAAACAAAAAATTTACCAAATGGATTTCTGTTCTTTTTTCATTCTAGCGATTGAAAGAACATAAATAGTTATTATTTAGCTGATTGCCAAATAGACCCTTACTAAATTTGATGAACTCTCGAAGTTTGTGCCAATTATTCTCCTCTAATTAGTTACTTGGCAGAGAACTTGCTGAAATGTGGTAGACTAGATCACGAGCTTTTGTGAAATTTTGACTTTTTTTTTAACATTATTGTTGTGACCTACCCTTTCCATCCAAAGGAGAAATGACAATAGGTTTAGAGGTGTTGCCTAAAAGATGGGCCTATGGCCCTTGATTAGGCGTGGGCTCTCCCCAACCCATACCTCGCACGACATTTGGGTATTCAATGTTAACTCAAATTGATGCTAGGAGAATTTTCTAATAAAGAGTAGTCACTAGGAGTGTACCTTGCTTCCTATGTGTCACGCCTCGAAACTCCGAGCACGCGCACATCACTCGGAAGTCGATGAAACTGCGATGTCCTAGGACGCGTCGCCAACCCATTCATTTTAATGCACATGCGGAAGCGAAAGATAACCCCTGACAACAACAAACACTCGATAAAAAAGCAAGATAACAAATTCACAACCAAAACACGCTTTTATAAATACCCCAGTTTATATACAAAAGTCTATCTACCAAAAAGATTAGCCTTCAAAAAGGAAACTGTCCTACGACCCCCTAATTGGACATGTTCACCGACCCTTTGGACTCCACAGGCTCCGATGGCGCCGAGTTCACTACAGCACCATCAGGATGGTCAATTGTACCCTCGCCAAAAGCGGCATCTACTACTGCAGCTGGGACCTCAAAATCCTGGAGGGGACCAACTCTGTATCCATTGAGCCCGTGGCAAAACCACATCCTAAATCAATGAGGTACCCTCTTAGGTAGGCCTTCATCGACCCAAACGGTAGTCACTACGAGCTTGTAGACCCAGACCCCATGGCCTCTAGGAATAAGGAAGTTAGTAACCAGCTCCGTAACCCTCTGAGGCTGACCGTAATGAACTAGTGGGGCCGCCATCTAAGGACCTGAAAAGATTGAGCCCATAACGGGGTGAGACAATATCTCAGTAAGTTCAACCCTTAAACTCCGACTAGGAAGGAAATACACCTAGAGACGGTCTATGTACACAAGACAGAGGACTTACCTCGCCTCAGTTCCCTCCTGCATATCAATATAATTCATATACTCAATCAATCAATCAATCAATCAATCAATTCAATTCAATCCATACAATCGATCAATCAATCAGTTCCATCGATGCAATCGATACAATCGATACAATCGATCCAGGGGTCCCGATTATAAGACTAAATCGTTATGACACATCCCATACCGTACCACACAATTTTGTCCCATAATCCAGCGCGTCAATTTCAATCAATCACACGTTCCAATTTGATTATTGCTCGCATAAGCATGAACTACCGACGCACATCGGTCTTTTGATGTAGCCAAGCTTCGTCTCACTCCTTTGAGCATGGCAACATCCACCGACACACATTGGAAACAGCATTCCCGAAGGAGCATTGGTCCAGAATCTACTGCGACCGGCTTCCGTTGTCCAGGGGCATCCCATATAGGGGCAACATCCTACCGACGCACATTGGGGATGGGTTTACTTAGCCATCACATGATCAATCAATCACGGCCAATGACATTGTGCTTTGCACTCGAATGCCTCAATTAAAATATTGACTTAGCCTGATTTCTTTGTATTAAAAACATCCGATACAAATAATCGTGTGTGGGTACACAGTCAATTTTGAACTAGAAAAATGGATATCCTTCATTTTAAAATCTCACTGATTGATATAGTCTTTAAAACCATTTTCGATGTCAAGATCCGACATTCGGGATTTTTTAATTAAATATCAAAATTTCACAATTTTGGAATAATTAACCAAAATTACAATCACTACTCAATTTGCATGAATTAACACTCAATTGTATAAACTAAGCACACCATTGCAATCAGCACGAAATTCCGGTCACCAGCTATCCCGGTATAATTTTCGAAAAAATATTAAATAATTAAATAAATACCAAAAATAATAAAATAATGCAATTTAAATACCATAAATACCAACATAGGTTGGAAATGCTAATCTAATAACCTAAATGGGCGTAGAAAATTTTTGAACCTATTTAGACAAATAGCACTACCTCTTTAGCCTCTAATTAATCCATTCTAACCATCTAACGTGCACAACTGAATAATTAAATCACTAATCTACACTAACTAACCACCTAATCCTTAATTAGCCTAAACTAGTTATCCACTAAGCGTCATTAACTCCCTAAGCATATTTTAGCAAGTAAACTCACCGGTTTAGCTATCCAATGAGTTCATTGCGACGGCGACATGAAGGCGGGCAACAACCAAGCCTACGGTGACATCAACCAAGGCTCGGAAGAGACCTAAAACGGGCCTCGAAGTCCAAGGGCCCTTGCTAAATTCGGCCTCTGTCCATGGGCCAAATGGGCTTTTTGAGCGGCTGGCTGGTTGGTGGGGAAATGGCAAGAAGGTGGTGGCGAAGGTTGCAGCAGTCGACGGCGGAGACGGACGACGGCTGGAACAGTGGCGGCGACAGCTCAAGCAACCAAGGCGGCTCGGGGGACGGCAAGGAGGCGCGAGAAGGAGGTAGGACTCGAGCAAGGTAGGCACTCGCAGGGCTCGGGTAGCGTGCAACGGGTGTGTGATGGTGCTAGACGGCGGCAAGGGCGGTCGACGGTGAAGAGGGGGCTCTCTCTAGTTTCTCTCTGCAATTTTGAGCTCTAAAGTTGTTCAACAATGGATAAAGTAGGCTGAATGAGGAAGAAGAAGCCAGCTGAAGACAAGGGGACCCATTTGGCCACAAAAGTCCATGGAAATATCTCAAATTGCTCATTGCATGCCCCACTAGCCAAGGCTGTCATCCACAGCCAATTTGCTGCACCAAATTTCCCCTAGAAGCTTCCCAAATGGTCCAAATGTTGTCCACCCCTTTGGCCTACGAATTTTGGACCTTCCGTAACCAAATTGAGCTCAATTCCTTTCTAAATTGACCCAATTGATGTCCATAAATTCAACCAAAGTGTCCACATCAAATTTAACATTTTTCCTCGCCAATTGAACCAACTTGACAGCCAGAAATGTGACAAAAAAGGCCCTCTAATTTTCCCGGTCCAAAATAACCTTACTTTGATTTTTCGCCGAAAATCCCGGTTTGCAGAAAAATCTTCGGAAGATGAGTTGACGTTCCTAAAATGAGTCGTGACATGACAAAACTTTCAAATCCTGAAATCGAGTTTAAATTCACGGTTAATTTCAACCGGACGCAATTTTAGTGTGACATAGCATACCGGGTAGCTTTTATAAATTTTTAGTGCAATTGACCCGTGGTCGGTTATTTTCGAGCCACATTGTACATTTTCGACACATTGGCGACTCTCAGTTGTCGTGAAAATCTCGAGATTTCAAAGATGAGCATAGGGTACAGAAATGATAGAAAAATCGGTTTAGTGCCTTTCGACGAGAATTTTGAAATTTGGTGGAATCACCCATACCTTAATCACATACCTCAGTCAAATCGACCTATCTCCGATCTCCGATCGATTTTGACAGTGTCGTATTGACCTTTGTAGATTAGCACGGTTGAGTAGTCGATTCTTGGTCGAATTCTCAAGTTTATTGCGTTTAGATTCCTTAACGGCTTTACTTGATAAACTAGTTATCCCGTGAGTAATTAACTCAGGGAAAAGAACTATATGCGTGTGAATGAAAAGGCCATCTCATTCAATTGAAAATAGAACTTGAAAATCAGGATGTCACACTATGCAACTAGATAATCTAAGGTTAAGAATTTGGTTACATTAATTAATCAAGTAGTGCCCTTTTGATACTTATTTTATACATTTAAAAAAAATTGTTAGACAATTTAATTGATTTTGGACCTATCCACAAATGTGTAAGGTTATTAAGTAGCTGCATAATCATTAAAATAACAATCAACAACCAATGAAGCATTTAAATAAATTACTGGAAAAACAAGCATCTAGCGATAAGAAATAAATAAATGCAAATCCTAACTAGGCTAATGGAAAACCATAATCATCACATTGAAAGTGTGTAATCAAGAGCATTCATCTCTAAGAACAAAAGAGACCTTATGGTAAAGTCTTAAGAGTTTGTTCAATTTTTTAACACGGTTTTTTCATCGATGACTTTCCCACAATTTCAGAGAAGACTACCCAAAAAGACTATTCTTAAGCTTTTTATGAGGAATTCTACTTTTAAAAAAAAATCAGAATTTTTGGGATTTCTCGAATTTTCAAAATTTATTATGAATTTTCTAAACTTTTTTCTAATATTTTTTTATCTTGCATTTAATTTTAAAAAGGAACTCCGATTTGGATGTGGGTTTGACTCGAAACCTAACAGTCCGAGTTGGGTCAAGAATCCAGACTAGCCCCGAGGCTCGGTCGAGCTTTGGTGGACGGATTCATTGCAGAGGGAGGCGAGGTCGTTGAAGATTGCGGTGATTACGGTGGATAGGAGGAAGGGGCTAGGGGTGAGGTGGAGAGGTGAGTGCGAGAGAAGGAAAAAAAGAAAATTTAAATATTTATTTAAAAATTTTGATTTTTTTATTTATTTGAGAGAGCATTTTCTAACGAGGTCCAAACATCAAAATAAATGTTTTCAATCATACATACCAAATAAAAGAAAACTTATTGTATCCCTCCAAAGTATTTTCCAAGAAAATATTTTTCTTAATTATTGAGTTTTTTATGAAACAAACGCACCCTAAGTAAGACTAAAGCAAATCAGGCCCGAACTTAAGAAATCCTAGTTGAGCCCAAAACCAATGGACTTTTTTTTAAACCCATGAAAATGGAAACGGGCCTAAACCCACTAAACCAAATTAAGCCCAACCTACTACTCATCCTTCACGGTACCGACGCCTCCCCACTTCACCCTTGCGGTTGCTCTCTCTCCGTCCGAACAAAGACAAACGGTCATGAGCCGGCTCGTCTCTGGCCTTCGCTCAATAAAGAGGACCGTCCACTGGTCTCGTCCACCAGGCCGGCTCTGTTGGCCGTTTCGAGCCGACACTGCCACACCGCCTGTTGGCCACATCAAGCCCCCATTCTCATCACCGTCCGCCGCGATACACACACGACACGGAAAAGAAACAGCGCACGACTCCACGGATGACAATGAGAGTCCACAAGCATGTCAAAGGACCGAAAAACGCTTAGAACCAAACCAAAATCACGGAAAACCTACCCAAGCTCGGTTCGGGCATTTTCACGAACACGTGACGGGCACCGAATGAAGGGAGGCTATTGAGTCAATCAGGATTCAACCCGCGCCAAGACGCTTAGCAATCGACAAGCGGAGATGAAATGCAGCATAGCACAACATAGGTGGGGGCTGGGACTAGCGCAAACCGGACCCCGACGAGGCCCGGTCCGATGAGCCGAAACAGGGCACAAAACCTGGCAAACGGGGGCCGTTGGTGGCGCCCTCTACTCGGCTCGGCGGCGGCGAATGGTGGGGGGAGCTCGATAGATCGGACCACGTCCGTTCGCCTCGCGCGTCTCCGATCGGGGATCCTCGAGGAATTGACCCAAACCGGGAGAAAAAAAAAAAAAAAAGGGCAACGTGGTCTTACCACATGCTCGATGCGGCCGGGACTCGGGCGCGGCCACTACCGGAAAACACCCGCGCGGCCTCACTCTTTTCTCTCTAGTTCTCGCTCCCTCTCGGTCACGGCTCAATCTCTCTCTTTCTGGTTTCTCCCGAAGAAACCTAGTATGCACTCCAAACAAGCAGTCCAAGCAAGCATCGAGCACGTGAGTAATGACTAATTTAGGTGCTTTTTTTTATTTAAATTCTATATGCAATTCAAGAAAAGAGTGGGGAAACATAAGTTTATGAAACTTTGCTAAGTTATCTTCAATGATTTGTTTCTGTAAATTTTTATTGAACTGGAATTTACACGGAAATGGAAAACAAGAATCTTCTGCATACTATTTGTTTATGTTGGCTATGTTGTCTTTCAAAGGATACAACGATATGTGGCAAAGGTGAAGGATGAGGAAAAGAACAATAAACAGATCAAAGTGGGATATGTGTCAATTGAGAAGAGGGCCATCTATCAAGTTCACAGACGCCTTTTGCTTTTGCACCAAAACACTAATCAAATTTTCTTTTGATTAGGTTCAACAATAAAATTAAGATTGAGAAAAAAAAAATGAAATAGTTTAGTTTGAACCAAAAGAACTAATCATAAATATAGACTCTAGATAATTAGTATTGTTTCAGAAGAGAAAGATAGAAATCTCATAAAATATTTCACTTCTAGACGATGTCCAAAATCTTGATTTTCTGATCATCGGACACTTTTCTTATATAGATTTGATGACCGTTGGAGTTCCCAAATTGAGACCCAGCTCATATCAATAGAGTATGGTATTCCAAAATTATTTATGCAAAAAAAAAATCACTAACTAAATTCGTTTAATATTTTGGTGAGATGGCGTGATGAAAAAACCAGCCATCAATAGAACATATGATTGCACTCTATACTAAGGGAAGATTCCCCACATGTTTTTCAGGAAATATTTTGCCGAAATTCTCTACAAAGAATTAAATGGACTTCAAGGACAACATCCGAATTTGGAGATCTATAAATTGGAGAAAACTCGGCCAAAAGTCATATAATAAAAAGGACAAAAGAAGTCACACTGAATACAATTGAGGAGGGGGTTTTTTTTTGCGTCCATCTCTTTCGTAAGCTTGTAATGCCCACCGGGAAGGAAAAAGTGTTGGAAAATCTTAAACTTATATATTTGTACCAATTTAATCATAAATCTTTTGACATAGTATCAATTTAATCCTTCCAGCTAATTTTGACTGGATATTGGTAATGTGGACACTAGTTGGCCTACGTGACATAACCGGTGTTAACGTTAACAAATTTTAATAATATTTTAATATTTTTTCAAATTCTTTTATTTTTAAATATTTTTTGAATCGTTTATTTATTTAATCCTTTTTTTTTTTTTTTTTCGTTTCCTTCCTTCTTCCGCTAGTTGGTCGCCAAGGCCTAGTAACGACTAGAGGTGAGGGTAGCGAGCCTCACCAAAGGCCATGAGGGTGACCTTGTGCTAGTCTGGCGAGGCGAGCCTCACCAAATTTGATGAGGGTCAAGCCTCACCAGCCATGGCAAGGCCCAACCTTGACAATATTGTGCTATGTGTATGATGTATGGGAACAAGTTCCAATCACAAATACATTCTCGGATAGATAATTTATAATGTATTAAAAAATCTCAACTCAATCTCAACTCAAGCTCAGTTATCAATAAGCATCTATTGCTGTTCAACTCATGTACATGCACATCATCCAGATAATATTTAGGCCCCGTAATCTTTATTAATGAGCTACCTTAATCATCTAAAATCATAAGTATACATATCGACGTACCTGGCAATGGCTAGTGTAAAAAAAATTATAGAATTTCCGTATAAAAAAATCGTGCTTTTCAAATCTTAAATGAATACAATTTACTAAATTATAGTCAATTCATCATGCATGAGGACAGTTCTGGCGTGTCCATGTCGTGCCCCGGTACACAACGAAATTGTCATGCCCAATCTGACGGCTAACATGAAGCATTTTTTATCTAACGGTTGGGATTGCGATGACATCCAACGGACGAGATTTCAATCCCTTAATTCGTCATGCATCATTAGGAACCTTGCGAGTTCTCCTGACGTGACCCGAGTCTAATTGTGTCCCAATGCCAAATGAAAACGAATTTCTCTGAAGTATTTTATTAATATGACTTGTTAAATGGGGGAACGTTGTGAGTTGTAATCCACTTATATAACAATAAACCAAACACGTTCTCGAGAAAATAAAAAATTAAAATTAAAAAAGTCATTTTCAAATTAAAAATAGGTTTCAAAACCAAATAGTTGATCTCTGCAAAATTTCGTGAAAATGACTAAAAAGACACCATAGGCACAACTCTTTATTACTAAGAAAATTGTCAAATTCATATTAGAACAAATTACTTACACTAGTACACTTCACACCAGCTAAAGCCGGTAAGTAGGATGCTCTTGAATCAATAGAAATACTGCTACGTCGAGGATTATTTTCATAGATCATTACTTTATTGCAAAAAGTAAGCTAGATTTGGAGAGATAAGTGCTTAATGATATTTCTAAGTCTTCTTCGTGTAGGATATTGAATGTGCGAGAAGATACTGTCTATACTTTTTGTAACTGGGATTTCGTTGAAGAGTGCCTGAAACACCTCTTGAGCTACTTGACAAAAATGTAAACGTCACAGTTTATTTGCTTTAGTAACCACTGTACAATGAGTCCGTGTATTATTTATATATTTGATGACAGATTCCTCCACGCCTCAAAAGTTCAACATTTGCTGATCCTCTAAGCCTTTCCAAGTGCTAGTGTGGAAGATATTTGCTTTGAGCTGCTCGTTTTCCCCTCGCCGAATATGTCGTAAGAGCATCAACGTCCCAAGTCTTTAGCTTCTTCCAGTTGGATAGATCAGGTAAGCATAGCCAGGAACTGCAGCGTCTGATTGCAAGACTTTCCAGTGACTCCAGTTGGTCAAGACCTTGAAGCTCAACTAGTTTCGGACAGTCCCATACTCCAAGGCCCTTTAGATTCTTGAAGTCAGATAAGTTGGAAAGGTCCACAACTTCAAGAAGATAGCAATTGTCGACCTTATGTTCCGTCAAACTAGAGGGAAGTTGTATGGATAGATTAGGTAAGCATAGCCAGAACTGCAGCGTCCGATTGCAAGACTTTCCAAGGACTCAGGTCAAGACCTTGAATCTCAACTAGTTTCGGACAGTCCTGTACTCCAAGGTTCTTTAGATTCTTGAAGTCAAATAAGTTGGAAAGGTCCACAACTTCAAGAAGATTGCAATTGTCAACCGTAAGTCTCGTCAAACTAAAGGGAAGTTGTCCAATCTGACGCAAGTTCTCGCAATTGATGAGTTTAAGTTCTTTTATATGGCAAAGGCAACCCAAAGATGAGCTTATACTGGAGATACTCGGAAGTTCCAATTTACCCCACACGACTTTAGTTAGCCAGGAACTGCAGCGTCTAATTGCAAGACTTTCCACAAGACCTTGAATCTCAACTAGTTTTGGATAGTCTCGTACTCCAAGGTCCTTTAGATTCTTGAAGTCAGATAAGTTGGAAAGGTCCACAACTTCTAGAAGATTGCAATTGTCGACCTTAAGTTTCGTCAAACTAGAGGGAAGTTGTCCAATCTTACACAAGTTCTCGCAATTGATGAGTTCAAGTTCTTTTATATGGCAAAGGCAACCCAAATATGAGCTTATACTGGAGATACTTGGAAGTTCCAATTTACACTGTACGAATTTAGTGCTCCAATTCACATCATCGCGGCAGCTATACATTGGTTGATAGAAGCACTGGCCTTTAGTATCCCTTCCGATGGACGTTGATTTGGTAAAACACAATTCCAAACTTCTGGAGCCTTTTCTAAGGCTCTTGAGGACAGATGTAGACATATCAAACTCTGAGGAAGCTTTGGTAAATTCCCCACACGAGTTTCTGTTAATATCAAATTCTTCAAGAATGGTAGTCTCAAGATGTCACCAAGAATGGTCTCTAGCCAATTGCAATACATTCCATAAATCTCTTCAAGTTTCTCCAACATCCCAATTGCCTCGGGTAACTTTTGTATGCAACTTCCGCTCACATTCAATGCTTTCAAGCTCTTTAGATTGATAATAGTATTTGGCAACTCTGCAATACCTGTGTCTGAGACATCCAACTCAACTAAACATTCCAACATTCCGATTGAGTCGGGAAGTTTCGTTAGGTGGGTAGCTCCACAAATGACCAAGTGCTCAAGATTTACGAGTGCTCCAATTGAGCTTGGGATCTGACTAATACTTGAAGGGAATTGGTAGAAATCTAATAACATCTCGGTCAATGCTTCCAGAGCACCCAATTCTTTAGGAAGGACTTGGAGATGACAACATCTTTTAGATCCAATTGCTTCAGACGTTTCAGATAACTAATGGATCGATCAATCCTTAACAAATTTTCACACTCGCTTAAAATTAATATTTCTAAGAATAAATATGCAGAGAGGTCAGGAGTTTCCTTTAAGTAGGGGCAATTAGATAGATCAAGGACCTTCAATCTTGTAGCCACCTGTAAAATAATTATGTATATTCAACAAGTTTGATTTATAAAATCTTGCAAGGCATAAATAAATATATCGACCATGGAAGCTTTCCACCAGAGTAACTTAATAAAAACTCTGTGCATATCAATTCCTTAAGCCAAAACCACACTTTGTCTCACACTTTTTTCATTTCTTCTAATATTGTCCCCAACAACAATGAAAAAAATGGGTCTAGTTTCAAATCACCGCTATATCGAATAATAAAAAGACAAGAATGTAACCAACATATCTCTTAAGAAAACATCCCTTTATGATTTCATCATGGAATTACCGATATTGTCCCCGACACAATTACTTATGACTTTCCTATGTTAATGCATTATCAAAACATCAATATAGAAATAATTTTTTATGTCTTCTGACCATCAACTAATATATATTTGCAGTCTACTATTTTTTGCATTTTTTTTTTGTTTCATACGTTAAGATAAGGGCATTATTAGCTTTCACATAACCTTTGAAGAGTATAGCATCTTTGTGTGCTATTGATGTACTAAACAAGTCGGTTTGCATGTTCAATTTTACTGGCATCCTATGTATAGTACCGATAGTCTTATTAACCACTTCTTTTAAATTAATTTCAATATCTAATAGTGACAACTCATTGGCTTGATTAGGGAACTCAAAACAATGTGAATGTTCATATAACGTTCTCTAAAAGGAATGTAAGTCAATAAATATCAACCGACAACAATTATTCCATTAGATGATTTAACAATTCTATAAATTATTTGTATGAATATCTAAATAAGTAATTCCCAATAATGGAGTTATTAGTAACATGGAATGTTCACCTTACAGTACCCTCTAATCATGCAGCTCCAATCAATTTGAATTGAAGAAATTCATCTGGAAAAGATTTGCGATAAATGATAAAACAACAATAGCATAGTATCAATGTAAAATTAAAAATGCAATGCAAATTAATGACAATAACCAAATCTTAACATCTTTTTTTTGTAAAATTAATTGTTTGGTTCGGAAAAATAAAAAAATGCAATCTTGAAAGATCTACACGTGAATACAATATTGAAAGAATGAAATAATTGTGATCGAAGGTAACATTCTTTCTGTTGACCATAATGTGTACAAGATTGCCATGAATATAAAGTAATTGTTTAAGTCAATATGTATTTAAGTTTAAAACCAATGGAATGAGGGATTGGTGTCATAAGTCTTCTTCAAGACCAGGATTTGTTCTATGAATTAAGCCAATAAAATGTAATTAATAAAAAAAAAGATCAATAAAATGATGATTTGCAAACTCGTGCAACACAAGCTAGTGTGACTAGAAGAAAATATAACACGTTATACCAAATTATTTGCACACACATACCTTGAGTTGAGTCCAACCACCCCAATGTTCGTCAATTTTGCTACTTGATAGGTCGAGGATGACTAGATTTTTCGGGCAAAAGTTGGTTGCCTGCATTTCTTTTGGACAAGAGTTCCAATTAAGCCATCTCAATTCCGAAAAGAGATCCTCAAAGTCTCCAAAGAGGGACCAACCAGACATTTCTAGAAATCTAATATTTGGCATTTTGATAAAGTCTTCCGATGTCAAAACAAAGTCTTGAAAGTCTCGAGAAGGCACGTCATACTTCCAATAGTTCGCTGCAACAGTTTCGGTTCCCTAAATTGAGGAAATAGTCGGTTTAATGTGAGGAGTTCCAAATAGAGCCTAAAATAAAGGGAAAACAGTCCAAGGAAGATTTATGCAATGAAAAAAAGTAGACAATGGTGCACTTAGATTTATACCTTCTTTTGCTGGACAATACCAGGACCTTCCTCCTTATTCGACCACACCCGATAACCTTTTTTTTTGGGTCTTTGCAATATTCTTCATACACAATGCTCCTGCCTAAGTCCTTAAGTTGATCATGCATACATAGTTCATTCTCTTCACCAATCTTCACTAAGGACATTAAAAGCAAAACATCAATCCCCTCATTTGGAAAAAAATCCACAATTGTCCCACATATAAAGTGGATAACTCTTATCTTTTCCATCTAGAAAGCAAGCGATATCAAGAAATAATTGTTTTGCAAATGATCTAATGCCTCATAACTCAAAATTAATTTTTCCTTCACATCCCTATGAGGATGATATTCCATCTTTTCCAGTGCATCTTGCCAAACCGCTTCCCTTTTTCCATATAAAAATGAGCCAATCACTTCTATAGTCAAAGGAAGCCCTCAAGTTTTTGTAGCAATTTTCTCAGATAGACTCAAGAATGCATTTGGAGTAGAGTCGCTTCTAAAGGCATGCTTTCTAAAAAGTTGGAGAGCTTCGAGCTGGTTGAGTTCCTTAGCGTCATAAATCAAACAACAATTAGATTGATCTTGCAATCGATATAAAACACTTTTGTCTCTTTTTTTGTGACAACTATTCAACTTCCTGAACCCAACCATTCTTTCTTTGCTGCCAATGCCATGAGCTGGCTTGTATGATCGACATCATCAAGGAAAATAAGAACTTTCTTTCTGCAAAATCGATCTCCGATCATATTCATCCCCTGATCAATGCTAGAAAGTTCAACTCCTATGTCACCAATGATATGAGAGACTATTTGCCTCTGCAAATTTATAAGACCGAAACCTTTAGATGCTTCTCGGACATTTGAAATGAAGCTATGGCTCTCAAAATGAATAGGTACCTTCCGATAAACAACCTTGGCAAGAGTTGTCTTGCCTATTCCACCCATCCCGCAAATTCTGATGAGCCCTATGTCCTTAGATTCGACATTAAGTAAATATACTAATTCATTCACTTATTTGTCCATTCCAACTAAATGATCGGGTATATGAACACAAGACACCTTAAACTTAACTAACACTTTCCGAGCTATCAATCATGCGAGTTCTCCGTGGCTGTGCCATAGAACACAACATAATTAAGTTAATTATAAGAATTGATGGGAAACTTATAAACTTGCACGATCAAACAATAACATGAAGTAATTTACCAAAAAAAAAAAAACAATAACATGAAGTTACGAAATTGATGCCGGCCCAGTGAACAAAAGAACAAGTACATGATTCTCTGGTTTTTGTTCAATCTAGGATACTAAGTTATAATGCTTATATCGAGCAAGTAATCCTTGAGTCTTGAGACAATGGAGTGTAGAATTCCATGCGATATCTATCACAATTTTCGGTCCAGAAGTAGAAAAAAAGGAAAAGATTGTGCTCTTCAAATCAGAATCCGCATTCAAGCAAAAGAAACAGAGAGAAAATGCAAGATGGAGTTGAGTGAGTTAACCTACCCTGTATTCTTGGTGTCTCAACCCTTGATTCTAGTAACTTCCTTGAGTGCCTCCGCCCAACGCTGCACAATCTCAATACCACGTTTTTGTTCATGCAGAGTTAGTGCATCCCTGTACACTCTGGCTTCAAGCTTCATGTCAGAGGGTTCCACGTCATAGAAAATGGGCATAACCTCAAGTTCATTGGTTTTCCTACGCTGCATCATGTGTTCCAGCTCGCGCAGGCACCAGCTACTAGAGGCATAGCCTCTGGAGAAGATGGGAATGCAGATTTCCGAGTTATCGATGGCTTGGAAAATCTCGGGACCGATCTCTTCACCAACATCAATCCCCTGCTTGTCTATGAAAACACCGATACCCTTATCAAGCAGGGTATAATAGAGGAAATCTGTGAAATTAGTGCGAGTATCTGGTCCTCGAAAACTCAAGAAGACCTCGAACTTATTTCCCGATGAGCCATGGCGTGTGGACCCAGTTTCCAGAGAAGGGCTCCTCTTTCTTTCCATCTCAGCTGCGTCTTCTAAAATTCTGAAAGCAAATCACAAAAGATTTGACATGCTTTTAACAAGGGCCAACGAGCGATGGTCACGTAGGAAAGCGAGGATCAGTTTCCATTTACGTCCCGTCAGGGCATTGATCGAGAGAAATTGCTAGATACATGATTGAAGGATTAATTAATGGCCTAAGTCCCACGAGTTCACTGGTGGATGGGAAATTCAATATGGTAAATTTCAATTTCGAGCAAAAGATTATATCAGTTGGGTTCTGTGAAATTGAGTTTCAATTTCCGATTTCCATTGCTGGCCTGAGGCCCACCAAGGTCTAAGTAAACTGAAAATAAGTAAGGCAAGTTGCCGTTACTGAATCAAATGTGATGATTAAGTTTTTTTTTCTTTTTCTTTTTTTTTTTCTAATTTATGGTAAAGTAATATGTCTAATTAATGTTAAGGAAAAGGCAGGAGACGGAACCAACCATCAAGCTTCATTTTAACTTACTTTCTTATCATCGATAGACGCAAGTGTATATAGAGTTGGATTTCACAAATGACACATAATGAAATATAACTTAAGAAGGTAATCCTAATCCTGGCCAAAGCCAGTTGAATTTTATTAGGACCAGTTTGCCTGGTGCTTTTTAAAAAGCAAAACCTTTTTACTTTCTTGTTAAGATTTAAATGTTTATTCAAATATAAAGTGTAAGATAACATGTTATTGAAGCAAAGCAACAATTTTTCACTTCCGTTGTTAAAATCACCATTATCTGCACGGTGGTGATGGCTAGCATGGAGCCCACTGGAGTCAAGTCAACATAATTTAGTCGTAGTCTAAGAAAATACGAAACACATGTACCCAAAAAAGTAAAAGAAAAGAAGAATTGGCACTTGATTGACATTAAGATTTCTTATATAAATCAAAATAAGAGACAAAAAATTGCCTCATCGACAGCGAATAGCGTCAGAAGCTTACCTACTATTCTAGGTTGCTTTTTTTTTTTGTTTTTTGGGGTCAAAGATAGATGATTCATTCATTCATAATCAAAGATTACAAGAAGACGATAGAGTGGATTCAGAGCATAAAATACTCAAAAGAGGGTAGGGAGGTGCCTTTAACCAGTTTGTGGGAAGGGACTTAAGACGATGCTTTTGCAACCCAATCGGCGGCTTGGTTGGCTTCCCTTGGGCAATAAGACAACTTTACAAACGGTAGATTCTGTAGCATGGTTCTGTTTTCATTAATCAAGCTGCTCACAGCCCATGGAGCTTCGGCCCGGCCCAGCATTGCTTCAACAAGAGTTTGATTATCACTTTGAACTTCCCAAACACTTCCCCTGTTCTGAACTTGAACTGTTCCCACGTGATTTTCTGTTCTGAGGGTGAGGAAGCGCAGACCGTGCGAGAGAGCTAGGGTTTCAGCGCATAAAGCATTCGCTGCTTGGATCTCAGCCACAAATCCATCGATCAATAGCCCTCTTGAGTCGCGCACAACCCCTGCAACCGAGTTTTTTTCTTCCCCCTTCACCCAGGAACAGTCGATGTTGAGTTTGAAGCCATCTCGGTCCGGCGGTTTCCACGTTTCAGGCGAAGATCTGCTGCTGGATCTCTTTTGTTCCTTGCACGGGACCCATCTAGAGAAGGCCCGGACTTGGGCGTGAGCTAGATCTGCTATTACGTCGAAATTGGGAGGCTTGGATCGGAAGATATGGTCATTCCGAAGCTTCCATATGATCCAGAGCGTGCTGGCCACCATCTCCGCTGAGGGTAAGTCGATTTTTTCAGCGAAGAACTCTTCCCACCACTTATCCATTCGGGTTACTGAGGTTGTTTTTTTGTAGAGGTTGAGGCGCGGATCAAGCCATGTATGTCGGGTTCTTTTGCAAAGGAAAAAGAGATGCTCTGTTGTTTCAGGGTGTTGAGAGCAGAGTGGGCATAACGGATCGGTAATACTCGCCTCTTATAAAGATTTTCCTTTGTGGGTAATGCGCTTTGACAGATGCTCCAAAGAAAAAACTTGATTTTGGGAGGGATTGGAATACTCCATAATCGGGTCCATAAGGACTTAGGTGGCTGGTATGAAGTAGTTGCTTTGTTGGGGTCTAGAGAAGTAGTCAATGAGCAAATCCTATTGTAGCCACTTTTTACTGTATAGGAGACTGACTTGTTTCCTGTCCATATCATCCTATCATTCGGCGGTGTTGCTGAAATGGGGATTGCAAGAATTTCTTTAACTACTTGGTCGTCAAAAAGTTCACGAAGCTTTGGCTCATCCCATGCTCTACCTTCATTGCACATTAATTCAGCAACTTTCTCAGGATCATTTATATTCGCCGGCCCGCCTAATACTCCCCTTGGAAGCCATTTATCCTGCCGAATGTGAATACGTTCCCCATCCCCCACCATCCATCGAACTTCCGGTTCAATAGTGTCTCGGCCTATAAGAATGCTTCGCCAGCCCCAAGATGGTCGTTGTCCTGGTTTTGCTCTCCATAAGTCCCCATTTGGATAGTAAACACCTTTTAGTATCTGGCTCCATAGTGCTGATGGTGATTGTAATAATCTCCACACTTGTTTGGTTAACATAGCCTTGTTAAACTTAATTAAGTCTTTAAAGCCCAGACCCCCTTCATCTTTCCTGGATTTCATCACTTCCCATTTCTTCCAATACATACCTCTTTTAGAATCATTTTGTTTCCACCAGAAGGCTGCAATCCTTTGTTCAATGGCTTTGCATACTGATATTGGAATTTTGAAAATAGACATTGCATACTGGGGAAGAGCCTGTACCACAGCTTTGATCAATACTTCTTTGCCGGCTTTAGATAATAATTTTTCTTTCCATCCTTCAAGCTTCATGTTCACTCTTGTAAGAATCCATGAGAACATCTCCTTCTTTGTTTGTCCCCAGTCAGATGGAATCCCCAAGTACTTCCCTGTTTTGTCAATAATAGGCACACGTAATTCATATGCCATATTCTGTTTCAAGCTCAGAGGGCATCCCTTGCTAAAAAACACTCCTGATTTGTTTAAATTGATAGCTTGACCGGTAGCATAGCAATATTGATTCAGGATGTTTGCCACATTTTGACACTCTCTGACTGTCCCATCCATAAAAAGTATAGCGTCGTCTGCAAATAATAAATGAGACAGGGTGGGGCAATGCCTGTTCAATTTTATTCCTTTGATGGTGCCATCTTCTAGTGCATTGTGCATCAGCCAGGAGAATGCATTTGCCATTAATATAAACAAGTACAGGGACAATGGATCTCCTTGTCTTAAACCCCGTGTGGGATGGAAATATCTTGTATGATCGCCATTGATTTTGACACTAAAGGACACCGTTGAGACACAATGCATCACAAGCTCAATCCATTTTTCATCAAATCCCATCTTCCTCATACTCATGGTTAGGAAATCCCATTCAACCCTATCATAAGCCTTTTGCATATATAGTTTAAGAACTGCTTGGAATTTCTTTTTTCGATCTCTAATCCTTAGCTGATGCAAAACCTCCTGGACAATGAATATGTTGTCTTGTATTTGTCGATCTTTAACAAAGGCACTTTGTTCAGTAGCTATTATCTCAGTAAGCCATGGTTTCAGTCTATATGATAGCACTTTAGAGATAATTTTATAGCTAAAATTACATAGAATGATTGGCCTAAACTGACAAATACTTTCTGGATTTTTCACTTTTGGAATAAGGGAGATGTAAGTCTTGTTGAGCAGGGGGTCAAACTTACCTGATTCAAAGAAGTTTTTGACTAGATTGAACACTTCCAGCTTGATCTCTTCCCAATAATACTGATAAAATTGTCCATTAAGGCCATCCGGACCAGGAGCTTTGAGTGTACCTAGCTGGAACACCGCTTCTTTGACCTCTTCCATTGAAATAGGAGCCAACAAGCTTTCATTCATTTCTCTGGTGACTATAGATGGGCACATATCCAGCGGAGGCTGAAGATTTCTTGGGCCTACCGATTCATATAGTGAGCAATAGAACTCTTCTATGTGTTGCTTCAATATTTGCTGATCCCTGCACCACGTATCTTCATGTAGTTTCAGCATGGAGATTCTGTTTTGTTGTCTTCGTTGCACCGTTGTCGCATGGAAAAATTTTGAATTTCTATCACCCCATTGAAGCCAATTTGCGCGAGACTTCATACCCCAATACATCTCTTCTTGCCGCCAAAGCCGTTCTATATTCTCCTTAAGTTCCTGACTTTCCTGCTTGCTAGAAAATTGGGGATCCCGTTCGTAATCTCAGTTAGTTTCTTTTTTAGAATTCTGATTTGGTTAGAGGCATTAGAAAACTTGTTTTTGCTCCATGTGGTCAACTCCTGTGTAACATAATGTATTTTCTGAGAAAATGTCATATAACAATGCTGGTTGTTTCCCTAGCAATGATGTATGATGTCCCAACATTCTTCTTCCTCTGTCCAATATGCTTCAAACTTAAATTCCTTTCTTCTTTTCTCCTGAACAGGATATAGAGATAACACCGGGGGGCTATGATCAGAACCTACCGCTGGGAGGGCGACCACTTCAGCATTTGGAAAGGTAATTCTCCAATCCATTGTACAAAAAGCTCTATCTAGCCTCTTTTTAACTAAATTTGCACCTTCTCTATTATTAGCCCAAGTGAAAGCACACCCCTTTGTCTCAATATCCATCAAGGAACAATCGTTGAGCATATCCCTGAAGGCCGCTATTCTATGTTGATCAGCTTCCCTTTTCCCAACTTTTTCCCAACTATAGAGGATTTCATTAAAGTCCCCCATGCAGATCCAAGGAAGTTGATTAGTGGAGTGAAGATTCCGAACCTTTTCCCATAAAATCAGTCTCTCCTGGAAATTTGTGGAAGCATGCATCATTGTGACTCTCATTAGATGTCCACTGTTCGGATCTTTACATTCCACATCCATATGCTCTTTTGAACTTGAATTGATTTGAATTTCCATGCCCTCATTCCACATCAGCACCAAACCCCCGGCAATTCCTTTTGGTTGCTCTACGAACATGTATTTGAACTTCAATCTTTTTCTGACTTTATCCACCATTGACTCCTTTTTTTTGGTTTCCATCGGGAAAACCATGTCGGGCCTTTCTTGAGCCATTATAGCTCTAAGCTCCTGAACTGTCGGGGTTGCCCAGCCCCTGACAGTTCCAACTGAGAATCTTCATGGTGTCTTTGGTGGCTTATTAGGGCTAGCCACCAGAGCCCAATCCTTCCCCTCTTTTACCAGTTGCACAAGGGTATCTAGTAATTCCATATCATCTAGAAGAGAAGAGGTAGAAACTTCTGCTCTTTTTTGTTTCTTTGTTTTTTGATACTTCAGCATCTTCGGTTCAGATTCACCCAGACTGTTCATTCCCTGCATCGGGTGGGCCTTCGAGAAGCAGCAACTGTTTTCCACTTCCCTCTCTAGCTGATGAAAGCCTCTCTCTACCATCTCTTTCCACCAAAGAAGAAGGGCTGTCTACTCGTTTCTTGTTCCGGGAAAGGGGATTAATTGTTTCAGTTTCTGCTCTTGCAATAACTTCCATATTGACTGTTTCCACAGGAGTTTCAGGTATAGATTCTTCTTCTTCTTCATTAAGATCAACCTTGCCATAATATGCCTCCCAATGCGGTCTATAATCTTTTACTTCTGCTTTGAGCCATGGCCCATACTTCCCTACCTTGTTTGCTGCCCAGTTAGTTGTTTCATAGGGTAGTTCCTCACAATACGATGCATAGTGCCCAATTTGCCCACATGAGTAACAAAAGTGAGGGAGACGCTCATATTTAAACTCCACCCATAAATTTTTGTTCCCTATCTTGACTAAAGCCCCAGTTTTCAGAGGAGCTGTAAGATTCATCTCTACTTTGGCTTTTCCTGTCTTATAGGGACCATAGCCTTTAGATGCTAATTGTATTTCTTTCTTTGAGTGGCCTAATATTTATAGTCGTAGTCTTGAACTAAGTGATGCTTTTTAGTTTTTGCAGTTACTTTATTGTACTATTACTAGTCAAAAGCAACAAGAAAAATAAATCTAAAAAAGCTGGATTGTTGACAATTTTAGGTGCTTTTTAATTTTAATTATACATGCATTTCTAAAAGAAGATTGGGAAAATAGAATTTTATGAAACTTTGTTAACTTATATTCATTTAGGTTGGATGGTCTGTTTAGGTAATCTTTTATTGAATTAAAATTTATGTATAAGGAAAATCAAAATTATTATTAATTTTTCTTAAAAATTGTTTATGCAATCCATAACCCAGATCAAGTTATTAAAATAAGAAATTTCCTAACATGGAGATGCTTAAAAATCTCAAACCAATCAAGATTATTATCGAATACTATCATATTAGATAATCAGTAATTGCTACCTATCAAACTGGTTCAAGAAATTACCTAGTTTGAAGTATTTCTTTCCAAGAATTGGAACTGACGACAGGCAGCTTTACAGCGACGGGTGAGGAGGAACGTCAGGACCAAAGCAGCAGCGATGGCAATTCAGCATGGACGCAGCAAATTGCAGACAGGTTAGCTAGAATAAAAGATGCAACGGTGAAGGTTTGTTGGTCATGGCCCTATGGGCAGTCTAACTGGAAAGCTGGGGTCACCCGGACTCTCCTTGGCGGCGACAGTGTGGATTCAGTCAATGCTAGTCTGCTCTATGCAACCAGCGAAAGGAAATCAAACGTAGCAGAGGAAACAAAACAGCAAGCGGTGGCGTCAAGTGGAGCCGGGATGCTGCCTGGAATCACCGGAAATCGCCAGGGACTGCTGCTGTGGCGTTAGAATAAGTCGGCAAAACTGCTGTCGCGGCTGCAGCAGGACGTGCTGAGCGCGACGAAGAGTGCCAGCAAACGAGGTATTGGCGCGACGATGGACACGCCGGCAACAAGCGCGGTGACTGGTGAGGGACGGCGCGGCGGTTGCGTTGGCAGAAGGACAGGAGCTGGAGATCAACACCGGCAAACAAGGCCTCGAGAATTTCGACGAGGAAGCAAAGCAGAGACCGCCGGACGAAAGCTGCAACGACGCCGAAAAATTAAACCACACCGGCGAACAAGGACAAGCAATCCCTCCTCAGTGTGTCCTTTTATACGGTGTATTTTTCCTTTTTCACTTCTTTTTTTTTGTGAACTGTTAGTCTCCCCTTTCTTGTTTTAAAATAATTATATATTAGTCTCAATATTCCTTTACCTCTCGAACCTCAAGTAAATTTCCTAGAAATTGCTTGAGATATTCTTTATCTTTTCCTTTGTAAATTATTGTTTTCCTTTTGTCGTTTCCCTCAACGCGTACGACAGCGATGCATTTATGATGATGTGCCTACCTTTTTTTTTTTTTTTTTTTTGTTAGGCCTACTCTATTCCTACTCTACACTCACTCTTAGATTTTGCCCTGCCTCTCTTGCGGGCGTGAGAGTCGAAATCCATTTCTAAAACTTACGCGTCCCCACCCCCATCCTCTTGAGAAGGTGGGGATTTGAACCCCTCACCTCCCCCTTCCATGTTGAAAGGGTGGCCACTAGGGCGAATCCCAGGTGATTTGTGCCTACCTTGACTCGGGCGTCGACTTGGGCGTCTACGTTGAGGCTTGGATCGAATCCTGAGGAGATTAATTGAGTCTTGGGGACAAGTTCTTGGAAATTTAATGTGGAGGAAGAACAAATGTGAGAAGGAGTCTATAGGTATAATTATTATAATATTTTCTTTTTCTTTTTCTTTTTTTTTTCTTGGGTTGGGGGGAGCGAAGGGAAGGGAAATGGCAACGATCTGGTATTGTTCCCACCAATACAGGCCCCTCGATTGGGCTGAGAATGATCTCAGCCGTTGAAGTAGAACGAATCTTGCCGTGATGGGGTTGCGAAGATATTCCTGCAATGTCCTTCGAAATATTTTTTTTACAAAGTTATTGTCTTTATCCCCCCGAATTTTTACTCTAATGAATTAATTTTTTCCACCTTGGCACCTCTTAGTTCTTCCATTTATAACTTTCGGCCACTTAGTGCTATGTTAGCTTGGCCAAAATTTTATGCTCTTATAAACTCAGTCTAGTTTATCAATTAAGTTCGAGACAATTCACTTAAATTTATTCGTCACTAGTTCTACAAATATATGAGTTTAAATAATGCACGAAAGAAATATGCAACAAATATGTAAAATGCCCCGTGTACCCTTTCATTTGGATGTTTATATAATGTTCTTTAAAAAGTAATGTAAGTCGACAGATATTAAGCGATGACATATTCCATTAGATGATTTAACAATCCTACAAATTACATAAATTACAAAACATGTATAATATCTACAAATCATTTCATTTATTAATTGTGGTACCCAAAATTTAGTTACGAGTAACATAAAATGTACCCATTAACAATACCCTTTGCGTGTGCAGTTAAAATCGATTTGAATCAAAGAAACTCATCAGGTATAGATTTGCCTAATGATAAAACAGCAGTAACATAGTATCAATCTAAAACTATAAATGGAATGCAGAAAAATGACCAACAACCAAATATTAACATCTCTTTTTCTTTTTCTTTTTTGTAAGCTAATTGTTTTTTTTTTTTTTGATTCGATAAAAATGCAATTTTGAAAAATCTACACATGCTACATTCTCTCCGTCTCCACAACATAATATCTATGAATACTATATCGAAAGAATGAGATAAAAGTGATCGAGGGTGACATTCTTTCCGTCGACCAAAATGTACAATGGGGATATACAAGTAGCATTATCTCTCCAATCACATATTTGACATATATCAAAGTCATTGTTTGATTCGATTTACTTCTAGTGAAAGCTCAACGGTTGTGTTTCAAACCTATGGAATGAGGGATTGGTGCTGTAGGCATTCTTAAAGAACAAGATTTGTTTGAATTAAGGCAAAAAAATTCAAATGGAAAAAAAAAAAAAAAGCAATAACATAACAGTCTTCAATCACATGAGACACAAGACCTCGTGTGATTGAAAGAAAATATAACATGTTATACTTAATTATCCGTACATACCTTAAGATGAGTCCAACCGTCCCAAAGTTCGTCTATTCAGCTCCTCGATAGGTCGAGGATGGGTAGTTTTTTTGGGCATAAGTTGGTTGCACCCAGCATTAAAGGATCGTACTTCCAAGAAAGCCATCTCAATTCTGAAAAGAGATCCTCAGAGTCTCTAGAGAGGTTCCCACGGACCATTTTAAGAAATCTAATACTTTGGCATTTTCATAAATTTATCTGATGTCAAAACAGTGGCTGTTATAAACCTGCCAAAGTTCATACAGATCGCTTCAACAATTTCGTTTCCCTAAAATGAGGAAAAAGTCAGCTAAATGCGAGTACCAAATAATGTTTGAAATGAAGGGAAAACAATCCAGGGAAGATTTCTGCAATGAACAAAGCAAAGGAGGGTGCACTTAAACTTGTACCTTCTTTCTCTTGATCGTGTCAAGAGCTTCTTCAGATTCCACAACCGTGAACGTTTTCCTAGATCTTTACAATTTTCTTGGTATACAATGCTCTTGCCGGTCTTTGACCTGATCATGCGTCCATAGTTGATTGTTTTCTCCAATTTTCACTAAGGACATCAAAAGCAGAACTTCAATACCCTCATCAGGAAAAAAATCTGCAGTCATCCCACATGTAATCTGCATAACTCTTATTTTCTCCAGCTAGAAAGCAAGCAATATCAAGAAGTACTTGTTGTTGCTGATGATCGAATGCCTCATAACTCAACATCAATTTTTCCTTCACATCTTTATGAAGGTAATGTCCATTTTTTTCAATGTATCTTGCCGCACTACTTTCTTTTTTCTATATAATAATGAGCCCATAACTTCAATAGCCAAAGGAAGCCCTCCGGTTTTTGAAGTAACTTTCTTAGATAGACTTAAAAATGCATTTGGAGGAGAGTTGCTTCTAAAGGCATGCTTGCTAAGGAGCTCAAGAGCTTCAAGATCCTTAAGCTCCTTAGCTTCATAAATCAAACAGTGGTCAAATTGATCTTGAATCCACTTAAAACACTTATGTTTCTTATTGTAACAACAATTCTACTTCCCGAACCAAACCATTATGTCATTGCTGCTATTGGCTCCTATGAATTACATCATCAAGGACAATAAGAACTTTCTTTGTCTTGAATCTATCTTTGATCATATTTATCCCGTGATCAATGCTAGAAAGTTCAAATCCTACGTTGCCAAGGATATCAGAGACTAGTTGCCTTTGCAAATTGGACAGATTAGAACCTTTTGATGCTTCTCAGATATCTGAAATGAAACTACAGCTTATAAAGTTAGTAAAAAGTTTGTGGTAAACAACCTTGACAAGAGTTGTCTTGCCTATTCCACCCATTCCACAAATTCCGATGAGCCTTATGTCCTCAGATTCGACATTCAGCAAATCTACTACTTCGTCCACCAATTCATCCATTCCAACTAAATGATCCGATATATGAACATAAGACACCTTAAGCTTAACCAACACTTTTTAAGCAATCAACCGTACGAATTCCCCATGGCTGTGTCAACACATACAATGTAATCAAGTTAATTAAAAGATTGGTGGCAAACTTGTATATATGCAAGATCTAACAATACATGAAGTTACAAAATTGACGCTGAGTGAACAAAAGAATGAATACATGGTTTTTTGGTTCTTTTCAATCTAGACAATGGACTATAATGCTTATGTAGATAAGGTGATCCTTGAGCCTTCAGATAATGGAGTGTAGAGTTCCATGTGATATTCCATCACAATTTTTGGTCCGAACACAGAAAAGCTGTGCTCTTCAAATTATAATCTGCATTCAAGCAAAAGAAACAAAGAGAAAAGGAAAATGGAGTTGAATGCGTTAACATACCCGTGTTCTTGGTGTCCCATCCCTTGATTGCAGTAACTTCCTCAGGCACCTTGGTACAATGCTACATGATATCGACCCCCATTTTTCTTCATCCAGAGTTAATGCATCCCTATGCAATTCAAGGAAGTTGGAAGAACTCCATTTGGAACGGGGATCGACGAGCGATGGTCAGGTAGGAAAGTGAGGCTCGGTTCCCATTTCCATTCCCATTGTGTTGTGGCATCGATCCAGAGAAGTGGTAAAGATATAATTGAAGGATTAAGAAATGGTCTAAGCCCCACAAGTTGACATAATTTGAAGGAAGTAAACTCCAGTATGGTCGATAATCAAGGTGTGACCAGAACCGAAGCGTGGCTCGGAAAATTCATCCATACCTCAGTCACTTTCGAGCTCCTTGCTCTGCTGTTGCTATGGCAAATCTGGAAAGCATGAAACATCCTCGTATTCAGAGCTCAAAGTCCAAACCCCACAGGCAACTCATCGACCTGGCTCTGGTGATGGTTGCATGAGACACAGGGGAAGAAGCCATTGCTCGCGTACATCACCGTGACGGCTATGGCTTCTTGATCGATGGCTTTGCTCGATTGGGGAGAGTGGCCTCGGCGTTACAAGCAGAAGACCTACCCATTGTTGAATCTGAAGCAAAAGCCGAACTGAAGTTAAGAGTTGGAAATAGAACAGTCTGATCTGGTGCAGGAGATATGCAGAGGCGCAGATCAAGCGAGCTGGGAGGTGGTTGTTCTTATCACTGAAGCCCAAGCCCGTTTGATATATTTCCAAAACCTGAAGAGAATTGTTAACCTAAATTCAAAGCCCAAGCCCAAGCCCAAGCAAGAGAATTGAAATAAGGTTGCCGAGTGGGTGGTCAATGTATCTCACCACCCAATCTTATGTCGATTGACACCATCGTAACCGAGGTTCTACCTCACCACCTAGGTATCTCTAATGCAGTGATCCGCGGAGCAACTACTATATGAATTATCCACCTAAATTCAAGTAATTTATCAATTTTTGTTACATAAAGTTACCATTTAGTTCTGCATTACCAAATTTTATTTGGTTTACTAATTCTCTTTATATTTACCAATTCTATTAGTTAACGTGATTCCCCAACTTTTCTCCCATAATTTTACTACTTAGTATTGAGTTATCAACTCTTATTTAATTTACTTATTGACAATTTATTTGGTTCTTAATTTCTAACTTTTCTTATTGTTTACAAACTTCTATTTGCATTTCTTAGCAATGCCTTAGAATTACCACTTTTTTTTTAAATAGCCATCTTTACTTACAGCGACTTGCTAACTTTTTCTGTTTAAGTTATCAACAAGTTTGGGTTGTCAACTCTTGTTTGAATTACTTACCAAGTTTATTTATTAATTACCAATTTTTCTTCTTCTTCTTTCTTCTTTTACCAATTTTCATTTACCTTACCTTTCTTTATTATGCCTTAAATTTATTAACTCTTAAGAGATTTTTAATCAATGATAAGAGAAGTTAGTATTTTTTTTTTTAAAATAAATATAAATTGATAACTAATTTCTTAGAGCCCACGTGGAGCTTTCAAGAAGGACGCTCGAAATATAATCTCCATGGTTGCTACCGGGTGGAGTAGAAAAGAGTAACTCTTCTTTCCCAGCCCTCAACAAAAAGAAAAAGTTAAAGATCAGTAATCAAAGTAACAACAAACGATCTTAATCTTTCTCATTCATTTTCGTGTTTCCATTACCTTTCTTGGAAATCTAGAATCAACTGTTCTTTTAATAATTTCGAATCCTTACGTTAAATGTACATAACATAGCAAAACAGAGGAAAGAGGGGTGTGAAAATTAAAAAAGGAAAGGAAATAGTATTGATAAGTTTAATCAATGTATTTATGTATAGTATTAGTAAGAAAACAACGCATTCGACTAGCACAACTTGTAAGCCACGCATCTTTGAAGACAATCACATTTAATCCAATCTCCCAAATCAATCTCTCTCTTTAACTTGGATTACTGTTGACACCTAAATTTTGGCAATTTAGTTTATTTATTTATTGCATAGGAAATTAAGGGTTAATTTTATTAATTGCATAACATATAGATTTAGGTTGTATTTATTTTGTTATTTGAGTTTTTGCATTTGAATGGACCGGTGGCGGATGAGTTCGAATTAGATGGATCGAGCCCACGAAGCGAGCAAGGTTGGCCCAAGCCCGCGTTTTTTAATAATTAAAAATTATCTCGTGGAATATAATATTTTAAAATTTTCCGAGATATGAATCTTTTTTAGATAGGGCAGATAGTTAAAAAAATATTGCGATTTGGCCTTGAAAGATTTGGATTTAGAAAAAATCTCATCTTAATCTTGAATCCTTATCGTATTTATGAATTTTATGAAAAAAAAAATATTGCGATATTGTAATTTATCTTTGCGAGATTTGGATTTCGGGAAAATATTTATCATAATGTTAAATTTTTATCAATAGTGATCGGTTGGTGAAAATATATCGCGGATGTAGATTTGAAGGGGAAATCAAAGGCTTATCTCTTACCCCCTATAAAAGCAACCGTGTACGAGGACATGAGGGGGAGCTTCTTTGGAAAAAATTCAGAAATAAGTGAAGAGAAAGGTCAAGAGAGGTTTTGGCTTCTGCGAGAAAAAGAAAAAAAAAAGGAAAAGTCAGAACGTGAGAGAGAGAAAGAGAGGGGAGAAAGGTGAAAAGGGCAAAAGGTGATTTGACCCCTACTATTCATCATCTTCCTCAAGTCCGCTGCCCCTCCTCTGCAACTTCCATCCGCAGGGCTTCCACAGCCGTGCGTCCGCACCGCCACTGGTTCGCTCACCTCGCCGACGCCACGCCGCTGCGCCGTCCCCGCTCGCCCGTGCCGGCATCCGAGCCCCGACGTCCATCAGCTGCACGCCGCTCCGCCTGCAACCTCTCGCTGACCTCCACCGCGAGCCCCGGTGCCTGAAGCTCGAGCCGCCCCGACGCTCCGCCGCCTCCACCGGCCGTGCCTGCATCGCTCAGCCGCATTAATCACCGCCGGACCCCCTCGGCCTCCGTCCCCGCACTTGCTCGGAACCTGATCTGCCGCTCCGATCCACCAAAGCTCTGCAGACCGGGCTCGAGCCAAATCTGCCCATCACCGCCCGTCGCTCCACCCGCGGCGACGCGACACCAGCAATCGCCGATTGCCTCCTCGCGACGACCCGAGCTCGAGTCGAGCCGCTCCGCCAGGCAGACCCGCGACGCCCTGTTCGACTCCGGACGCCGCCCGCACGCAAATCGCCAGAACAGGACTCAAGCCTTCCTAGTTCCACCCCTGACAACCCGAACCCAGCTCGACGCTTACCCTGCCGACGCCGCTCCTGCCCTGCTCTGTCACTCGCCCGTGATTGCCCAGCAGCTGCTCCGCCTCCGATCAGTGACCACCTGTCCTTGGAGACCTACGAGCAAGCTGTGCTCAAGAAGGCAGAAAAAGAAAACAGAAAAAGAGGAAAAAAAATCAGATTAGGTAGTTTTTCTTTTATTATTTTTATTATTATTTCTTTAATATGCTGTTTTAGTAGAATTGTTCCTAAATATGTGATTGAGATCCAATATGAAATAGTCTCGCAAGGGGGATTGATAGTCCGATTTTCGCGCCCGAAATCCGACTCGCAATCCCTTATAAAAATCGACAATCCAATCTCAAGCCCGAGATTTGATTCCGCGATTTAAAATTAAAATTGGCTTACCCGATCTCACGCGCGTATATGGTTCGCCAATTTTTGGATATCAATATTATCTTTCATGTGATTTGCTATTGTCAAGTTAGTTGAGTCAAATCTTACTTTCGTAAAATAAAAAAAATCAAAAAAATCAAAAAAATCTTAATTAGGATTAGGTTTGTTGTCATCTTGCATATTTAGGATTGCAATCTTATTATGAATTTTTAAATAAAAAATCCAAAAAAAGAAAAAGTGCAATCATTTAGGTTGTTAGTTTTTTTAATTTGAATTGCATGTTAATTATGTGAAAACTTTAATTTCGAAATTAATTTTAAAAAAAACCATAAAAAAATCATTGTGCATATTAGATTAGAATTGCATGCTTCATTTTAAATTTAGATTGTTTTTTAAAGATAAATGGCATTTTAGATTTAGATAATGTTTTAGTTTAAATTAGGATTTAATATGACTTAATCCCTAGTTTAAATTAGATAGAATCTTAATCTAGCTATAGATCATTTGAAATTTAATAAAATTTGTCTTAGGATAAATTAGAGCATTCTTTGCACGTCATTGCATACTAAGATTGCATATTATAGGTTTAGATAATTTCTCCTAAATAGATTGCATGCTTATTAGAAAATAAAAATCATGTGCACGTCATATAGAATTAGTTTCATACAATGCACGTCATTTAGTGATTTTGTTAGGTGCATTTAATTAGAAATTGCCCGTCATTAGAATTAAGTCATTAGATTAATTTAGATTGCATATTTAAATGTTGCATTTCTTTAATTTCGAATCTCATAAAAAATACAAAAAATGTTATTTAGAATAAATCATCTCATGCTTAGAATAGATTACATGTTTGGTTATGTCATATTGCTTAGGTCATATAGCTAAGTCATTTTGCTATGTCATATCATTTCATGTTAAATTAGTGGCATGCATTGCATAAAGCATGATTCTCATTAATTAAGTGAAAACAAAACAAAAATTGCGTGTTAATTAGAAACCATATCTAGGGTTGTTGATGTGGATTTTAATTTAACATTGCAGATGCTTACGTTGCTTTGAGGTAAGTCCTGCAATTTATTTTCTGCTTTACTTGAGTGTTAAATTGGTGGTTTGCGCACCTGCATGAACACCTCACATGTTAGGGAATTAGTTTAAAATCAATCCAAACTTCTTGCCAAACATTTTTTTTCAAAATTAAAAGAATGGTACCGAAAGGGCATTAGAGAAATCTAGTGTAACCAAGTCCCCGTACCCATAATCTCTCGGTTCGTAGGAGTAAAGTAATTTTCCCATTATTTTACTTAGGTGCCTAATCGACCTACCAAAAATAGATTAGTGGCGACTCCTAATTGTAAATCAATTGCATGTTATAAACTTAAACCTAAGTCGCGAATTGGTATGGGCTTAGGAGAGCCCAAGTTAAGTCTAGGCTTAACAATCCATTAGCCAAACCCTAGGTGGTTCAAACCTGAAAAAAATTGGTCGCGACAAGTACACTTCAATCAACACATCTGTTCGAGTTCATATGATTATTTTGAACTATAGAAACATGAAAACTCTTGTGTAATTGCTTGATATTCAAGACATCAACTCTGACTTCCAATCATCGCATCCAACTCAAGCATCAATGCGATCACAAACATCAAATAGTCCTAGTTGCCTAGCAAAAACAATTGTATAATTATTCCATACTATCTTATAGTATACTATAACATTATACCACCTATTCAAGAAACCATGCCTTGGACTATAGTAGAACCAGTTAGAATGGTTTATATAATTGAGTGATCAACACCCATTTCTCCGAGGAAGGACCTACGTTTGCAAAAGTTGGGGGCAATTGCCCCCACTATCCTGTGAAGAATATATATATTATGTCATTTTAAAAAATAATTTTCAATAGTACCCCACAAATTTGATGAGAAATCACTCTAAATAGTTATTTTCTCACTTTTTCATTATTTTTTCCCTCCATGATTGAGAACTGCAGTTAATAAATATATAGCTTATGAAGATTTAAGTGCAAACTATTAGAAAAATCTATTAAAAATTTACTCAGCATCCTATTTTAAGCACAGAACTACTATATTTAATATTTGAATCAATACATTGCATTCCCTTTTATTTTCTATCAGGTTTTCTCCCTAATAAAAATTTTCTGAATCCCCCGATTTTCCCAAGTGCAAACACGAATACAAGGTTGCCAAGATAAATCCAAGGAAATGTCAATTCTAAAAGAAATAATACACAAACTAACCTCAAAATCTTAAGGCCAAAATATATTATTGGACTAAACCGAAAGAGCAACGGTCTGAATAGGATTCAAGTAGGTCCATGAATGCCTCCGGCCGGTTTAGTCCGCTTAGCACGTTTCATTGACGGAGTGGATTTTTGGACTAGCCACGGACGTGGCATTATGTGGAGCTAAGGTAGCACTAACACAGCGGCTCTAACCATGGTCAAATGAGAGACTGGCTAGTGGCACAAAGGCACATAAATCGAGGTGAGGCAGGTCGTTGTTGCATGAAACTGGATCGGGACAATCGGATCATTTATGACATTTCTTGTGCAGGTGCGTTGAGTATTGGATGAGGCTGTGGCTCCTAGCGTTTGACTTTCTAGTGATGGGTGATTTGTGCCAAACAACAGGGACCATGTGCTCTGGCATGTATTTGGATTGAAGTTGTGACGCGAGAACATTCTTGGCGGCCGGCGAAGCTAGATCACAATTGTAGGATAATACCTTAAGTATTTTGATGATAACAAAAGTTAATCCAAGTATCTGAACTATTCAACCTTTATTAATTGACTTGCCCTCTTGTAATGCCAACATCGACACATGCTGCAGCACATATTGCGGTTAGACAGAATTAATTAAACAAAAAAGAAACGTATACTTTTAAACATTTATGAATTAGTTTATTCATTAATATTGACTATATATGGCATGCAAATGAAATTGTTATATTTCTAGATAACTCTTTATTCCCGTTTTAAAACACGTTCTCTCATAAGTTGAACACTAAGTAACAGTAGTGCATCTTTATTTATGGTCAACTTTTTAAATCATGATACTTGTAGTTTGATAAGCTTAGACTTCTCTAAACTATTAGAGTTATATAATACTCAATCTTAACTCCCAAAAAAAAAAAAAATTGTGTTGCCGTATGTCAAATTTGAAGTATGGCTTATGAAATCTTCAAAGAAATATAATAAAGGTAGATATAGATAGGTCGGTAAAATGATTTTGGCTAATTAAAACAGTTGGACCTTCGTTTGGTCTTAATTTAAGTAAATTAATCCATCAATTTTTTAGTTTTATTATTTCGGCTATCTTCTTTGAGGATTTTTTTTTCTTTTTTTGGGTCCAATCTTTGAGGATTGATAGGTAGCCAGTTTCACGTTATAAAATTGTAACATGAAATCAATTGATCAAGGGAAGACTTCTATTTGGTCTCTACGTATCGTGTATTGGACCCAGTAATAATATTTCTCTTGAACTCCGGAAAAAGAGAATGTCAACTAATACACAACAACTAATACACAATCCTAATTCCAAAAAAGAAAAAAAAGAAAGAAAGAAAGAAAAACTGTGTGGTGCCGTATATCAAATTTGAAGTATGTTGTGTGAAATCTTCAAAGATATAATAAAGGTAGATATAGATAGGTTGGTAAAGATGATCTTGGCTGATTCAAATGGTTGGACCTTCGTTCGGTCTTAATTCAAGTAAACCCCTCAATTTTTTGTGTTCTGTTAATATTGGAACTCAAATCTGCATTTGATAGGATGAAAAAGGAGAATATGAAAGAAGAACGTTCACTTGATTGGCATTAAGATTTCTGATAAAAGAAAAAAAATGCAAAGGCTGTTCCAATGTCAACGACGGATCTTGTACCAAAAACAAGAACAATAACACCAGAAGCACCATATAAAACTCGAAACACGTATGCAATCATTTGAGTAGCCTCCAACAAAGTTCAGTTCTTATATAATCAAATTCGCGAATTCAAGGTCTCTATTTTGAAGGAAACATAGCGTGCACTTTACCTTATCGGTGAAGCGAATCTAACTGGGAATCAAATCCGTCAAGGAACTTCCGGATGTTTTGTCGGTGAAGATCGGAGCTGGTAGTGGAGAATCGAACACAAATTAGATTCTTTTCGGATTCTTGGATCTGAAGACAGAGTCGAACAGGACAAACTCAGTGCGACGGTGAAATGGCCAACGGCATTAGCGACAGCCATTGGAATAAGCTAAAAGACGTCAAATAAAAATTTTGGCGATCAGAACCCACCGTGTCAGAGCCAAACTTTTAGAAAAAACCCTGTGAGAAATGACTTGGGCTGAAGGAGAATTGGAATAGGCTTTTCTTGTGGCCTCTGCAATTTGGACAGGGACCGAATTGACCCATTATTTTATAACTTATTTTTTTATTTGTGTATTCTGATTTGGTTTCGTTTTTCTTACTTTTGATCAAATAAAATAAAAAACTACCTAATGGCCGATTTTGCTTGAAATTTCCATTAAAAATCAAGCGCGGACAATCATTGTAAATTGATCTACTGACATTTTGATTTTTGATGACAAATTCCTCCAAGACTCAAATTTCAGGATTTACTGATCTTCAAGCCTTTTCAAGTGTAGTGGGAGATCATCTCATGAGCTACTGGTTTTTCTCACCACCAACTCATCTTCAGCTTCTTCAAGCGGGATAGATTAGGTAGGCTTTGCAGGGATCCGCAGAATAGGATATCAAGCCTTTCTAGTGATTCTAATCTGTCGAGACCTTCTATCTCAACTAGTCTTGGACAATCCTTTAATTCAAAGTCCTTGAGATTTTTTAAGTTAGATAAGTTGGGCAATGTCTGAAGGAAGCGACACATCCAAAGCTTGAAGAGTTGTAGATTCTTCAGTCTTTCAAGCCCTTGAATAGCACAAATCCGATTATCGGTTAGACGTAACTCCAACAAATTCTCCAAGTTGGAAAGGTCAACAACTCCAGAAAGATTGCAATCACTAATTTTGAGTTTCCTCAAACTTGAGGGAAGCTGTTGAATCTGACGTAGGTTTTTGCACTGGTTGAGTTCAAGTTCTCCAGTACAATGAAGCCAACCCCCAAATGAGCTTACGCTGGTACTACTCAAAAGTTTCATACGCACTGAGCTGTAAAAAGCGTGGGGCTGTTGCTCTGATTTATGGTAGACAAAGGTTTCATCATCGTCTTCGCCGAAACATAATTCCAGATTTCTTAAAGTCGGAAGGTTCTCCGGGTTTAAGATCTCCAGAACTTTTTCTACGGCACTTGAGCACAAACATAGACTTACCAAACTCTTTGGAAGCTTTGGTACATTCTCCGCACGAGTTCCTGTTAATTTCAAAGTCTTCAAGAATGGTAGTCTCACAATATCACTAAGAATCATCTTTAGCTGCTTGCAATGCTCTCCATAAATTTCCTCAAGATTCTCCATCATCCCAATAGCCTCGGGTAACTTTTGCATGTAACTTCGATTCATCTTCAACACTTTCAAGCTCTTTAGATTGACAATGGTATTTGGCAACTCTATGATACTTGTGTATGAGACATCCAACTCAATTAAACATTTCAGCATTCCAATCGAGTTGGGAAGTTTCGTAAGCGCTCTACACTGCCCTAGAATTAATATTTCTAAGGATAAAAATGCAGAGAGGTCAGGAATTTCCTTCAACATGTGACAACCTAACAAATTAAGGACCTTCAATTTTGTAGCCACCTATCAAATGATTGTGTATATCCAATGAGTTTAATTAATAGAAGTTTTGCAGGACATAAGCAAATTTATCAACTAAAGAAGCATTCCACTAAAGTAACCTCATAAATACTCTATATATGCATTCCTAACTTAAGCTAAAACCACTCTTTCACACTTTTATTTTATTTTATTTTATTTTATTTCTTCCAATATTTTCCCCAACAATAAATTGAAAAAAGAAAGATTTATTCTCAAATTACCCTCTGTATCAAATAATAAAAAAAGACAAAATATAGCCAAAACTTCTCCTATAAATCGTGACATCCCTCTCTAGCTTCATCATCGAATTACCGATTTTGTCCCCACCACTTATACTCATGACACTAAACTTCATGGCTTTTCCTATGTAAATATATCTTCTAAATTTCAATATAGAAGATAATTTACATATTTTCTGACTATTGATTATGTCTTCTTATAGTAGGCATTGCACTTTACTGTTTTTTAGTTTTTATTATTAAAATAAGGGCCGCTTTAGCTTTCACATAACCTTCTAAGAGTATAATATTTATTTAATAGTATTGATGTTCTAAACAAATCAGTTTGCATGTTCAATTTTACTCACCAATTTTTATTATTTTGCTAATTTCTCTCTATCGTTTGGCTTTTCTTCAGCATCGCATCCTTGTACAGTATAGATAGTCACTAATTATATTTTATTTAAATATAAACATTTATTACTCATGACAACTAGTTGCATGATTAGGGAACTCAAAACAACGTGAATGTTTATAAATTGTTGTTCAAAAAGTAATGTAAGTCAATAGATATTAAGCTATGACATTTATTCCATTAGATGATCTAACAATCCTACAAATTACATACCTTGAGTTGAGTCCAACCACCCCAATGTTCATCTATTGAGCTGCTCCACCCTAGGTCAAGGATGACTAGATTTTTTGGGCAAAAGTTGGTTGCCTGCATTTCTTTTGGACAACCATACCAAGTAAGCCATCTCAATTCTGAAAAGAGATCCCCAAAGTCTCCAAAGAGGGTCCAACCATCCAATTCGAGAAATCTAATATTTGGCACTTCGATAAAGTCTTTTGATGTCAAAACAGAGTCTTGGACAGGCACCTCAGATTGATCATAGTACGCTACAACAGTTTCGGTTCCCTAAATTGAGAAAGAGTCGATTCAAATTGAAGAGTTCCAAATTGAGCCCAAAATAAAGGCAAAACAGACCAAGGAAGTTTTCTGCAATTAAAAAAGAATACGAGGGTGCACTTAGACTTATACCTTCTTTTGTTGGACAATATCCGGACCACCTTGTCGATTCCACCACAATCGTTGTTTCCACCACACTCGAGAACCCTTGATTGGATCTTTGCAATTTTCTTGCTGCACAATACTCCTGCCTAAGTCCTTAAGCTGATCATGCATCCATAGTCGATTTTTTCCTCTGATTTTCACTAAGGACATTAAAAGCAGAACTTCAATCCCCTCATTTGGAAAAAATCCACAATCATCCCACATGTAAGTTGCATAGCTCTCATTTTCTCCTGATAGAAAGCAAGCAATGTCAAGAAACATTTGTTGTTGCGATCTAACGCCTTATAACTCAACATTAACTTGTCATGTACGTTCCTTTGAACATCCCTTTGCTGACAATATTTTATCTTTTTCAATGTATCTTGCCACACTAATTTCTTTTTTTTTCCACATAAAAATGAGCCAATCACTTCAATTGCCAAAGGAAGCCCTCCAGTATTTGCAATAACTTCCTCAGATAGACTCAAGAATTCATTTGGAGGAGAGTTGCTTCTAAAGGCATGCTTGCTAAAAAGTTGAAGAGCAACACAAGTGTTGAGTTCATTGACTTCATAAACCAAACAACAGTCAAATTGATCTTCGAATTCAGCGAAAACACTTTTGTCTCTTGTTGTAACGACTATTCTACTTCCCGAACCAAACCATTCTTTATTTTCTGCCAATGCCCTAAGTTGGCTTGCATGATCTACATCATCAAGGAAAATAAGAGATTTCTTTCTGCAAAATCGTTTTTTGATCGTATTCTTCCCATGATCAATGCTAGAAATTCTAACTTCTATGTCACTAGTAATATAAGAGATTAATCGCCTCAGCAAATCTAACATACCAGAACCTTGTGACGCTTCTCGAACATTTGGAATGAAGCTGCAACCATCAAAATTAGTAGATAGTTTGTCGTAGACAACCTTGGCAAGAGTTGTCTTGCCTATTCCACCCATTCCCCAAATACCAATGAGCCTTACGCCCTCAGATTCAACATTCAGCAAATTTACTACTTCATTCACTGATTCATCCATTCCAACTAAATGATCAGATATATCAACACAAGACACCTTAAGCTTAACTGACACTTTCTGAGCAATCAAACGTGCAAGTTCTCCATGGCTGTATCAAGACACAAAACATTTATCAAGTCAATTACAAGATTGGTGGCAAACTTGTACACTTGCAAGATCAAACAATAACATTAAGTTACGAAATTGACGTTGGACCTAGTGAACAAAAGAATAAATACATGATTCTCTAGTTGTGTTCAATCTAGAACGACAGGTTATAATGCTTATGTCGAGCAATGATTAACAAGTGAATTATAAGATTGATGGCAAACTTGTACACTTGCAAGATCAAACAATAATATGAAGTTACGAAATTGACGCTAAACCCAGCAAACAAAAGAACAAATACATGATTCAATCTAGTTTTGTTTAATCTAGGACAATAGGTAATCCTTGAGTCTTGAGACAATGGAGTGTAGAATTCAGTGCGACATCCATCACATTTTTTGGTCTATAACTAACAAAAAATTGTCCTCTTCAAATTATAATCTGCCTTCAAGCAAAAGAAACATAGATAAAAGGGAAGACATAATTGGGTGAGTTGACATACCCTCTGTTCTTGGTGTCCCATCCCTTGATTCCAGTAACTTCCCTGAGCGCCTTTGCCCAGCGCTGCACAATCTCAGCCCCATGTTTTTCTTTATGTAGAGTTAGTGCATCCGCATACACTCTGGTTTCAAGCTTAACCTCAGAGGGTTCCACGTCATAGAAAATGGGCATAACCTCCAGTTCGTTGGTTTTCCTACGCTGCATCATGTGCTCTAGCTCTCGCAGGCACCAACTACTAGAGGCATAATCTTTGGAGAATATGGGAATGCAGATTTTCGAGTTATCGATGGCTTGGAAAATCTCAGGACCGATCTCTTCACCAACGTCAATCCCTTGCTTGTCTATGAAAACATTGATACACTTATCCACGAGGGTATGATAGAGGGAATCCGTGAAGTTAGCGCGAGTATCCGGTCCTCGAAAACTCAAGAACACATCGTACTCAGTTCCAGACGAGCCATGGCTTGTGGATCCCGTTTCCAGAGAAGAGCTACTTTTTCTTTTCATCTTCAAGTCTAAGTAAACCTAAAATTAGGAGAGGAAATTGACGTTAATGTATTGCTCTAGAAACGTTACATTAAATCAAATGTGATGATTAAGTTTTCTTTTTTGGATAATTTATGGTAAAGTAATATGTCTAGTTAATGTTAAGGGAATTATTGATAGGCGTAAGTATCCGCATAGTCTGGTTTCATAAATGACATATAATAAATAGAACGTAAGGAGGTACTCCCGATCATAGAGTAGTTTTTCTTAAGACTTATTTTTTTGTGCTTTTTAGAAAGCAAAACTGTTTTGACCAAAAAAAAAAAAAAACAAAAAAGCAAAACCGTTACTTTGTTGTTAAAATTTAAAATGTTTATTCAACTATAAGAAAAATCATATGTAAATTACTTATCGATTCTTATGTGTTGTGAAAATATATATATTTCAAGGGAAAAATGTATAATTGTGTCGGCAATAAAGATTTAATTAAATAACCTGTAAAACATAAAACTCAGCGATGCAAGCTCGAAACTAGGTTTTTTGTATTTTTTTCGTCTTATGCTAGTGAAAGGGTAAAGCTGGAAATCTGCTATCGGCGGTGGACCATATATATCATTGTCCTTTAATTGGAATTTGTCGTCTTTTCGCTTTTTTTCCTTTTTCCCTTACATTTTTTCCCCGGAAAGGTGACCAGAAAAAGGGTAAGATATCGTGTTGGTGAAGCAAAGCCACAGGTTTGCACTTCCATTGGCCTGGGGCCCACCGGAGTTAAATCAACAAAAAGTGGAAGTTTGACGTCTAAGTAAAATGTAAATATGAAGCACATGTATCTAAAAAAGAAAAAGAAAACAAGAATTGGCACTAGCTTGAGATTAAAATTTCTCATTTAAAAGAAAAAAAGGAAAAGAGTTACTTGATAAGATGACAATCCAAAAAATAACTAAAAAGAGAGACAAAAAATTGCCCCCCGATTGCAATAGCGTCAGAAGCAAACCTACTACTATTCAAGGATGCTTTGAGCGGCCTGATCGTTTTGGTCACGAACAAAATGCTGCTTTTTTGGAGTTACTTTATTGTACTATGACTAGTCAAAAGCAACAAGAAAAATAAATATAAAAAAGCTGAATTTATGACAATTTTAGGTGCTTTTTAATTTTAATTATACATGCATTTCTAAAAGAAGATTGGGAAAATAGAATTTTATGAAACTTTATTAACTTATATTCATTTAGGTTGGATGGTCTGTTTATGTAATCTTTTATTGAATTAAAATTTACGTATAAGGAAAATCAAAATTATTATTAATTTTTTTTAAAAATTGTTTATGCAATCCATAACCCAGATCAAATTATTAGATCGACTCGGGAACAAGTTTATTAGCATCTATCTTGAGTTTAAACCAAAATGACAAGTCTCGGCCATAACACCAAACACAAACAGATATTTGCATTAAGCACCACAAAAAGCACACGTATGCTGTGTGAGGAATGAACACGAGCACAACGGAGTTTCGGGCGGGGATCGGGACTCGAAGCTCGTGCGAACCGGTCGACCACAAGCTTCAGCCCGACGTCCCCACCAAAAAAAAACAGGCGACATTTACTCGAGAATGACCCACCTGGTTCGAAGGGGAGCGCCGCGGTGGACGACGACTCTCGGGCAGACGACCGGTGACGGCGAAGCTGTCCTTCAGTCTCGCTCTCTCCCTTTGGCTCGCCCTCTACCCTCTCGAGCTCTCTCTCTCCAGTCTCATTCTTCCTAGTCACTCTTCTGTTTTTCCTTCCATGCTTCCCCCCCATCTCTCCACGTCTGTCTTCTCTCGTTTAATACCCAGCCGGCAAGCGCGCATGGCCTCTCGCGGGCTGCCGCCTTGCCCCGAACTGCCCCCTCCGACCCGCGGATCATGCTGGTCGCCCGCAATCCCGATCCCCGCTCCCGATCGCTGCTCTATTTTTCTGTTCTCTGCGGTCTTTTTCAAGTGAAGACTAGCGGGAGGGGGAAGAAAGCTGGGCACGAGCCGAGCCGAGCCGAGGAGAAAGAAGAGGGAGATGGGCCATGCGTGGGCCATGCGAGGGAGAAAAGAAGATGGGCCGCACAAGGGCCTGCGCGTGGGGAAAAAGAAAGAGAGAATGGAGTCTCTCGTTTTTTTTTTTTTTTTAAATTACTCAGTTTTTGTATTTTCTTTTGTTTTGTTTTTTTTTTTTTAGTGACTAATTTCTAATCTTGCACATGATTAAGTCTTAAATAAAATAGTAAAATTTAGGTGTCAACATCCCTTTTATGGATGCATTAATTGCATCGTTAAAAACTTTAAGCCGGAAAAACCCTATGGGAAAAAAACCGGACATAAAGAAAAAAGAGTGCAATGCATATATAGCCACTCATGGGGCTAATCATTATTGCATCTTGTGAACTAGCCACATATCAATGCTGCAATGTTTCATAATATCTCCCCCTCAATTGAGTCATATAGCCACTTCTGGGGCTAATCAATCTTACATCTTATGAACTCGCCTCATACCAATGCCATATACTAATTTCTCAAAAGTTGATGTTGGCAATGATTTGGTAAAAGATCTGCAAGATTATTTATGGATCGAATCTGTTTAACATCAATTTGTTGACTTTCTTGAAGTTCATGAGTATAGAAAAATTTCGGCGAGATATGCTTGGTCCTATCACCTTTGATATATCCTCCCCGACTTGTGCAACACAAGCAGCATTATCTTCATAAATTATAGTGGGAGAATTGGTAACCGGTATTAAGCAACAAGAATTATGAATATGTGTTATAACGAATCTTAACCAAACACACTCTCTTCCAGCTTCATATAAAGCAATGATCTCATAGTAGTTAGAAGATGTAGCTACTAGCGATTGCTTCGTAGAACGCCAAGAAATAGCGGTGCCGTTATAACAAAATAAATACCCGGTTTGAGAGCGAGCCTTATGTGGATCGGATCTATATCCAGCATCAGCATATCCAACTAAACCAGAGTTAGTGGAATCCTTGGAATAATATAATCCCAAATCTATGGTTCCTCGGAGATAACGAAAAATATGTTTAACTCCATTCCAATGTCTCCGAGTTGGCTCATAACTAAAACGTGCCAATAAATTTACCGCAAAAGCGATATCTGGTCTCGTACATTGTGCCAAGTACATCAAAGCCCCAATTGCATTGAGATATGGTACTTCGGGACCAAGTATCTCTTCATCGATTCTCTAGGACGAAATTGGTCCTTTTGGGGATCCGAGACCTTACAACCATAGGGGTGCTCAATGGGTGAGCTTTGTCCATGTTGAAACGTTTAAGCAATCTTTCAACATATGCTGATTGATGGACGATTATTCCATTTGCTTTATGCTCAAGCTCTAGACCAAGACAAAGTTTGGTTTTACCCAAATCTTTAACTTCAAACTCCATTTTCAAATATTCAGCAGTTTCAGCTAACTCTTCTGGAGTTCCAATTAAATTTATATCGTCGACATAAACTGCTATAATAGCAAACCCAGTTTCTGATTTCTTAATAAACACGCATGGGCAGATAGGATCATTTTTGTACCTTTCCTTAATTAGGTACTCACTTAGGCATTGATACCACATGCGACCGGATTGCTTTAACTAGTACAAGGATCTTTGCAATTTTATTGAGAATAAATTGCGGGGAGTGCATGCTTCGCATTTTGAATCCCTCAGAATTTTTATATAAATATCAAAGTCTAATGAGCCATATAGATATGCCGTCACAACGTCCATAAGACGCATTTCCAATCTTTCAAAGATTGCTAGGCTAATGAGAAAATGAAATGTAATCATATCCATCACAGGTGAATATGTCTCATTATAATCAATCCCATGTCTCTAGGAGAATCCTTGGGCAACGAGTCGAGCTTTATACCTGACAACCTCGTTTTTCTCATTTCGTTTTCGGATAAATACCCATTTATATCCAACGGGCTTTACATTATCGGGGATACGAGTTACAGGTCCAAAAACCTTTTGTTTAGTTAGGGAAGCTAATTCAGCTTTAATTGCTTCCTCCCACTTATGCCAATCTTGCCTTTGACGACATTCAATAATAGATTGTGGTTCACAATCATCATCCATAATTTGATGAGCAACTGAGAATGCAAAAGCATCATCAATGATGATTTCATTTCGATCCCAAATTTCATTACAGTATGTAATGGAATTTTCAGTATTCCCGAGGCTAGTGCTCCTTTCATGGGTTTGCACCTCTTCAGGGGCAATAAGCTCTTTGGGAGCGAGCACAACGCTAGGCTCTTCTGGAGCAGATTCCTAATTCTTTCCCCTTCGTTTTCGAGGAGCAGTATCTTTTGATCCTATCGGTCTACCACGCTTCAAGTGCGGGGGATTTTAATCCATTTTAGCCTGTTCTTCGGGAATAGCTATCCTAGCTGGAGCATTTGCAGCTGGAATATGAGACTTCGTTACCTTAGTAGAATCATTAAATGCGTCAGGAAGTCTATTGGCCATAGCCTGTAAATGGATTATGCGCTGCACCTCGTTTTCACATTCAGGAGTACTTGGATCTAATTGAGATAAATTTTTCTCATTCTAGGAAAAAACCTTAACTGGTTTTTGTTTTGCAGTCATGGAAGTTGTAGGTATCCCAATTGATGGAAACCTAGTCTCATCGAAATGACAATCTGCAAACCTGGCAGTAAAAAGATCACCAGTAGTTGGTTCCAAGAACCTAATGATAGATGGTGAATTAAACCCAACATAAATGCCCAAACGGCGTTGGGGACCCATTTTCGTCCTTTTTGGCGATGCTACAGGCACCTGTAGTGCACAACCAAAGGTGCGTAGATGTGAAATATCTGGTTCATAACCAAGAACCATTTGAAGGGGAGATTGTAAAATACTAGCAGTGGGGCGTAATCTTATTAGAGCTGCCGCATGCAAAACTGCATGACCCCATGCTGTATCGTTGAGATTCGTTCTCAATAATAGAGTGCGGGCAATGATTTGGATACGTTTAATCAAGGATTCTGCCAATCCATTTTGAGTATGAACATATGCAACCGGGTGCTCAACCTCGATTCCGAGTGAAGCACAATATGTATCAAAACTCTTTGATGTAAATTCACCAGCATTATCCATCCTTATGCTCTTAATTGGATAATAAGGGAATTGTGCCCGGAGCTTTATAATATGCCCAAGTAAACGTGCAAATGCGACATTGCACGTAGATAATAGGCAAACATGGGACCATCTACAGGATGCGTCCATTAATACCATAAAATATCGAAATGGTCCACTTGGTGGTTGTATTGGTCCATAAATATCACCCTGAATTCTTTGCAAGAATAAAGGAGATTCAAAATTAACCTTTGTTATAGAAGGTTTGATAATGAGCTTTCCTTGTAAGCAAGCCTCACAATTATAATCTTTGGACAACAATACCTTTATATCCCTTAAAGGGTGCCCTTTTGTATTTTGAATTATCCTACGCATCATTGAAGCGCCAGGATGACCAAGGCAATCATGCCACAGTCCAAACTGATCAGGGCTTACCAATCTCTAGGATGTGGTAGCGTAGGTTTCAACAGCTTTAATCATGTCACAATACAAACCCATAGAAGAAGCTTCTAGCTTCTCATGGATGGTCTTCAGGCCCATCTTATAAGAGGAAATGCCAATATATTCCTTATCTTGCTCATAAATAGTCTCAATATGGTACCCATTACGGCGTACATCTTTGAAACTGAGCAAATTCCTTTTTGATCGAATGCTTAGAAACGCATTCTCAATATGCAGGATTGTACCATTTGGCAAAATAATTACAGCATTCCCAAAACCATCAATAATCGGAACATGACCTGATATTGTATGGATTTGTGCCTTGCGCAATGTTATACTCGAGAAAAAGTGTCTACTACAAAATATAGTATGTGTTGTTGCACTATCAAGCAAACAAACATCTTCCTTTTTCTCGGTATTTTCCATTTGCATTTATATTGACAACTTCAGGTGTCAAGTATCATAAAAGTTGCATATTAGTTATATAGTCGAATAAAATTTCAAAGATAAATATAAGGTAAGGTTCATGAGTATTTCATAAAGAACAATAAAAAAAAAGTAATACATTTAAAGCGAAACAACATAAATTTCAAAGTTCAAATTATTATCCACCAATCTGATTTATCAAAGTAATCAGAGGTCCTCAAAGAAATCAGAGACATCCAATGATGCATTTGCTACTTCAGAAGCAAGAGGAGTCCCACCAATGGAGATATTGTTGGCCTCAACAGTGGTTATGGCAGTAGGATTGATTTCAATGGCATGAGATTCACCACGCTTGCCCGTATTCTTTAAAGATGCCTGGTATAGGTCAACAAAATGTTTTGGCGTACGACAGGTACGTGACCAATGCCCAATCATGCCACAGCAATGACAAATACTTTCATTAATCACCTTCTTTTGCTTCTTTTCTTTGCCATAATTCAGGCCAAAGTTTGATTTCCTAGGGCGGTTAAATTTCTTGCCATCCCTTCTAGGATTATATTCTTGCCTGCGCTTATAGCCCTTAAAATGGCTAGTATTTTTCTCAAAGTTAGCATGTGCTTCAGGCAATACTTTTGAGCCAGCAGGTCTAAGATCATGATTTTTTAGCAGCAATTCATTAGTTTGCTCGGCAGTAAGAAGCACAGAAATTAATTCAGAATATGTGGCAAACTCACGTTGCCGCTATTGCTGTTGCAATACAATATTCGAAGCATGAAAGGTGGAGAAAGTTTTCTCAAGCAATTCTGCATCAGTGAGTTTGATACCACATAACTTAAGTCGAGAAACGATATCAAATAAAGCAGAATTATAGTCAGACACTGATTTAAAATCTTGCAGTCTGAGATTTTGCTAATCATATTGTGCTTGAGGGAGGATAACGGTTTTTGTATGATCATACCTATCCTTCAACCTCGTCCACAAGATATGCGGGTCTCGAACGGATAAATATTGAGTCTGCAGGCTCTCATGCAAATGACGACGAATAAAAATCAGCGCATTTGCTTTATCCTTTTCATTTGAGGTTCTATCCTCTGTAATTGTATTAGCGAGACCTTGCCCTTGGAGGTGCATTTCCATGTCAAGGCGCCAGGATAGATAATTCTTTCCACTCACTTCCAAGATGTGGAATTTGGGCTTTTCAATATTTACCATAATCCTTGCAAAAATAAATCCTTAAATTAATTAAAAGGATTTCCAAATATCCACCGCTACTTCAGAGCAGAATGATACTTTTAGATTTGAATTTTGGCTTCGGGCCAAGAAAAATAAAAATGAAGAATTGATAGAAGAAGATGAAGTATAAGTTGATTAATAAAAATAATACCCACCTTGCAAAATTTACTTACTCAATCAGTAGATTTTCGTGCTTGCAAAAGTTACTTACTCAATCGGTAGATCCTCGTGCTGATAACGTGTTGTAAAATATCGCGTGGTGAATATATAATAGAGAAGAGATTAAAGAAGAGAAAGCAAGTGAACACTAGAGATAGTAGCAAGATGAGAGAGCTTTATTTCTAGTATCTCACTGTCGTGTTTCTGTGTGATTGTATATTGTACATCAAAACTAAACTCCTATTTATAAGAGAACAAGAATGTACTTATCATTAATATCAATGTATCGAATGATACATGTACAGGATAAGGGAGACGAATGTTCATTGTATAGGGAGATGTACTTAGAACATTTGATACAAATGTACCATAATAAGTACATTGGATAAGATGAATATAATGAATATTCATTCATGTATTCTATCCATTCATGTATTTCATAACAGTAATATATATTTCAAGAAAATAGAGAGCGAAATCGGGCCGGGATGGGCCAGCTTGGCCTCCTTTCCTCTTTCCCTACTCTTCCAACTAGGCCTAGCCCAGCCCATTTCTTTTTGTCTCTTCCATCCCAGCTCCTTCCACTTTCTTCATCCCCACTTCCTCTCACGCCCTCTGTAAATAACAAATCACTCTCGTTCGGAAAAAGAGCGTAGGATGCAGGGCAGAGGACTGGGCAGCGTGTAGTGGGCTTTTTGGTTGGGATTAGGTCGACAGCGAGAGAGAGAGAGAGAGAGAGAGAGAGAGAGAGAGAGAGAGAGAGATGGCTGCTAGGAGGTTGAAGGGGAGAGTGGGAAAAATCGAGAGAGTGGCCAAGACTGAACGAGTGGGGATAGAGCCGAAATCCACCTCGCTGAGCGTTTCTTGGTTATCTTCGATACAAACCTACCCCTAGCCGGCAGGCACCACCAAGCCCGCGACTCCCTTTTCCACGATTTCGAGTTTTCTGGTGAGTTTTTTTTTTTTTTTTTCTTGGTTCAATCTAGTCGATTTCCTGAGGATTCCGACTTGTTGGCGTGAGGCAACTGGACATAGTCCAGTTTATCGAGGTTGCCCCTGTTCGCCGCCGTCGAGCTGGTTAGGAAGCGCCATCGCCGACCCCATTTTTTACGCTTTGAGTTTTGTTTTTTTTTTTCCCAGTTTTGGTCCCATTTCAAACGTGCCAGCCGGGATTCGTCGCCGTCCGGCTCACGTGAATCCCGTCCCCATCCGCCTCGTGTTTCGTCGTTGTCTGTTTTGGCTGGTTGTTTGTCTAGAGTCCTGGCATAGGTTCGGGTCCTGGTTGAGCGGGAGATCCCTCGTAAGCGTCGTACACCACCTATTTGTTAAAATGCTCGTATGGGATTTCCGCCTCGCTATTTGTTCTTGGCCGAATCCTAGCCCCATGCGTTGTTTATCTGGTTTTCTCGGTTGTGAGTCGGCCTTTGCCGGTGACTTGGGGTCCTCCGCAGTGTCGTTTTGCTTCGACCCCCTTCCTTTTCGACATTTTGGGTGCCTGGCCGAGGAGTGTGCTTCTTGGCCGAAAGGGTTCGAGTCGGTCGGTAGGCAACGACCTTGGCGGGGATGTTGCAGGACACTGGGAGAGTAGGGTCAATCGGGTCGGGCAGTGGGCTGAGTTTAGTATTTTCTTGACTTTTGTGGGTTGGGCCAGACGAATTAAGGTTTTAGCTGAGCTTCATTTTAGAATTAGTGTGGGAGGCAAGGCTTTGGTTTAATATTGGATAGTTGGGCTTTTGGGAATTGGGTTTAGGTATAGTTTAGGGCTTAGTATAAGAGCCTGGCCCTCGTTTCGGCCAAGCTCGGTGAGACCCGAGTCGGGTCTCGACAGGATCGGATCCGTAGATCCGGCCCGGGTTTGTATTCTCAAGAAAAAAATTATTTTAAAATATATATATACTTTTAAATTAAATTTTTTTCCTAATTTTTATTTTCTCTAAAAATTAAGAAAAACTCAAAAATTAATTTCTAAGTAGTTTTCTCTTCAAATGTGTGAAAATCCTTGACAAAAATAGTCGTGCTCAAAATTGAACGCGCTTTTGTGGCTTTACAATAAAAACCACATTTTAAAGCAATTTTGCAAGACTTGGATAATGGAAAACACGGTGTTATGCAATTCAAGGAAGTTGGAAGAACTCCGTTTGGAACAGGGGTCGACGAGCGATGGTCAGGTAGAAAAGTGAGGCTCGGTTTCCATCGCCATTCCCATTGTGCTGCGGTATCGATCGACAGAAGTGGTAAAAGTATAATTGAAGGATTAAGAAATGGCCTAAGCCCCACAAGTTGACATAATTTGGAAGAAGCAAAGTCGAGTAGGGTGTACAATCAAGGCGTGACCAGAATCGAAGCGTGGCTCGTGAAGTTCAACCACACCTCAGTCACTTTCGAGCTCCTTGCTCTGCTGCTATGGTAGATCTAGAAAGCGCAGAACAACCTCGTGTTTAGAGCCCATAGTCCGAACCCCCTCAGCAACTCATCGACTCGGCTCTGGTGAAGAACAATAATCTCAGAAAGATGGGTAGACAAAAAACGCAGGCGAAATCACAGCAGCGAATGGACTTACCCCAATGTCGGAAGCCCCCCATCCCGCGACCTGCTCAAGAAAAACGTCCATGGATCTTCTTGCACGAGAAACAGGGGAAGGAGCCATTGCTCACGTACGTCACCGCAACAACTACGGCTTATTGATCGATGGCTTTGCTCGACTGGGAGAGTGGCCTCGGAGTCAAAAGCAGAAGCGGTAGCCATTGTTGAATCTGAAGCAGAAGCCGAACTGCAGTCAAGAGCTGGAAACAGAACAGTCTGATCTGGTGCAGGGGACATGCGGAGGCACAGATCAAAAGAGCTGGTAAGTGGTCTCTTATCACTGAAGCCCAAGCCCATTTGACATTTTTCCAAAACCTGAAGAGAATTGTTCACCTAAATTCAAAGCCTAAGCCCAAGCCCAAGCCGCAGATCAAACAAGAGAATTGTATTAAGGTTGCGGATTGGGTGGTCACATCTCACCACCCAATCTTATTATGTTGATCGAAAACATCATAACCGAAGTTCTATCTCCCCACCTAGGCATCTCTAATGTAGTGATCCGTAAAGCAACTATTGCATGAATTATCAACCTAAATTCAAATAATTTACCAACTTTTGTTATATATAATTACCAATTAGTGTTGCATTACCAATTTTTATTTGGTTTACTAATTTTATTGTATTTACCAATTCTATTTAAAAATTACCAGCCTTAGTTAACGTGATTCACCAACTTGTCTCCCGTAATATTACTTCTTAGTATTATCAACATTCATGTAAGTAACTTACTAACAATTTATTTAGTTCTTTATTTCTAAGTTTTCTTATTTCTTACAAATTTCTATTTGCATTTCTTAGTAACGCCTTAGAATTGCCAACTTTTTTTTTCTTAACTTACCATATCTAATTAGAGTGACATGGTAACTTTTCTCTATTTAAGTTATCAAATAGTTTGGGTTACCAACTCTTATTTGAGTTACCTATCTAGTCTTTTTTTTTTTTAATTATGAACTTTTCTTCTTTTTTTTTGGTACCAATTTTCATTTACCTACCTTTTTTTATTATTATGCCTTAAATTAATTAACACTTATGATATTTTTAATCAATGATAAGAAAAGTTAGTATATTAAACAAAAAATAAATAGACAATCATAACAAATTTCTTAGAGTTCATGTGGAGCTTTCCAAGGAGGACGCTCAAGATATAATCTCCATGGATGGCTACCGTGTGAAGTGAAAAAGAGTACACTTCTTTCCCAGCCCTCGACAAAAAGAAAAAAGTTAAAGATTAGTCTTGAAAGTAACTACAAACGATCTTACTTTTCTCATCCACTATCGGGTTTCCATGGCCTTTCTCGGAAATCTAGACTCAACTATTCTTTTGATAATTTAGAATGCATACGCGACATAGCAAAACAGAAGAAAGAGGGAGGGGAAAATAAAAAAATAAAAAAAATGAGAGGAAATAGTATTGGCAAATTTGATCAATGTACTTATCAAAGTATTAGTAAGAAGACAATGCATTTGACCAGCATAACTTGTAAGCGACACATCTTTGAAGACGATCACATTTGATCTGATCTCCCAATCAATCTCTCTATTTGGCTTGGACAACACTTCAATCGACACACATCCATTCGAATTCATATGATTATTTTGAGCTGTAAAAACATGAAAACTCTCATGTAGTTGCTTGATATTCAAAGTCATCAACTTTGACTTCCAATAGTCGCATCCATCTCAAGCATCGCTGCAATCACAAGCATTAGATAGTCCTAGTCACCTAACAAAAAAAAATTGTGTAAATAATCCATACCATCTTATGGCTTCTATAATGTTGTATCATAAGAAACCATGTCTTGGACTATTGTCGAACCATTTAAGATAGTTTGGACAATTGAGTGAGCAACATCCATTTCTCCGAGGTTGGACCTACGTTCACAAAGCTGGGGCGATTGCCCCAACCATCTTGTGAAGAAAATATATTATGTCATTTATAAAAATAATTTTCAATCGTGCCCCCACAAATTTGATGAGAAATCACTTTAATTAGTTATTTTCTCAAATTTTCATTTTTTTTGCTCCATGATTGAGAACTGCAGTAAGTAAATATATAACTTATGAAGGTTTCAGTGCAAACTATAAGAAAATTTTATTAAAATTTTACTCATCATTCCATTTCAAGCATAGAACTATAACATTTAATATTTGAATCAATACATTGCATTCACTTTTTATTTTCTATCAGGTTTTCCCACTAATAAAAATTCTCTGAATGTCCCTGATTTTCCCTAGTGTAAACACGAATACAAGGTAGCCAAGACAATCCAAGGAAATCTCAATTCTAGAAGAAGTAATATACAAAACTAACCTCAAAATCTATAGGCCAAAATATAGTAGAAATTGGACCAAACCGGAAGAGTAACGGTCTGAATAGGATTAAACTTTGTCCATGAATGCCTCTGGCCTGGTTTAGTCCACTGATTAGCATGGCTCGTTGATGGAGTGGATTTTTGGACTAGTCACTGGCATGACTTGGCACTGACACGGAGCAGCTCTGACCATGGTCAAATGAGAGATTGACTAGGGGCATAAAGAGACACAAATTGGGGTGAGGCAGGTCGTTGTCGCGTGAAATTAGATCAGGACAATCAGATCATCTGACATTGACATTTCATGTGTGGGTGCGTCAAGTATTGGATAGGGCCATGGTTATTAGCGTTTGACTTTCTAGTGACGGGTGATTTGTGCCAAACAACGAGGATCGTGTAAACTGGCATGTATTCGGAGGGGAGTTGTATTCGCCCGCACACAGATGTGTGCTCTAGCGGGAGGACATTCTCAGCGGTTGGTGAAGCTAGATCATAATTGTAGGAAAATTCCTAGAGTATTTTGACGATAGCAAAACTTAATCCAAGTATCTGAACTATTCAAGCTTTAGAAATTGACTTGCCCTCTTGTAATGCCAACATCAGCACATTCTGCGGCAAATATTACGGTTAGGCAAATTTATTTAACAAAAAAGAAATGCTTACTTTTAAACATTTATGAATTAGTTTATTCATTAATATTGACCAAATATAGATAGCATGCAAATGTAAAAGTTATGTTTCTATTAGATTGGGAACTAGATAACTCTTTATTCTTGTTTCAAAACTCATACTCTCATAAGTTGAACACCTAGAAACAATAATGCATCTTTATTTATGGTCAACTATTTAAATCATGTATTCATAGTTCGATAAGCTTAGACTTCTTTAAACTATTAGAGTTATATAATATTTGTGTTTTTAGTTTTATTCTTTACGCTATCTTTTTTTGGGGTTTTTTTTTTTTTTTTTTTTTTTGGGTCCAATCTTTGAGGATTGTTACATAGCGAGTTTCCCCTTATTCAATTATAACACAAAATTAATTGATCAAGGGAAGACTTCTATTTGGTCTCTATATATCGTTTATCGAACCTAGTAATAATATTTCTCTTGAACTCTGGAAAAAGAGCTTGTCAACTAATACTCAATCCTAATTCCCAAAAGAAAAAAAAAAAAAGCAGGGTGCCATATGTCAAATTTGGCGTATGGCTTATGAAATCTTCAAAGAAATATAATAGAGGTTGATATAGATAGGTTGGTAGATGATTTTGGCTGATTAAGACGGTTGGTCCTTTGTCTGGTCTTAATTCAAGTAGAGTAACCCCTCAGTTTTTTGTGCTCTATTAATTTTGGATCTCAAATCTGCATTTGATAGGATGAAAAAGGAAAATATAAAAGAAGAAGGCGCACTTGATTGGCATTAAGATTTCTGATCAAAGAAAAAATGCAAAGGCCATTCCAATGTCGGTGACAGATCCTGTAACATAAACAAGAACAATCCATGTGAAGCCAGCGAACAATGATTTCAATCCAACAAGAACAAGCTCTCTAACTCAATCGGTTTCGCATTCAAAAAGGTTTCGAGCTCACGCACCTCTAATTTACTCGGAAAACTGATTCATATGAACTAATATGCAACAAAAAAAGAAGCGAGCGAATGTATAACAGGAACGAAAATCGCATACGCAAGTATAGACTTCATTCAGACAATTACTCAAACAACTAGCAAGCAGTCCGAATGTAAATCTTATTAAGTAAAACTACACCCAAAGCATCATGTAAAACTTGCAACACGTACGCAATCATTGTAGTTGCCTCGAACAAAGTTCAGTTCTTATATAATTAAATTGGCAAGTTCAAGGTAACTATTTCGAAAGAAACAGCGTGCACTTTACCTCATCAAAGCAACCATTAGGGACTAAATCGGAAAAGGAACTTCTGGAAGCTTTGCCGGTGAAGATCGGAGCTGGTAGTGGAGAATCGAACACGAATTAGATTCCTTTCGAACTCTTGGATCTGAAGAAAGAGTTGAACGGGACAAACTCAGTGCGACGGTGAAATGGCCAACGGCATTAGCGACAGCCATTGGAATAAGCTAAGAGACGTCAAAAATTGTGATTCGAATCCACGAATCTCTCATCGAAAGAGGATTGTTATGCATCCAGTGTGCATGTATGATGCTCTCTTTCCTGGTATGGTTGTCGTTGAGCTCGAAGTGGCCGGCTATGGAGCTAGACGATGGTGAATCAAGGCGACGGAGAAGGAAATCTCACCCTTTTGCGATCAGAACCCATTTTGTCGGACTTTTTTAGCCGAAAATGGCCGATTTTGAAAATTTCGATTAAAAATCAGGTGTGAAATCACTGACTCACGACATTTTGATGACAAATTCCTCCAAGCCTCAAATTTCAGGATTTATTGATCTTCAAGCTTTTCAAATGCTAGGGGCTTCATCTCATTGGCTTTGGTTTTTCTCTCACTGCCAATTCATCTCCAGCTTCTTCAAGTGGGGATAGATCAGGTAAGCTTCGCAAGGAACTGCAGCATAGGATATCAAGCCTTTTTAGTAATTCCAATCTGTCAAGACCTTCAATCTGAACCAGTTCCGGACAATACCATAGTTCAAAGTCCTCGAGATTTTCTAAGTTAGATAAGTTGGGCAATGTGTGAAGGAACCAACACATCCTAAGCTGCAAGAGTTGTAGATTCTTCAGTCTTTCAAGCCCGCTGAACTTGCTTGACTTGCAGTTGTCCACTCTCAAGCACTGCAACGATGCTAAACCTTCAAGCCCTTGAATATCACAAATCTCATTGTTGATTAGACTTAGCTCCAACAAATTCTCCAAGTTGGAAAGGTCGACAACTTCAAGAAGATGGCACTCACTAATTTTGAGTTCCCTCAAACCAGAGGGAAGCTGTTGAATCTGGCACAGGTTCTTCAGCTTCTTCAAGTGGGATAGATCAAGTAAGCTTTGCAAGGAACTGCAGCATTGGATATCAAGCCTTTCTAGTGATTCCAATCTGTCAAGACCTTCAATCTCAACCAGTTTTCGACAATCCCGTAGTTCAAACTCCTTGAGATTTTTTAAGTTAGAAAGGTACAACTTCAAGAAGATGGCAATTGATTGTGAGGTTCCTCAAACCAGAGGGAAGTGGTTGAAGCTGGCGCAGGTTCTTCAGCTTCTTCAAGTGGGATAGATCAAGTAAGCTTTGCAAGGAACTACAGCGATGGATAACAAGCCTTTCTAGTGATTCCAATTTGCTAAGACCTTCAATCTCAACCAGTTTCACAATTCTCATTGTTGTTCAAACTCCTTGAGATTTTTTAAGTTGGAAAGGTCGACAACATCAAGAAGATGGTAATAACTAATTGTGAGTTCCCTCAAACCAGAGGGAAGTTGTTGAATCTGGTGCTGGTTCTTCAGCTTCTCCAAGTGGGATAGACCAAGTAAGCTTTGCAAGGAACTGCAGCATTGGATATCAAGCATTTCTAGTGATTTTAATCTGTCAAGACCTTCAATGTCAACCAGTTTTGGACAATCCCATAGTTTGAACTCCTTGAGATTTTTCAAGTTAGATAAGTTGGACAATGTTTGAAGGGAGGGACACATCTTAAGCTGCAAGAGCCGTAGATTCTTCAGTCTTTCAAGCCCGTTAAACTTGCTTGACCTGCAGTTGTACACTTTTAAGCATTGCAACGATGCTAAACCTTCAAGCCCTTGAATATGGCAATTCTGATTATTTAATAGACTTAGCTCTAACAAATTCTCCAAGTTGGAAAGGTCAACGACTTCAAGAAGACTGCAATCCCTAATTTTCAGTTTCCTCAAACCGGAGGGAAGATGTTGAATCTGGCATAGGGTCTCGCACTGGATAAGTTCAAGTTCTCTTGCACAATGAAACCAACCCCCAAATGAGGTTACGCTAGTAATATTGAAAAGTTTCATACGCGATGAGCTGAAAGTGTGGGGTTGTCGCTCTGATTCATAGTAGACAAAGGTTTCATCAATGTCTTTGCCGAAACATAATTCCAGATTTCTTAAACTCGGAAGGTTCACCCGATTGTAGATCTCTGGAACTTTTCCTACGGCTCTTGAGGACAAACATAGACTTATCAAACTTTGTGGAAGCTCTGGCACATTCTCCACAAAAGTTGCTGTTAATGCCAAAATCTTCAAGAGTGGTAGTCTCCCGATATCACTAGGAATCATCTTTAGATCCTCGCAATTGTTTCCATGAATTTCCTCAAGTTTCTCCATCATACCAATAGCCTCGGGTAACTTTCGCACATAAGTTCCGTTCATCTTCAACACTTTCAAGCTCTCTAGATTGACGATGGTATTTGGCAACTCTAAGATTATTGAGTTTGAGATGTCCAACTCAACTAAACATTTCAACATTCCAATTGAGTTGGAAAGTTTCTTATGCCACCAACACTGCCGTAGAATTAATATTTCTAAGGATAAAAATATAGAGAAGTCAGGAGTTTCAGTTTCCTCCAACAACATACAACTTGACAAATCTAGGACCTTCAATCTTGTAAGTACCTGTCAAATGATTATATATATCCAATGAGTTTAACTTATAGAAGTTTTGCGGGACATAAGCAAATATATCGATTAAAGAAGCATTCCACTAAAGTAACCTTATAAATACTCTGTATATGCATTCCTAACTTAAGCCAAAACCAATCTTTGTCACACTTTTTTCATTTCTTCCAATATTGTCCCCACCAATAAATTGAAAAAAAAAAGAAGATCTATTCTCATATTACCCCCATATCAAATAATAAAAAGACAGAATATAGCCAACACTTCTCCTATAAATCATAACATCCCTTTCTAACTTCATCATCCAATTACCGATTTTGTCGCCACCACTAGCACTCATGACTCTAAACTTTGTGGCTTTTCCTATGTAAATTTACCTTCTAAATTTCAATATAGAAAATAATTTTACATATCTTCCAACCGTTAACTAATTTATATTTGCACTTTACTTTTTTTCTTTTTTTTTTTTTTTTTGCTTCATATATTGAACCTTTTGAAGAGAATAATATTCATTTAATAGTATTGATGCTCTAATAAATCAGATTGCATGTTCAGTTTTACTCGCCAATTTTTATTATTTTGCTAATTTCTCTCTATTGTTCGGTTTTTCTTTGGCATCGCATACTTGTATAGTATAGATAGTCGCTACTTATATTTCACTTAAATTTAAACATCTATCGTGACAACTAGTTGGCGTGATTAGGGAACTCAAAATAACATTAATGTTTATAAATTGTTCTTTAAAAAGTAAAGAAGTGAATAGATATTAAGCTATGACATTTATTCCATTAGATGATCTAATAATCCTACAAAGTACAGAATTCACAAAACATGTATGAATATCTAATCAAGTCATTTCCTTCGTTCATATTGCAACACAAAAATTTAGTTACTATTAACATAGAATGTACATATTACAGTGCCCTTTAATCATGTAGCTACAATCAATTTGAATCGAAGAAAGTCATCTAGACAAACTACAGAATTCACGAAGCATGTATGAATATCTAATCAAGTCACTTCCTTTATTCATAGTGCAACACAAAAATTTAGTTACTATTAACATATAATGTACAAATTACAATGCCCTCTAATCATGCAGCTACAATCAATTTGAATTGAAGAAGGTCATCAGGAGAAGAATTGCCATAAATGATATAACAGCAATAACCTAGTATCAATGTAAAACTATGAAATGCACAATGCAGAGCAATGACCAACAACCAAATCATGATATCTTTTTTTTGGGGAAGTTAACTATTTGATTAGATTTGGACCAAAAAGAATTGTTTGACTGGGTAAAAATGAAAAATGCAATCTTGAAACATCTACACGTGTTACATTCTCTCCATTAACATAACATAATATTAATGAACACAATATTGAACGAAATGAATAAAAGTGGTCAAGGATAACATTCTTTCCGTTGACCAAAGTGTCTTCAACAGGGATTTACAAGTAGTATTATCTCTTCAATCAAATCTATCACATAAATGTAAAGTAATTGTTTGATTGGATGTACTTCTTGTGAAAACACAACAGTAAGTTTCAGCCTTATGGAATGAGGGATTGGAGTCACAAGCCTTCTTCAAGCCAAGATTTGTCGTATGAATTAAGCCAATAAACTTTTTTTTTTTTGGTCGGAAAGCCAATAAACTTCAATCAAACAGAGATTTGAATAAAATGACGATCTACAACCCCGTGTGACGCAAGAGCTTGTGTGACTAGAAGAAAATATAACATTTTATACTAAATTATTTGCACATGCGTACCTTGAGTTGTGTCCAACCAACCCAATGTTCGTCTATTGAGCTCCATGATAATTCAAGGATTAACAGATTTTTTGGGCAAAAGTCTGTTGCAAAGTTCATTTGGAAAACAATCCCAAGAAAGCCATCTCAATTCTGAAAAGAGACCCCAAAGCATTGAAACAAAACAGGAAGAGCATTTTGTCGTGAATTATTTTAGTGACAGTAGTCGTTGCACAAGTTTTAAACTAGACTTATTGAAAGTTCTTATATTTGGGTGATGTGGTCATATAATACAAAATATACTCTAAAGTTATTCGCAACTTAGTACAAATGATTCATATTTATCAACATTGTTCATTACTTTACTAAGTAATCCGTTGTATACTATGTCTTTTTCATTTGTATATTTTTACGACATAACTTTATACTTAGAATATTTGAATTTAAAGTTATTCTTAAATTTGTTTTCATACACCAACAATTTTGATAATTCTTATTTACTAATTAATAGACACATTATAAACCAATCATATACATGATAAACACAATATATTTGTTAATTAGAGTATTTAGATTTATTCACTATCATCTCAAATTAGACCCATGTTACTATGTTATATAAAGATGTTAATATGCTGTCCAATGAACATCAATTATTAGTTTAAGTACGTTAATGAAGTTATTTTATCTTATCAATGTAAAGGGCAGCATTTCCTGTTTAATGTTTAGGGAAGCAGGTAACGATGGTGTGACTCAATCACAAAACTCCACTCTACGCACTTCTTTAATTATAAATGTGTGTAAATGTACTAGTTACATGAAGTTACCATAGAAACTTGTTGAGACTGTTTGGTAAAACTTCGCAGCAATTGCTTCAGTTGTAAAAAGTCGGCGTTGTGGTTTTACAAAGTAATTGGAAAATGCCTCTCAGTTGCAACTAAGTCAAAGCTATGGAACCTTATAGAAGCTTTTAGAAAGCTGACGCATCCAGCTTTGATGTGCTATAGCTTTAAATTTTACATTGCCACACCTAATGGTTAGAATAGTTTACAATACAAAATTACAGCATTAGTGCAATTACAATTCAGCTACCAAAAGAGACATATTTAACATATGTTAAACTAATTTTGTTTCGATATACTTCTAGCTATCAGGAAGCAATTGAGTTTGAAAACATTAAAAGAAGTTGAATATGGAGGTCGGAAAAGGTATCTTAGGGACATCCTTCAACAGCTAAAATCTTCTTTCACTTTAATAATAAGATAACCTCAACCGGTGTAACGCATGAGCTTGTGTGGAAATAAAAAGGTAAGCAAACGTTGTACCTAAAAAGTTGCCCATACCTTGAGTTGAGTCCAACCATCCCAATGCTCTGTTATGTCAGTCCCTGAAAGGTCCAGGATGAGTAGTTCTTTAGGAAAAAAGTGGGTAGCTTGCGAAATTGAGGAACAATTCTTCAAAGAAAGCCATCTTAGTTCTGGAAAAACGTCCTTAAAGTCTCCGGAGAGATTTCCGCTCCTCATTTCAAGATATCTTATATTTGGCAATTTCTTAAACTCTTTCGACATCAAAGAAATCCCATCAAAATTCACACAAATCGCCTCAACAGTTTCAGTTCCCTATAACGATGAAAAAGAGTCTTCCATCAACCCATGTGAAGTACAAAATAAGCAGGAAAAAAATTATATTAGGCAGATTTATGCTATGAAAAAGTTACAAGCGGTTGCACTGAGCTTTTACCTTCTCTCTGGTGATCATGTCCAACGCATCTTCATGATTCCACACTCGCGAACGCTTTCCTGGATTTTTGTAATTTTCAGCAAGTACAATACTCCTACCTAGGTCTTTAAGCTGGTCATGCATCCATAACTCATTCTCCTCTCTAATTTTTACTAAGGACCTTGAAAGTAGGACTTGGATTCCCTCTTCTGGAAACAATCTGTCACCCCACATATAAGTTGCATCTCTCTTACTTTTTCCAGCTAGAAAGCAGGCAATATCAAGAAAGATCTCCTTCTGCGTGACATCTAAAGCCTCATAACTTAACCTTAAATGTTCCAGCACATCCTCACGAGGATATATTTCCATCTTTCTTAAAATATCTTTCCACACTGCCTCTTCTTTTCCATGTAACAATGAACCGATCACTTCAATAGTTAAAGGAAGCCCCCCTGCTCTTGCAATAGCTTTTCTAGATAGTTTGAGAAAGTCACTTGGAGGAAAGATGCTTCCAAATGCATGCTTGCTGAACAGTTCTAAAGATTCTTGACTATTCAGCCCTTCCACTTCATGAATCAAACTATTCTGAAATTTAGACAAAACATCTTTATTTCTTGTTGTAACCAGAATTCTACTTCCTGAACCAAACCATTTCCTCTCTGCTGCTAATGCCCTTAGTTGTTCCCCATCATTTACATCATCAAGGATAATAAGAACTTTCTTTTCACTAAAGTATTTTTTGATCACATTTTTCCCTTCATCAATGCTGGGAATCTCAATTTTCTGTTCCCCAAGGATATCACGCACTAGTTTCCTTTGCACATCTAGAAGACCAAAACTCAAACTTTCTGATGCTTGTCGAATATCGTGGATAAAGCTACTACTTTGAAAACGAGCTGACAACTTCTTGTAAACGATCTTCGCAAGAGTTGTCTTGCCTATCCCACCCATACCACATATTCCAATGAGTCTTATCTCCTTAGATTCAACACTCAACAAATCTATAACTTTATCCACTGATTTGTCGATCCCAACTAAAATATCAGGGAGATGTACTGGAGACACGTCAAGCTTACCAAAAACTTCAAGAGCTATTTGTCGTGTGAGTTCTCCATGGCTGCATATCATTAGAGAGAGTATTATGAAGTTACTGTCAATGATATGAGTTAGCCACAAAATGTGGGATATAAAGAGAAAGAAATAGTACATGACTTTCCAAATCGATTTGCTCATTGTGATAAGATAAAATGGATACTTAATAGGTGATGACCAAGACCACGAAATGTAAAATGATCCCTTTCAATATTCATCGCATATTTTTTTATTAGGAGCTGAAACAGGGGGCCATTCCAGGTTTTCCGGAATTGGAAATTGAACTAGTCCACCAGGTAAACGGTTTGGAACTGAACCGGTCCCTATGTTTTCTTCTTTGTTTTGCAGTTTTTTTATTTTTTTTTCCAATCCCTATATAAGTAAACTTGTAATTCACAATTTCTATTGTAACTGGTAGCTTTAAGAGCCAACCTTTTCATATTATAATCTCACATAACAACTGAGCTGTGAGGCTAGAGATAGAGAGAGTCGAGAGATTGAGTTTTGTCTTGATTCATTGTGTGGGCTGGGAGTGAGTTGAGTTTTAGTGTGGATGTGGGCTCTCTTATGCTTGAGTTTAAGGTGGGCTGGGCATGGTCGTTCTGAGTCCACCTAGATTTATAGTTGCAATATAAAATCTAATCTACACAGTGGTTTTGAGTCTAAGCTAGATTCGTATCATATGACAATAATCAAGATTTGATGTGTTTACACTACACGATGCTAACTGACTGAATCTTAAATCTACCTACAATAAAAACTAATTCTATCCGGCACCCTCCTTGAAATTAATTAATTCATGCTTTGAAGCAAATCTCTTGTTTTTCCCTATATTCTCCGGCGTGGCATTATTCCATTGCCCCAAAAGTTGCGAACTCAAGGACGGTGAAAAGGCCAACCAATTCTTTCTCTTACAGACGCATCCTAGAACCTTTTGGCGACTTCCTCCAACCACTTGAAGCTTTTGGATGGGAGAACTTTTTGCCGCGAACTTTCTTAGTTTTATGTTAAGTATAAAAAAAAGATACATAATGCACCCAAAAAAATTGTGATGTAGAAACTGTTAATATACTGAATTACATGGTATGATATAAATGGGCGTTTAGAATTTTGGGAATTGTTTGAGGATCTCATCTATAGACTGGTTCAAAGTTGATTCCACCCAAAAGCCAATATGGTCCGTTAGTACTCTTTCGAATCAAGTTAGTCAAAGGATAGGAGCTCCATTAAAACTAGCTACCTGTGGAAAGAAATTTACAAGACCCGTCCGGCCCAGCCCATATCCAATCTAAGACGGATTGGTTCGTGTTATGAAGCTTCACGTTCATACTGCTCGACAAACATTATTTAATGGATCCTCGCTTCAAATCCGAAAAACATAAACCGACCCCTTTCTAATTGAAAAAAAAACACCACGAATTAAATCAGATCTGAAAGTGGAAAAGGAAACTGATCTGGGGAAACAGCAATATCTGAAAGAGGGTGAGGAAGCTGGGCACCAAAATAGATGAAAAAGTCTACAATCTACAAGTGGAGTCACCATTGGGTGTCCACCGGCCGCAGAGAGACATTAGAGCAAATAGATCTACTACTATGAGGTAGGAGTGTCAAAAACCGAAAAAACGAACCGAACTGAAAAATTCAATTTTTTTATTTATTTTTTTTTTTTTTTCGGTTCAGTTTTCATTAAAAACCAAAAAAATTTAACCGGCTCGATTTACTGAACCAAACCGATAAAATCTAAAAAAAAATCATTTTATTTTTTAAAAATTCGTTTTTGATTTTTTAATTTTTTCTATTCTTTTTTTTTTCTTCTCATTTTTCATTGGAGCTTTGCCACAGGCCAGCGAGGCTCCAGCTCACTAGATTCTGGTGAGGTTTAGCCTCGCTAGTTTGTGGCAAGGCTCTGCCTCACTTGGTCAAGCGAGGCCAAGGTTGCCCGACGCCGGATCTGGCAGGGCTCAAGCTTGCCGGCGTCTAGTAAACTTGACCTCACCACAAGTTGGCAAGGCTCTAGCTTGCCTCTGACCGTGGCCGGCCACCAGCCAATGAGGAATGAGAAGAAAAAGAAAGAAAAACGAAAAGAAAAAGAAAAGAAAAGGAATAAAAATAATTAAAATTTTGATTTTTTTAAAATAAAAAAATTTAGTGAAAGGGGTGCATGTAGGGAAAAAAAAGCAAAATGTAAAAATTGAAAAATCAATCGAACCGAACTAGGATTTCGGTTTCAGTTTGGAACTTCAATTCAATAAATTTCCTTATCAATTCGGTTCGGTTCAATTTTCCAAAAACCAAACTAAACCAAACCATTTACGCTCTTACTATGAGGTCACCTCGCTATGATGATCTGTTTCGTGATTTTCCACATTTGAGCATGGACTGTCTCGAAGATCAGTGGAGTCTCAAGAATATCCTTCTTTCGCATTTTTTTTCAAGTTTTTCCATAGTAGTTACAGTGTGTAAAAGTGTAAAGTCCAAACAAAAAATTTGGCTATTCAAATTATGATCAGTATTCAAGCATAAGAAACAGAGAGAAAATGGAAGCTGGAGTTGAGTGAGTTAACATACCCTGTGTTTTCGGCTTTCCATCCTGCGATTTCAGTGACTTCCTTAAGGGCCTCCTTCCAGCCCTGCACAGTCTCAGCCCCACGTTCATTTTCATGCTGAATCAATTTCTCCCTATATACTCCAGGTTCAAGCTTCACAACCGAAGGTTCCACGTCATAGAATATGGGCTTAACCTCCAGTCCATGGGATTTCCTACGCTTCATCATGTGTTCCAGCTCGCGTAGGCACCACCTGCTGGAGGCATAGCCTGTGGAAAAGATGGGAATGCAGATTTTCGAGTCATCAATGGCCTGGAAAATCTCACGGCCGATCTCTTTACCAGGGTCGATCCCCTCATTGTCTAAAAAAACACGGATACCCTTATCTCGCAGGGCATGATAGAGGGAATTTGCGAAATTCAAACGAGTGTCCGGCCCTCGAAAACTCAAGAACACGTCAAACAAAGCTCCCGATGCACCGTTGCCGGTGGATCCAATTTCCGAAGAAGAGCTCCATTTTCTTTTCATCTTAGCCGTGTCTGCTAAAATTCTGCAAGCAAATCACAAAAGATTTGATATGCTTTAACAAGGGCCAATAGGCGATGGTCAGGTAGGTAAGCCAAGCTCAGTTTCAGTTTCCGTCGTGTCGCGGCATTAATAGGGAGAAATTGCATATATATCATTGAAGATTAAGAAACGGCCTAAACCCCACAAGTTGATTGGTGAGATGTGGCGAGAATGAGAAATGTAACTCTACACAAGTGGAGTCACACGTCTCGGGATGCCGGGAAATGCGACTCCAGCAAGTCTATATTAGTCCGAGATATGAGAAATTGATTTTCTTTTTTCCGATTTTCATGGCTCGCCAGAGTCAAGTCAAATTCTAAATAAACTGAAAATTAGGAGGGCAAGTTGACGTTAGTGTATTGCTCTAGATACGGTATATCAAATCAAATGTGATGATTAAGTTTTTTTTTCTTTAATTTATCTTGAAGTAATATGTCCGATTAATGTTAAGGGGAAGGGAGGAGATGGAACTTTATGATTATGTGGTTCAACCACTAAGATTCGTTTTACCTTATTTTCTTAATTATTGATAGATGTAGGGCTCCGTTCATTTTATGAAAAATGTAGTGTTCCTGGAAAATGTTTTTTAGGAAATCATTTTCTTAAAAATATCAATATTTTGGTGTTCGGCTCAAACTTGAAAATTTTCTATCATTCGGTATGGAAAATTCAATTTGATTTACCTTCATGCATTTCTTTTAATTATTTTTTAATCTTTTTAAAATCGAATTTGCAGTTTGTAATTTTTTTCTTTCTTTTTTCTTTTTTATTTTTATTTTCTATTCCTCCTCCTCCTTCTTCGAGCCAAAGGCAAGTCTGAGCTTGCCTGAAGTCAGCAAGCTCGAGGCTTGCTTGTGGTTGGCAATCGGCTGATAAAGAAAGGAAAGAAAAAGAAAGAAAAAAAAAGAGAAAAAGAAAGAAAAAATAATTAGAAATTCGAATTTTTTTAAAAAAAGAAAAAAAAAGAAAGAAGTGTGGGCTATAGATAAGAGAGACTGAGTGAGTAAAATGTTCTCTCTAACTTGAAAAGCCGAAAACATTTTCTCTCTATTTAGAAAATATTTTTCAGTTGATGGAGAATGTTTTCTTTCACCAATTTATTTTTTATGAAATGAATACCAGAAAATTTGAAAAATATTTTCTTAAAATTATTTTCACAAAACGAACGAAACTTAAATATATACATAATTTGGTTTCACAAATGACATATAATCCCGATGGTCAGAGTGTTTTCTTAGGACTAGTTTGTTTGGTGCTTTCTAGAAAGCAAAACCTTTTAAATTTCTTGTTAAGATTTAAAATGTTCATTCAAATATAAAGTGTAAGATAATGTGTTACTGAAGCAAAGCAACAAATTTTCACTTCCGTTGGCCGACAAATAAGAATCACCATTTATCTGCATGGTGATGATGGCTGGCCTGAGGCCCATGAAGTCAAGTCAACATAATTTAGTCCAAATCCGAGTCGAAGTAAACTAAAAATATGAAATACATGTATTGAAAAAAGGAAAAGAAAAGAAGAATTGGCACTTGATTGACATTAAGGTTTCTGATAAAAAAAACAAAAAGGGAAAAATTTACCTGAAAAGATTGTGACAAAAAAAAAAAAAAGGACAAAAATTGCTCCTCGATCGCAAGTAGCGTCAGAAGCAAACCGACTATTTTAGGATGCTTTGAGTGTGGCCTGAACTTTACAGTCATAGTCATGAACAAAGTGATCCTTCTTTTTTTTTTTTTTTTTTTTTTTTTTTTTGTAGTTACTTTATTGTGCTATTATCGGTCAAAAGCAACAAGAAGAATAAATCTCAAAAAGCTGGATTGGTGACTACTTTAGGTGCTTCTTAATTTTAATTAGATATGCATTTCTAATAATAGAGTGGGAGAATATAAGATTATGAAACCGTGTTAACTTATATTCATTTAGGTTGGATGATTTGTTTATATAACTTTTTATTGAATTAAATTAACGTAGAAGGAAAATTAAAATTATTATCAAATTTTTTAAAATTTGTTTATGCAATCCACAAGCCTATCTCATTACCTAAATATCGAATTATCAACTACACGCAGTGTTCAAAATAGGGAATTTCCTAACATGGAGATGCCTAAAAATTAGGCACAAATCAAGATTAGAATTGAATAATATCGAATTAGATAATCAATCATTGCAAACTATCAAATTGGTTCAAGAAATTACCTGGTTTGAAGTATTTGTTTACGAGAATCGGACCGGGGCGGGGAGCTTTACGTCGACCGGTAAGGAGAAATTTCAGGACCAAAGCAGCAACGATGGTGATCCAGCAAGGACACGGCAAATTGCAGACGGGTTCGCTAGAACTAAAGATGCAGCGGTGAAGGTTTGTTGGACGAACTCTGCTTGGCGGCGACGGTGTGGGTTCGATCAATGCTAGTCTGCTCTACGAAACCTGCGAAAGGAAATGAAACGTAGCAGAGGAAACAAAACAGCAAGCGGTGGCGTCAAGTGGAGCCGGGATGCCGCCTGGAATCACCGGAAACCGCCTGGGACTGCTGCTGTGGCGTTAGAATAAGCCGGCAAAGCCGCTGTCGCGGCTGCGTCGGGATGTACTGAGCGCGACGAAGAGATCCACATCTCACACTACGGCCTTCGTAGAATAGATGAATGGCTTCAAGATTTCACCCATTTTCAATCTCCTAGCCACAGCACTCTGGCAAGATCTGGAAAGAAAGGAACAACACAATTTTTCGCCAACAGAAACCGAACCCAAAGAAAATCATCAGCTTAGCCAAGGCGAAGAATCTCTGTTTTACAAATCAGGCGAACTCAAAGAAGAAAGCGCACGGTGACGAAGGCTCCTTACTCCTCGGATTCGCCGGTAGGAGCAATAAGCTGCGTGTGCCGGAACAAAGATGGCGAATTGGTGGATGGGTTTGTGAGATGGGTGTAGATCGGCTTTGGCTGAACAGATGGAGAGTATCGCAACGGTTGAAACCCTGGATGAGACCAGCTGCTCGTGGGATTTGGAGAATTTGATCGACGAGGCGTCCAGGCCTCCGAAACCCTTTTGGCTTTAATTTGTTTAAATCCAAGTATTTTCTACTCAGACTTTCGAACTATTTGATATATTTCCATTTCGACAAAAAAAAAAGGACGATCAAATTGTTTTTTTTTATAGTGTTTTTTTTTTCATTTTTACTTTTTACTTTTCTTTCTCTTTCTTTTTTGTCTCTCAAATTGTGAGCTGGCCTCTCTAATTGTTGCGTGTCTTAGGCCCTTTTGATAACCATCTAAACAGGCCAAATTCCCGATTCTTTGTTCTTTAGAATCGGTTTGGACTAGAATCGCGTTTGGTAAAATTTTTGTTCCTGAACAGTTGAGTAGAATCAAGAACAAAAAAAAAAGTCGATTCTTATTCCGGGAACAAATTTAAAAATCAAAACCAACAACTCTTCTTTTTCCCTTCGACCATCTCGCGACCACCGTCCGCCGCCGTCCGCCGCCATCCGCCACTGCCGATTCGGCGAGCTCGCCAAGCCAGGGCGAGGTCCGACGAGGCTCGGCTTCCCCAAATCTAGCGAGGCCGAGCCTCACCGGGGACTGGGCAAGCCTCGCGACGCCCAGCCCCACCGATGGCCAGGTGAGGCTCGCCTAGCTGCCAAGGAGGCTCAGCCAACAAGAGTCGGCCTCGCTAAGGGCCGGCAACGCTCCGATGAGGTCGCCAGCCCTCGTCTAGCCGGTCACCAATCCGACGATCGGCCACAAGAAGAAGAAGAAGAAGAAGAAGGAAAAAAAAGAAAAGAAAAAAAAAGGAAAAAAATAAAAAAATTATTTAAAAATTAAAAAAATTGATTCAGAACATAATTAATGAACGCGTAAGAAACGCAATTCATTACAAAATCAAAAATTTTGGACAGTTACCAAACGCCTTAAAATGCTTAGAATCAGTTCCTATAAACAGAATAAAAAATAATCATTTCTGATCAGAATCTACTTCCAGAAACAGAATCGTTGCCAAATGCGCGCCCTTAAGGGTTTCGGAAACGGCCGTTCCAGTGCGCTTCTTGTACTGTTTTTTTCTTTTTTGCTTTCTCTTTTTTTGTGTGAACTATTAATCTCACCTTTCTTGTCTTAAAATAAATATATATTACTCTCAATATTCCTTTCCCCCTCAAACCTCACGTAAAGCTCCCAGAATTTGCTTCCGATATTCTTTCTTGTTGACTGACCGATACTAGCTTAGATTGGCTCTCATCTTTTCCTTTTTAATTTATTGTTTTCCTTTTGTCGTTTCTCTCAATGTGTACGACCGCGATGCATTAATGATGATGTGCTTGGCGTCGACTCGGGCGTGTGGGTTGGATTGTTTTTTTTTAATCGAAAAAAGGGGAAGGGGAGGGGATGGGAAGGGCAAGGGCAACGATCTTGCACTGTTCCCACCAATATAGGCCCTTCGATTGGGATGGGAAGAATCTCAGCCGTTGAAATAGAACCAATTTCGCCGTGATGTGGTTGCGAAGACATTCCCGCAAGGTCCTTTGAATTTTTTTTAATAAAATTATTGTCTATATCCCCCGAATTTACTCTAATCAATTAATTTTTTCCACCTTGGTACCTCTTAGTTCTCCCATTTATAAATTTCGGCCACCGAGTGTTTTATGGACTTGGCAAAAATTTTATGCTCTTATTGACTCAATCCAATTTATCGGGGAAGTTCAACACAATTCACTTAATCCACCCGTCACCTGTCCAATATAAATATATGAGTTAAATAATGGATGAAACAAATGCAACTAATATGCAAAATAATTATTGAATTTTGGTTAGAGATCAGGGTTGATTCCTAAATTTTTTAATGCAATTAATTGCAAAATTTTAGGTATCAACAATAGATATGCTATGAATACATTTTACCCAAAACGATCATTGCAACTGTAGCGGCACCATCCACTAAAATTTGTCCTTTTTCAATGCATTTATCTTGAGAAAACTAGGGTTTTTTATGCATATATGTAATTTTTGTTTGAACGTAAGTGTTGAGAAAATAGTAATTTCACAAAATAAAAAAAAAAATCACTTATAAGGTGGTCATATAAACTCTAAGTCCGGGAAAGAGTATATACAGCTCCTTTTTTTTTTTTTTTTTTTTTTAATCTTAGCCGCACCTCCTAAATTTATGAAACAAATCACACCACATTTTATGGTGATTTTACAAGACCGGGATGATGGAAAACACATCATGATGCATTTCAAGGAAGTTGCAAGGACTATGTGTGGAACAGGGGTCAACGAGTCATGGTCATCTAGGGAAATGAGAAGTGACAAAGACATGATTGAAGGAAGGACTGAGAAATGACCCTAAGCCCCACAACTAACTGGGCGTATGGGGCGAGAATCAAATGAAATGTCCAAGAAATGTAGACACATAGAGTTGCATATCATAACCCAGCAAGAAGACAAAAATGAAAGGGTAATGCCTTCAAACTTTAATTATCATTTTTTTATATCATCTACGAACTTCTAGTTGCATTTCTCAAAAATGCCTTGACATTACCGACTTTAATTAGAATGACTTATCTACATTTCTCCATTTTAATTATCAATTACTTTTGAGTTACTAACTCTTATATGAATTACTTACCAAGTTTGTCTTTTTAATTACCAACTTTTCTTCTTCTTTTTATCAATTTTTCATTCACGTTTCTTTATTGTGCCTTAAATTTACTAACTCTTATTTGTCAACCTTTTCTTCAATTAAGCTTTCAACTGGTTACCAAATCTCATTCAAGTTAACTATCAACTTTTTTTTGTTTTTTTAATTTATTAACTTTTCCATCGAGCAACTTAATCTAAAAAAAAAATCGGGAAGTCACCAAATAAATCAAGGTACTTTTCTATATAATTGGCAAATTTTAGATGTTGACAATTAAATAGAATTTGCCAAAAAAAATAAGAGAATTAGTTCATCAGTCAAAAAGAAATTAGGAAAAAAAAAGGGGGTTGGCTACCAATTTCAGACCCACGAGGTTTTTTCCAAGAAGGACCCTCGAAATTGGGCCTTGAGGACTTCTTCGAAAAAAAAAAGGACGCTCGAAAGGTAATCTCCACTGTTGGTGTACCGTGTAAAATGGAAAAGTATTGAAACTTCTTTTGCAGCCATCAACAAAAGGGAAAAGTTAGAGATCAGTCATGGATGGAGTCGCGGACGAGCTTTATTTTTTCTCACCCATTATTGTGCTTCTGTGAGCTTTCTTGGAATTTTAGAATCAATTATTATTGTCTTGCTTTAAAGCAGCCTCAATCTCTTTGTGATCTTGACCAAGATCGAATTCTTTAGACTTAGAATAACTTGTCCTGTCTTAACAATGATTTCGGTCTTTGACAAATCCTGATCTACGCAATGAGAGAGTGTTAATACCTTTAAAATTCCACGTAAGAATCTAAATGGAAAGTGTATTGTATCAAAGTTCAATTCGTCTCATAAATCATAATAACATGATAGTCATTTTATGATGGATAGATAAAAATTTCTCTTCTGTTTTCTTTTTCCACTAAATGTTCAGATGTGTGAGTAGCGACATAATGTTTATTAATCAAAATAGTATGGATATGAAAAAAAATCTAAACAATAAGGGTGAGTATAGTTGTGAGCTGGTGTATATTTTTTGTATCTGCTCATTATCTTTTCGTGTGTTTTTGACAAAAGGGAAAACAAGAAAAGAAGACCCCACATTTAACCAGCACTAACGCTAGAAAAATCTTCCTAGAATGCTCTAGAGGATCATAGGAGATTTTAGAAGACAATTAATTAGATCTCCTAAATCAATCTCTCTCTTTGACTTGGATAGCACTTCAATCATTATGCATCTATTCAAGTTTATATGATTTTTTTTAAACTATAAAAACATGAAAAATCTCATGTAATTCCTCGATATTTAGAACCATCAGCTTTAGCTTTAGCTTCAGCATCTATGCATCACAAGCATCAGCTACTCCTGGTCATGTAGACCCAAAAAATGAAAATATACAAATATCTCGTATATTTTGAAATTTTATACAAAAAGTCATACTTGACCGTCAGTCACTTTCCTTATGCAGATTTGACGACAGTTGGAGTGCCCAAATTGAAGACCTCGCTCATAGCATTAAAGTATGATATTCCATGATAATTTATGCCAAAACTCACAGACTAGTTTACTCAATAGATCGGTGAGATAACATGATCAAAACTTTCTAATCATTGATAACCCGGATTAGGAGAAGAGCTAAGCATGTGTTTTTTTTTTCAATAAAAAAATAGTTTTGGATAAATGTGTTATGGGTGTAACAGTTTAGCATTTTTTGTAAGACAGAAATTAATTTTGGATAAACGTGTCATGCAAGTACCGGGTTAGAGTTTTTAATTGTTTTAACCGAATAATAGACAAAGAAACGTTGGGAGCTAATTTCCTAGAGCCCACGAGGAAATTTCCAAGGACACTCAAATTGTTATCCCCATGGTTGGTACACCGGGTGAAGTGGAAAAGGCTTTGACACTATTTGCCTGGCCATGAACAAAAAGGAAAAAAAGTTTAAGATCAGTCATGAAAAGGAATCTCAAATGATTTTGCATTTTTTTCATCCATTATCGTGTTTCTATGACATTTCTTCGAAATCTAGAATCAATGTTCTTTAAAAATCTTGGAATACTTACAAACATACAGAACATAGCAAACCAGAGGAATTAAAAACAAGAGGGCTGGGAAAATCGAAGAGGAAAGGAAATAGTATTAGCAAGTTCGATGAATGTAGTCATCAAGAAGAATAATTGCCAGATGGCTTGTCATGTAATTTGAAACTTCATTAAGGTTGTTTTTCGTATGGATGTGAGTTGGCGTACTTTTTGTCTTCTGCTTTTTATCTGTTTATGTGCTTTTCATAAAAGGGGAAGCACAAAAGGAAGAAAATGCAATTAACCAGCACTAATCTATTAAATTGCGATGCATCTTTGAAGAGTTCTATAGACGGTCATGAGATATTGCAAAGAACAATTAATCTAATCTCCTAAATCAATTCCTCTTTGGCTCGGACAATACTTTAATTAGCTAGCGCCTACTCAAGTTCATATAATTTTTCAGAACTGTAAAAACAGGAAAACGCTCATGTAATTGCTTGACATTCGGAATTATCGGCTCTAGCTTCTTATGTTACACCCACCTGAAAGATAGCATAAGCTAGTCGTAGTCGCCTAGAATGTATATATATGTATATCAAGAATCGGTATCAGCTAGTATGCACAGGCCTTGAACTATAGTTGGACCATCTAAGATGGTTTGTATTATTGACTGAGCAACATCTATTTTTTCCAAAGACAGACGAACATGGCGAAGGTTGGGGGCAATAGCGCCCTAACAAAATTGATTAGAGATCACTTTAATTGGTTATTTTCTCACTTTTTCGTTATTTATCCTCCTTGATTGAGAACTGCAGTAAATTTGCATATAATTTATGAAGGTTTAAGTGCAAAGTATAAGCAAAATCTAATTTGAATTTTACTCATCGTTCAATTTTTTTTTAAAGCACATAAATAATATACTTACTATTTGAATCAATGAATTTGCGTTTACCTTTTATTCTCTAGTATTAGGTTTTCCTGCTGATGAAAATTTCTGAATCCGTCCCTGATTTTCTCCATCGTAACACGAATAAAGCAACCAAGATAAATCCAAGGAAATCTCAATCGCAGTAGGAAAAATTCACAAAACTAACCTCGAATCCGGAAGGCCGTAATTTATTCAAAATCGGACAAAACCGGAAAAGATAAGGTCCGAATAGGATTTAACCAGGTCCACAGGCGCTTGAATGTCTCAGGCTAGTTCCGTCCAAAGATCAGCAGGGCTCGCTGACGCGGTCACGCGGTGGACCTTCAGACCAGTCGCTAGCATGGCGCAACAATGGAGCTAACGCGGGACTGATGCGGAGCGACTCTGATTATAGTCAAATCAAAGACTGACGAGTAAGATGAAAGGACACAAATTTATGTGAGGCAGGACGCTATCGCATGAAACTAAATCAAGATAGTGAAGTCGCCTATGACAAACCCATTTGTATAGACACCGGAGAAGTTATTGTACTTAGAGTGAAAACATTTATCCAAGTGAGAGGTGAAGTGTGCGATTCACTCTTAGTAAATACTTAAAGATGTGGTTTATAGTTTTGGGTGAGGATCTAATGTGCTGTGCATATAACGAAGTTGAAGAGTCCCATGGTTTATAGCAGGATTGGATTACTGTAGAAGGAAGTCGGGTCTTGCACGACAATTCTACCCTTGAAACGAGGTGGTAATTGTATTCTTGATATAACTGGTGGAATTCGACTTATTTAGGTTATTAGAGGTTGAAGAGAGGAGGACACATCCACGCCCAGCCTCTATAAATCTCTTTGCAATTTCTTTTTCCCCAAGTTCTTTAATTTTCACTGTTTATATTGCTAGTTCAGTTTGCTCGTAGGAGAAGAATTTTTTATTGGGGTAAGTTTTACAAATTTGGTTTGTGTTTCTTTAAGAGCAAATTTATCCTCCCTCTTGGTTGGTTATTTCTGCCTAACAAATTGGTATAATAGAGGGCTCCTTCTCGTAAAAGTGTCATACTTTTGCGATAAAGTAGGATGCCAATAATTGTTGGAACTAGCTCAAACCGATTACTCGACCTCCTTTATTTAATGGTGCAAATTTTTGTCCTTTGAAACATAGGATGGTCATGTTTATTTAATCAATGGACCACGAACTTTGGTGGTTGTGCAAAATGGACCCTTTGTACCAATGAAGATAAGAAAAACCCCTAGTGCTCCCAATGATAAAATGAGTTCACAGTAGATGAAATGAAAAGAGAATCATCGAATATAAGGTTGTGGTAGTAGTCCTTAGCCCCGGCAACCGATGTGAATGAGAAACAAAGAAAGATGCTGGTGGTGAAGAGGATCAGGAATAACCAAAAGGAAAAAAAAAAGAATACAATTATGAAAACTAGAAAACTAAGCAAAAAATAGCATCATTTCAAGTAGTCATCCATATTAGATCGCCGGCTGCAACCTGTTGAATAGTTAGTAATGACTGGGTCACCATGTCACTAATATCGGGTGAGTATTCGTTGGGAGGACTAGATTAGAAGTTCATTTAAAGATTAAAAAATATGTTGGGACAATTAGAATGTTTAGCGCTAAATTGAAATATATACAATAGGTTTAGGATCCTAATAGTAATATTTTATGATTTTTTATGAATTTAGAACAAAATTATCGAGATCTTTGGCCGATGAGTTCAATACATCAAGGACACGTACTTGCTCTTATGACCTAAGAAGAGTTCATTGGCTTTTTAATGTCTTCTGAAGTCGAGAAAAAAAATGAAGCCCGTAGGAAAAAGAAAAAGTCAATCACCGTAAAGGTCGGTGATAGCGTCGAGGACGAGTTCTCAAGCACGGATGAGAAGGACAAAGATGAAGTAGGTACGCTAAAACGTAAATTCAAAATGTTCCTTCGAAAGATAAGTTACGAAGGAAAATGGAATTGCAAAAGGCAGACCAAGCTATTAAAGCGAGAAGAAAGTCCCCGCATATTTTCGAGTGTAATCAAGCCGGCGCGTAAATCCGAATGCCTTTTACTCGAGAAGAAATTCGGCAAATCAAGGAAAGGTAGGAAAGCATTAAGTAAACATGGAGTGACACTAAAAGGTGAATCTAGTAAGGATGAAGCCAAAGCTGGAAATCTATGTTTGATGGCCAACGTTGTAGAAGCTGAGGAGTTCCACGACGCATTTGATGAGTTGTTTTGCGAACTCAAAAGAGTTTCCAAACTCAATTTCGAGTAGAAGAGGGCACATTAAAATTTAAAGGAAGAGAATGATGCCTTGAGAAACAAAATTTTTATTATAAGAGTGAAACAATCTGAAACTGATTTTGCGTCTCTTTATGTTCATGGATGTCACTCATATTCTGAAGTTTTGGGAACTTTATTGAAGGCTTTTGAAGAGTAGAGGAATCTATTTGAGAAGAGAGTCTCCAAACCAAGAGTGCATAGACCATTCAGCAAAAGGTCACGAGGTCACATGCATGTCGTTCTTGTGCTAAATTAGGTCATTATGCATATAACTGTCATACGAAAAGGATCAAGCTCATTATGTGCGTTCAGGGCATATGAGAATGTTTACTTGTTGAAGGTCATTATGAAATACGTGGAAGGTGGAAACATGATTTTTTGGTGATAATAGCAAAGAAAAGATTACTGCTTGAGGCATCATTGGTGGTAACAATTTTCTATTGCCCGCGTATTGTTCTTACAAGAATACCTTCGAAGGGAAAGTTATTGGAATACTTCATGAGATTGTCTATATAATTTGTTCAAAGGATTTTGATCTTTCCAACGAACGTTGCAACGGAAAATTTTCTTTGGCATAAAAAATTAGGCCATGCAAGTTTTAAACAAATTTCCATCCTTTGGCAAAGGATTTAGTTCGTGGCCTATTAAAGATCAAGTTTGAGAGAGAATTTTGGTGATGCACGTTCCATGGGTAAGAAAGTAGAGTCATTTAAGTCTAAGATATATATATTATGTTGGTAACGATAATTTTAGCTATAAAGCTAATACAAGTGGGTAGACCTTTGTTTTGCCTTGATTCAAGTACGGTAAAACCCTCAATTTTTCAGATTCTGTCAATTTTGGATTCCAAATCTGCATTTAATAGGATGAAAAAGGAAAATTTGTACTTGATTGACATTAAGGTTTCTGATTATAAAAAGCGGAAAAAGTTACACTGACAAGATAGAAAAACAGATAGAGAAAAAAAAAATTACACTCTCTCTAGGATACTTTGATCGGCATGATCTTTGTGGTCATGAACAAAGTTGTGCTTTTGGGGACTTTCTTCGTCGTACTATTATTAAACAATAGCAACGGAAGAGCAACAGAGAAAATAAATCTAAAAGAGCAGGATTGTTGAATAGCTTAAGTGCTTGTGTATTTTAATTAGATATGCATTTCTAAAATCTGGAAAAATATAAGTATTGAATCACTTCTAAACAATGTCCAAAGTCAATAAAACAACTTGTTAATCTTTCAGTTTGTTTCGTGAGAGAGTTTCATAGGGGATGATCATCTTAGAGAAGAAGATTTACGAGTGGAAAATCCAAGATAGATGTGCACGATGTCCATCCTTCTGGCCAAGTTCAAGCATTGCTCATGCATTGTTAGCATTTGAATAGGTAAGGAGGCCGAGGAAGTTGAAGAGAAACGACATTGCTGAGCTTGAAGTCGAACTTCGAGTCAAGGCGGTGACATGTTATTTTTCACCAACAATATGAAACATGTCAAATCACAACCAAACTAATAAACTATTAGAACATTGTCTTAAGTTAAAATGAAAAAGATAGGGGAGTAATCATCTAAATTAATAAACCATGGCCACTAATTAACTCAATGCCAGAGTTAGTGGGTATTCTATAATTCTTTGGCTCTAATCAATGCTAAAAAAGTAGGACGCATCATCCATCAAAATTAGGGTAAATAATAATCATTTGAAGACTGTGAAATAACCAAATACTACATGCAATCCGTGCTAGTAGATTGTTGCACAAATCTGCAATGAAGAAATGATATACAAACATTCGTGGATGAAGAAACCTTCACGTTATCGTATTTGCAATAAGAATGTAGAGTTAACATAACATCAAAAAAATTCTAGCAACCTATTTATGAAATAGCTAACTTTATTTTTTTTTTATCTCTTTCTTTACTATGATTCAAGTACACATATTTTATATATCTTTATTGTAGTCAAGGTATTTTCTCACTAATGTAAATTTTTACGTTAGTATTTAGATGGGCAATTTCTTTAATCTAAAGGAGTACAAGCAGAACAAATATGGAGAGAGGGGAGGGAGAGGAGCAAAAAAGTAATAAAGCAGGTAGCATGATGAGTGCAAAGAAAACGATCAAATCCCTTTTAAATTAGATACTAACTCTCAGAGAAAACATTATTATATATTTACTACTCGAGCACCTATTTTCTACTTTCAAGTTCATTTTCCCCCCTTTTCCAGTTGCAAAAGCAATCGAAAGCGGATCTATTCATACAAGAAGTTCAGAACGGCAACCTAACTCCAGAAAAACTTCAATTTTGTTATTTAATTAAGTTTAAGAAATTCACGACAGATGAATTTTACCGTTTCCTTGGCATCGCATGTTAAGCAAACGTAACAAAACACCAATTGCCAAATTACATTTTTCAATTTTTGCGAAGGGACGGATTATGCCACCGCCGGTTGCAGCGTTGGCGCAACAGCCTGGACGCGCGGCGTATTTCTATTGGTTATCGAAGATTCCTGGGGATATAATAGCGCACACATAAAATGTAATCCATTTTCCTTTGTTCCTCTCTTTTCTCCTCTCCCTTACCCGCGTCTTCGCCACGCGACAAAACCTCGACGCTGCCGCTGCTGCCGCAACCCTGCCTTGCCGCCACAGTCACCGAGGCTCGAGCACGCCGCCCCCTCGGGCGCGTTTGGTAACGATTCTTCCTGGGAGCCGATTCGATCGAATTGATTCTTTTTATTCTGTTCCCTGAACCGATTCTAAGCATTTTAAGCCGTTTGGTAATTGTCCAAAATTTCTGATTCTGGAATAGAATTGCGTTTGGTACCGTGTTCATTAATTCTGTTCCAAATCAATTTCTTTTAATTTTTAAATAATTTTTTTACATTTTTCTTTTGTTTTGTTTTCTTTTTTTCATTTTTTCATTTTTTTCTTTTGATTTTCCTTTTTTTTTTTTCTTTTCTTTTTCTTTTTTTTTTTTCCTTTTTTCTTTTCTTTTTCTCATCTTCTTCTTCTTATGGCCGGTCGCCGGACCGGCGACCTCACCGGAGCGTCGCCGGCCCTCGGCCCTCGCCCCCTCGTCGGCCGAGCCTCGCCGGCAGCGGGCGGGGCTCGCCTAGCCCCGCCGAGGCTCGGCCGAGCCAGATCTGGCGAGGCCGAGCCCCACCGGTGGCCAGGCCGACCTCGTCGGGCCGGGCGAGGCTCGCCAGCCACCGGCGGGCCGGGCGAGCCTCGCCCGGCCACCGGTGGGCCGGGCGAGCCTTGCTCGCCACCGGTGGGCCGGGCGTCGCGAGGCTCGCCCGCCCCCCCCCAGCCCCGGCGAGGCCCGCCCGGCCACCGGGCGAGGCTCGGCCTCGCCCGGATCTGGGAGGCCGAGCCTCGCCGGTGGGCCGGGCTTGCCTCCGGCGAGCTCGCCGACCGTCCGGCGGCGGCGGCGGCCGGAGTGGCGGCGGCCGGCGGTGGCGGCGGCGGCGGCCGGCGGTGGCGGACGGTGGCGGGCGGTGGCAGGCGATGGTGGATGGCGGTCGCGAGATGGCCAAAGGGAAGAAGAAAATTTATTGATTTTGATTCTCAAATTCGTTCCCGGAACAAGAATCAACTTTTTTTTATTCTTGATTCTATTCCCAATCTGTTTCGGAACAAATTTGTTCCCTGAACAAAAAATTTACCAAACGCGATTCTAGGCCAAAACCGATTCCGGGAACAAAGAATCAGAATTTAGCACTGTTGGGATGGTTACCAAATAGGCCCTCTCTCTTCCCGGACAAAAATGGCATTCTCCAAGTTGGAAAGGTCAACAACTTCAAGAAGATTGCAACTGCCAACTTTAAGTTTCCTCAAACTGGAGGGAAGTTGCACAAGGTGGTACAGGCTGTCGCAGCCGATGAGTTGAAGTTCTTTTAGACAGCAAATGCGACCCCAATAAGAGCTTACGCCGGTAAAACTTGGAAGTTCTAATATACAAAATGGGCCGGAAGTTCTCGCTTTTGGAAAAGCTACGATGGAGGTTGCGTTGGTAAAACAAAATTCCAGATTCCTTAAACTCACCAGGCTGGTGATCTTTGGAGCTTTTCTTATGGCTGTTGAAGAACAAACATAGACTTACCAAACTCTGGGGAAGTTGTGGTACATTCTGCACATGAGTTCGCATTAATTTCAAACTCTTCAAAAAAGTGAGTCTCCCAAGATCATCGAATCATCTCTAGCTACAAGCAATTCTCTCCATAAATCTCTTCAAGTTTCTCCAACATCCCCATCACCTTATGTAACTTTTGCATGCGACTTCTATTCATCTTTAACACTTTCAAGCTCTTTAGATTGACAATAGTATATGGCAACTCTAATGCTTGTGCTTGAGATATCCAACTCAATTAAAGATTGCAGCATTCCAATAGAGTCGGAAGCGTCGTTAGCTCGGGAACTCCACAAATGGCCAAGCACTTGAGATTTATGAGTGCTCCAATTGAGCTTGGGACTTGACTAATGCTTCCCATAAAAAGTATAGTTACATAGGAGTAGCTTAGTCAAAGCTTTCAGAGAACCTAATTCACTAGGAAGCACTCGGAGACAAGTACAACTATTTAAATTCAAGTGCTTTAAACGTCTCAAATGACCAATAGATCGATCAAGTGATAGCAAGTTAAGGACTTGTCTTTAACCTGGGGCTTTTTGACAGATTAAGGACATTCTCACCTATAAAATGATTATTTATATTAAACGAATTTGATTTATAGAAGTTTTGCAAGACTTAAAACAATTATATCGACTAAAGAAGCATTCCACCAAAGTAACTTTATAAATGCTCTGTATATATGCATTCCTCTATAATTTAAGCCAAAATCACTGTCTCACTTTTTTTAATTTCTTCCAATGATGTTCCCAATAACAAATAAATGAAAATAGATCTATTTTCAAATTAACATGTATCGAATAATAAAAAGACAAAAGAACATAATCACCACATTTATAAATTATAACATCTCTTTTCAACTTCATCACGGAATTACCGATTTTGTCCCCGATACTAGTACTCATGACTGGCTTTTCCTATGTAAATGTATCGTAAAAAAAAAAAATTTTAATGTAGAAAATAATCGTACTTGTCTTCTGACAATCAACTAATCTATAGTTGCAGTTTATTGTTTTATTTTTATTCTATATTTTTTTTCATTCATTAAGATAAGGGTGGGATTAGCTTCCACATGACCTTTTGAAGAGTAAAATATTAGTATTGACGTACTAAATAAATCAGTTTGCATGTTCAATTTTACTCTCCAATTTTTCTTATTTTGCTAATTTCTCTCTCTTGTTTGATTTTTCTTCGGTAGTGCATCTATGTATAGTATAGATAGTCTTATTCACTACTTAAATTTAACTCAATTTAAGTATCTATTAATGACAACTTATTCGCGTAATTAGGGAACTCAAAAAAACGTGAATGTTTATATAATGTTCTTTAATAAGTAACGTAAGCCAACAGATATTAATTGATGACATATTCCATCAGATGATTTAACAATCCTATAAATCACAGAAATTACAAAATATGTATGAATATCTACAAATCATTTCATTTATTAATTTGTGGTACCCAAAATTTAGTTATGAGTAACATAAAATGTACCCATTAACAATACCCTTTACTCATGCAGCTACAATCAATTTGAATCGAAGAAACTCATCGGGAAAAGATTTGCCTATATGATAAAACAACAGCAACATAGTATCAATCTAAAACAATATATGGAATGCAGATTAATGACCAACAACCAGATATTATCATCTCTTTTGTCTTTTGGTAAGTTAATTGTTTTTTTTTTTTTTGGTGCTGGAGGAACCGGCTAAGCCGCGCCATAAACCCCTGTGACACTTAAGCGGGAGGACCCACCACCCCCGAGTCACACTTAATACACCTAGCGCCTCAAATTTTGAACCATTCACCTCTTCGTTGAGGATCGGTAAGTCTTAGCACCGCGGCCGGTGGTTGGTAAGCTAATTGTTTGATTCAATAAAAATGAAAAATGCAATATTAGAAACATCTACACATGCTACATTCTCCCCATCTCCACAACCTAATATCTATGAATACTATATCGAAAGAATGAGATAAAAGTGAACGATGGTGAAATTCTTTCCGTCGACCAAAGTGTACAATGGGGATATACAAGTAACATTATGTCTCCAATCCCATCTTTGACATATATCAAAGGCATTGTTTGATTCGACATACTTCTAGTGAAAGCTCAGCGGTTGTGTTTCAAACCTATGAAATGAGGGATTGGTGTCGTAGGCATTCTTCAAGACCAAGGTTTGTTTGAATTAAGGCAACAAAATTCAACTGGAAAAAAAGCAAGAAAACAACAGTTTGCAACCCCATGAGACACAAGACCTCATGTGATTGAAAGAAAATATAACATGTTATATTTAATTATTTGTACATACCTTAAGATGAGTCCAATCATCCCAAAGTTCATCTACTCAGCTCCTCGATAGGTCGAGGATGAGTAGTTTTTCTAGGCATAAGTTGGTCGCACTCAGCATTGAAGGACCATACTTCCAAGAAAGCCATCTCAATTCTGAATAGAAATCCTAAGTCTCCAGAGAGGTTCCCACGGACCATTTTAAGAAATCTAATACTAGGCATCTTCATAAATTCATCTGATGTCAAAACAGTGGCTGGTATAAACCTGCCAAAGTTCATACCGATCGCTTCAACAATTTCGGCTCCCCGAAGTAAGGAAAGAGTCAGTTAAATGCGAGTTCCAAATAGTGTTTGAAATGAAGGGAAAACCATCCGAGGAAGATTTCTGCAATGAACAAAGCAAAGGAGGGTGCACTTAAACTTGTGCCTTCTTTCTCTTGATCATATCAAGAGTTTCTTCATGGTTTTACACCCGTGAACATTTTCCTGGATCTTTATAATTTTCTTGGTATACAATGCTCTTGCCCAAGTCTTTGAGCTGATCATGCATCCATAGTTGATTGTTTTCTACAATTTTGACTAAGGCATCAAAAGCAGAACTTCGATCCCCCCATTCGGAAAAAATCGGCAGTCATCCCACATGTAATCTGCATAACTTTTATTTTCTCCAGCTAGAAAGCAAGCAATATCAAGAAATATTTGTCGTTGCTGATGATCTAATGCCTCATAACTCAAAATCAATTTTTCCTCCACATCCTTATGAGGGTAATGTTCCATTTTTTTTCAATGTATCTTGCCACACTGCTTTCTTTTTCCTATATGATAATGAACCCATCACTTCAATAGCCAAATGAAGCCCTCCGATTTTTGAAGTAACTTTCTTAGATAAACTTAAGGATGCATTTGGAGGAGAGTAGCTTGTAAAGGCATGCTTCCTAAAGAGTTCAAGAGCTTCAAGATCCTTGAGCCGCTTAGCTTCAAAAATCAAACAGTGGTCAAATTGATCTGGGAATCCACTTAAAACACTTTTGTCTCTTGTTGTAACAACAATTCTACTTCCCAAAGCAAACCATTTTGTCTTTGCTGCTAATGCCACAAGTTGGCTCCTATGATATACATCATCAAGGACAATAAGAACTTTTTTTTAATTTTTTTTTAATTTTTTATCTTGAATCTATTTTGATCATATTTATCCCATGATTGATGCTAGAAAGTTCAACTCCTACGTTGCCAAGGATATCAGAGACTAGTTGCCTTTGCAAATTGGACGGACAGAACCTTGATGCTTCTCGGATTTCTGAAATGAAACTACAACTTATAAAGTTAGTAAAAAGTTTGTGGTAAACAACCTTGGCAAAGTTGTCTTGCCTATTCCACCCATTATGCAAATTCCGATAAGCCTTATGTCCTCAGATTTGGCATTCAGCAAATGTTCCACTTCGTCCACTGATTCGTCCATCCTGACTAAATGATCAGACACTTTCCGAGCAATCAACCGTATGAGTTCTCCATGGCTGTGTCAGCACATACAACATAATCAAGTTTATTATAAGATTGGTGGCAAACTTGTGTACATGCAAGATCAAACAATGACATGAAGTGACAAAATTGATGGTGGACCCAATGAACAAAAGAATGAATGCATGGTTATCTAGTTCTTTTCAATCTAGACAATGGACTATAATGCTTATGTAGATAAGGTGAGAATTCCATGCGATATTCCATCACGATTTTTGGTCCAGAATACAGAAAAAGCTGTGCTCTTTGAATTATAATCCACATTCAAGCAAAAGAAACAGAGAGAAAAGGGAAAATGGAGTTGAATGATTTAGCATACCCGTGTTCTTGGTGTCCCATCCCCTGATTGCAGTAACTTCCTTGAGCGCCTCTGCCAAGCGCTGCACATATCCACCCCACATTTTTCTTCATGCAGAGTCGATGCATCCCTATGTACTTCACTTTCAAGCTTCACATCAGAAGGATCAACATCATAAACTATGAGTATAACATCTAGTTTGTCAATTTTCCTACACTCCATCATGTGTTCCAGCTCACGTAAGCACCAGCTAGTGGAGGCATAGCCTCTGGAGAAGATGGGAATGCAGATTTTCGAGTCATCGATGGCCTGGAAATTATCTGGGCCGATCTCTTCACCGATGTTGATTCCCTTTCCTGTCTATGCAAACATGGATACCCTTATCTAGCAAGGCATGATAGAGGGAATTTGTGAAGTTAGCTCGAGTATCCGATCCTGGAAAACTCAAGAATGCGTCGAACTTTGCTACTGATGAGCCACGGCTTGTGGATCCAGTTTCCGGAGAAGAGCTCCTTTTTCTTCCCATCTTAGTTGCATCTGCTAAAATTCTGAAAGCAAATCACAGAAGATTTGACATGCTTTTCTCGTCAAAATACATGTAAAACCACACCGAATTTTAAAGCAATTTTGCAAGACTTGGATGATGGAAAACACGGTGTTATGCAATTCAAGGAAGTTGGAAGAACTCCTTTTGGAAAAGGGGTCGACGAGTGATAGTCATGTAGGAAAGTGAGGCTCGGTTTCCATTTCCATTCCCATTGTGCTGCGGCATCTATAGACAGAAGTGGTAAAAATATAATTGAAGGATTAAGAAATGGCCTGAGCCCCACAAGTTGACATAATTTGGAAGAAGTAAAGTGGGGTCGGGTCTATAATCAAGGTGTGACCAGAATCGAAACGTGGCTCGCCAAGTTCAACCATACCTCAGTCACTTTTGAGCTCCTTGCTCTGCTGCTGCTATGGCAGATCTGGAAGGCGCGGAACAACCTCGTGTTCAGAGCTCAAAGTCCGAAACAGGGAAAGGAGCCATTGCTTGTGTACGTCGCCAAGACAGCTACGGCTTCTTGATCGATGGCTTTGCTCGATCGGAGAGAGTGGCCTCGGCGTTACAAGCAGAAGCGGTAGGCATTGTCCAATCCGAAGCAAAAGCCGAACTGAAGTCGAGAGCTGAAAACAGTCTGACCTGGTGAAGGAGATACGTCGAGGCGCAGATCAAGCAAGCTGGGAGGTGGTTGCCCAAGCCCGTTTGACATATTTCCAAAACCTGAAGAGAACCATCAATCTAAATTCCAAGCCCAAGCCGCAGATCAAGCAAGGGAATTGTAATAAGGTTGCGCATTGGGTGGTCAATGTATCGCACCACCCAATCTTATTATGTTGATTGAAAGCGTCGTAACCGAGGTTCTACCTCACCACCTAGGTATCTCTAATGTAGTGATCCGTGGAGCAACTATTGTATAAATTATCAATCTAAAGTCCAGTAATTTACCAACTTTTGTTATATAAAATTATCAATCAGTTTTGCATGACCAACTTTTATTTGGTTTATTAATTTTTATTATATTTACCAATTCTATTTAAAAATTACCACGCTTAGGCAACGTGATTCACCGACTTGTCTCTCGTAATATCACTACTTGGTATTGTCAGCATTCATCTAAGGTACTTACTAACAATTTATTTAGTTCTTTATTTCTAACTTTTCTTATTGTTTAGAAACTTCTATTTCATTTCTTAGCAAAGCCTCAGAATTACCAGCTTTTTAAAAAAAAATTACCATATTTAATTAGAGTGACATGTTAACTTTTCTCTATTTAAGTTATCAGATAGTTTGGCTTACCAACTCTTATTTGAGTTGCTTATCAAGTCTTTGTTTTTAATTACAAACTCTTCTTCTTCTTTTTTAACCAATTTTCATTTACCTTACCTTTTTTTATTACACCTTAAATTTATCAACACTTAAGATATTTTTAATCAATGATAAGAGAAGTTAGTATATTTAACAAATAAATAAATAGACGTTCATAACTAATTTCTTAGAGTTCAAGTAGAGATTTCCAAGAAGGACGCTCAAAATATAATCTCCATGGATGGCTACCGTGTGAAGTGACAAAGAGTAACACTTCTTTCCAACCCTCAACAAAAATAAAAAAGTTAAAGATTAGTCATTAAAATAATTACAAACAATCTTACTTTTCTCATCCATTTTTGGTTTCCATGACCTTTCTCGAAAATCAAGAATAAACTATTCTTTTAATAATTTCGAATGCATACGTGACATATACATAACATTGTAAAACATAAGAAAGAGGGGTGGGAAAATAAAAAAGGAGAGGAAATAGTATTGGTGAATTTGATCAATGTACTTATCAATAGTATTAGTAAGAAGGCAATGCATTTGACTAGAACAACTTGTAAGTGACGCATCTTTGAAGACCATCGCATTTGATCTGATATCCCAATCAACCTCTCTCTTTGGCTTGGACAACACTTTAATCAACACACATCTATTCGAATTCATTTGATTATTCTGAGCTGTGAATACATGAAAACTCTCATGTAATTGCTTCATATTTAAAGTCATCAACTCTGACTTCCAATGGTCGCATCCATTTCAAGCATTGCTGCAATCGCGGGCATTAGATTGTCCTAGTTGCCTAACCAAAAAAATTGTATAAATGATCCATAATATCTTATGGCACTTTATAACATTGTACCACGAGAAACCATGTCTTGGACTATTGTAGAACCACTTAGGATGGTTTGTATAATTGAGTGAGCAACATCCATTTCTCCGAGGATGGGTCTGCGTTCGCAAAGTTGAGGGCAATTGCCTCAACTATCTTGTGAAAAAAAATATATTATGCCGTTTATAATAATAATTTTCTATAGTGTCCCCACAAATTTGTTGAGAAATCACTTTAATTAGTTATTTTCTCAATTTTTCATTATTTTTTGCTCCATGATTGAGAACTGCAGTAAATAAATATATAACTTATGAAGGTTTCAGTGCAAACCATAAGAAAAATCTATTAAAATTTTAGTCATCATTCTAATTCAAGCATAGAACTACTATACTTAATATTTGAATCAATACATATCATTAACTTTTTATTTTCCATCAGGTTTTCCCACTAATAAAAATTGTATTGATGTCCCTGATTTTCCCTAGTGTAAACACGAATACGAGGTAGCCAGGATAATCCAAGGAAATCTCAATTCTAGAAGGAGTAATACACAAAACTAGCCTCAAAATCTCTAGGCCAGAATATATAAGAGATTGGACTAAACCGGAAGAGTAACGATCTGAATAGGATAGTGTCAGCTGGTGTCCATGTTAGCGATTTCCAACCAAAATTAGCTGGATGAACTATATTGTTAAATTACCAAAATGTTTATAACTAGATTGACAAAATTGAGAGGTTTAAAATTGAATTGACATAAGTACAATAAGTTTAGTAATTTTCTCAATTATTTTGATGTCGCTAAATCCTAATAGGAAATAGGTGGCTGATTATATAAATCTGAGTGATCCACTTAGCTATGACAAATCTATTAGCATCATGCCTGATTGAGTTTTGTGAAGCCATTGCCAAGAGATATAGTGAGATTACTATTCTTGATCTGCAGAGAAAGAAAAAAAATTGAGCATAAAAATTCCTCTTCAAACTCATATTTCTTGACCGTATTTGTGCATTAGAATAAGTAAAACATATCTCCTGTGTCCTGACTTTCATTTTTGTCAAGAAAAGACATATGTCCTTATATCATATTTTGATAAGCAATTGAGGAAAACATGCAGTTGGACGGGATAATAAAGGGGAACAGGGAAGGAGAAGTTGAGATTAATAATTAATTAATCACTATACGCTTCACTTCTTCTTCTCCTTATAGTACTGAAATATCTGAGAATATTTTTATGATATAACTAGGATGGACAGAGATACGAAAATAATGGTAGCGGGATTTAGTCGGGCAACAATGTCAATATTAATAGTACAAAAGCGATATGCTAGAAGACCGATTTGGTCCTGTTATCGCAAAACAAACAGCCAAATGAAAGCCAGCTCTCTTTATAAATTCTCTTCAATAAAGACCGAGTTTAAAATTAACAAATTTGAGAACTTCTTGTCATTGTGTAATTGATTGGACGATTACAGTGTAAAAAGGTAAAAGAACCAGACTTAATAATGAATCAAAACTAAGATCTGACGGTACGAACTTCAATCATAGTCAAGTGTGAAAGCCTCACAAAAGAAAAGAAACATAAACTTTGATCGAATAAGCTAAATCTGACAGTTTGGTTGAGTGTGTGGGCTCTTCTTCTTTCATCCATTTATAATCATAAGCTTGTAGGATTTCACTTTCCACATTTCAAGACTTGTTATCTTGACCTTCTGGACGTGTCCCTGAGGTTCTGGACATGTTTCCTACATTTTGTAAATGGCTGGTACCAACTTATGGTAGCAGGTTTGGCATTCATGTCAGTCTCTTCTCGCGAATGTGAATCTGCTGTTGTCACATGTTCATTATTACGCCCTCACCCTAGCAACCTTTGCCGGCTGTCACTTGGATTGATGATCGGCGGAGGGAGTAGAAACATAAAAAAAAAGGAAAGAAAAAAAACTAGAAAGAAAAGTAAAGAAAAAAGGGAAAAAATTCAAAAAATTCAAAAATATTGCAGAATGCGATTTCATCCCCGGCACTAATTGAATCTCCACATTAGCGATTTCTAGGCAAATTGGTTGGATGGACCACATTAAAAAAATCTTCAAAAGATTTAGGACTAAATCGGTTAAACTTAAAAGTTTAAGACCGAGTTAGTGGCCACATGATAGAATTTTGACTTTTTTTGACAAATTACCCCCATATATGATATTCCTCTCTGTCAGATGCAGTTTTTTGGATCCATATGCATGGTCAGACCCCAATAATGTGATACCCTATTAATGTCATAGACCAAGTAAGAACGAGTCTAGTAGATGGTCCATATGGTGGATTGTTTACCCATGATAGCGTGAAACATCGAACGTAAAATATCTACGAGAGGTTTTATATCACATTGACCATATTACTGATCTTAGAGTCTAAAATAGATTTACTACACATTGATCTCGAGAATGGGCGAAGCAGGAGATAGATAAAGGGAACCCCAGTTACCTTCCTTTTGCTAACTCAAAATCCATCTCCAATGTATGTGTGGTACCAGCATGGGGAAGAGGATTGGCAACAAATTACACAGGAGTCGACGTTGTTTCAGGAGAGCACTGGTGGTCAGTGGCCGCAAAATACCGATACCCCACGTTGTATTTTGAAACAAGGGTAAATTCTGCAACTGTGGGTTCAAGGACAAGGTATTCGACGTTTGTGCTGGAACGTGGAGCAGGGTGTTGTATATGAAACGATAGACATTAGCATCATAAAGAGTAGCTAAAGGAATGGTGAATTGCCTAGTTTGAGGACAACCGGCCATTTCGAATCAGAAAATGCAAGCGTTCCATGTCTTCTATCAGAGGAGAGGTGAAGGCCCATAATGTATTCTATTGGCAACATAGTGAAAGGCCTCGTTTGGTATCTTGAAGATTCTCGTAGAAGGTTTTATCACAAATTGCCAAATAGGGCTTCGGCCGCATTGCCTGTCGCAATACTGATCCGACGACTTATCAGCAGTGGCTTGATTTGGGGAGCCTTGCTGGGCGTCTTACCACTGAAGAGAGAGTACAGCATAAGGAAAGTTATGTTTGGACAAGAAAAGGATTGTCCGACATTGTGTGCTCATAAAATCCTTGTTAGCGACGTCGTATTCGGTATTTGATGCCTTGTATCATGACATTTGTATTGTACGCTAAACACATTAATCCTACTTGTCTAAACCCTAAGGTAAATTTCCATATCAATAGATCTGTGGACTCCTCACGAATTGCCTGATTTGCCTTGTTTTAAGGCCGTCATTATTTATTTTTATTTTTTTGGTTGGAAAAGCCGTCATTATTTTATTCAATCAGCATTAGCCAAATATGGAAAAATTTATCAGCGGAAATTAATGTAGCACGATGTTGACGAACTTAATCGGGATGCAACTTAACATGGTATTTTTTGCAACTTAATCTTTGCAGGGACATGTTGAGAGGGGATGGCAAAATTATCATTTCAAGCCAATAGCAGACAGCCTGCCAAATTTGACCAAGGCCCAACAAATTAATGCCAATTACTAAATCAAGTTGCCTGGGCCATAGGCGACGACCTTGCTTGGACGTAGTAGACTTGGACCACAATTTTTTTGATATTTTGAAATTTTATTTATTTATTTATTTTCTTGAGACTTCTTCACTAGTTTGATGAATGGCGACGTGATGACGATGATAGGGATAAGCCAAAACATCTTACATATATATATATATATATATATATATTTTTTTTTTTTTTTTTTTTATCAATATGAATATGAGTTTGCTTTCAAAGATTTGGACTTTTGCTCGAACACAAGTTGGACCGTTGAACTTGAGAGGCTATAGAAATTCCAAAGACATTGAAAAATAGAAATTTAAGTAGTTTGCACTTCCATAATGGCCAAGAATGTGGCTATTCTACACAGGATACAATGTTTTGGGATTTGCATTGCGTGGTCAAAACCCAATAATATCATAGGCCCAAAAAGTTCCAACAAAGTTCTAAGAGGCCTAACAACGTATGTATCCTTTGTTCATCAAAAGTAGAGGCCTCGGCACATGAAATCCTCCATGACCCAAAAAAAAAAAAAGGAACCTACTAGTATCACGGATCAAATAAAACACGAGCCAACATAATAAGGATTTGCCAATCCTATAAGCTTTTTTGAAGTGCTAGAGTGGGAGATCATCACTTCGAGCTACTTGTTTTCCTCTCGCCAAATCTGTCACAAGAGCATCAACATCCCACTCCGCCAGCTCCTTCCAGGTGGATAGATCAGGTAAACAAAGCAAGGGACTGCAATGTTCGATGTAAAGACTTTTCAATGATTCCAGTCTGTCAAGACCTCGAATTTCAACCAAACTCGAACAATCCCATATTGTAAGGTCCTTGAGATTCTTGAAGTTAGATAAGTTGGAAATGTCCACAACTTCAAGAAATCTGCAATTGGTAACTGTAAATACCCTCAAATCAGAGGGCAGATGTCCAACACAACGCAAGTTGTCACAGTTCTCAAGTTCAAGTTCTTTTAGACAGCGAAAGCAACCCAAATATGAGCTTTTGCTGGTGAAAATTGAAAGTTCTAACCTACAATATGGGTTGGACATGTAACTTTTTGGAATCCTAGGATAGACAAGACAAGGTATGTAAGGGGAAAACAAAATTCCAAATTTCTTAAATTCACTAAGTTGGAGATCTCAGGAGCTTTTTCCGAGACTGTTGAGGACAGACATAGACTTACCAAACTCTTTGGAAGCTTTGGTATATTCTCCATACGAGTTTCTATTAATTTCCAAAATCTGCAAGTATGATAGTCTCACAATATCACTTGGAATCACTTCCAGCTGCCGGCAACCTTCTCCATAAATTTCCTCAAGTTTCTCCATCATCCCAATGGCATCAGGTAACTTTTGCATGCAACTCCCGTCAATCTTCAAAACTTTCAAACTCTTTAGATTGACAATGCTATTTGGCAACTCAACAATGCTTGTGAATGAGACATCTAACTTAACTAAATATTTCAACATTCCGATCGAGTCGGAAAGTTTTGTAAGCATTTGACACCCATTTAGAATTAATTGTTCTAAGGATAAAAAAGCAGAGAACTCAGGAGTTTCTTTCAACATTCTGCAGTCTGACAAATCAAGAACCTTCAATCTGGTAGCCACCTGTCGAATGATAAGATATATCCAACGAGTTTAATTTATATTAGTTTTGTAGGACATAAGCAAATATATCGACTAAGCAATCATTCAACAAAAGTAACTTTATAAATACTCTCCACATGCATTCCTAACTTAAGCCAAAACCACTCTTCGTTACCCTTCATTTCTTCAAATATTGTCCCCATCAATCGATAAAATAACATGGATCTTTCTTTAAATTATACTGACATTGAATAATAAAAACATAGAATATAACCAACACTACTCTTATAAAATGAAACTTCTAGAATATTATGGGAAAACATAATTTTAGATTTTTTAGACTCATTAAATGGGAGATCTCCGAATCTTTTTCTGAAACATGTGAATGTAGACATAGACTTACCAAACTCTGTGGAAGCTTCAATACATTCTCCCCACGAGTATTAATTGATTTCATCAATCGGAAGTCTTGTAGTTCCCAAATACCATTAGAAGTCACTTCCAGCTGCTGGCAACCTACTCCATGAATTTCCCTAAGTTTTTCCATCTTCTCAATGGCATCAGGTAACTTTTGCATGCAACTACCGTTAATACTCAACACTTCCAAGCTCTTTAGGTTGACAATGTTGTTTGGCAACTCTACAATGCTTGTGTTTGAGACATCCAATTCAACTAAATATTTCAGCATGCCGATCGAGTCGGAAAATTTCGTAAGCATTTGACACCCTTTTAGAATTAATTTTTCTAATGATAAAAATGCAGAGAGCTCAGGAGTTTCTTTCAACATTCTGCAGTCTGACAGATCAAGAACCTTCAATCTGCTGGCCCCCTGTCAAATGATTAGATATATGCAATGGGTTTATTAGTTTTGCAGGACATAAGCAAATATATTGACTAAGCAAGCATTCAACAAAAGTAACTTTATAAATACTCTATACACTCATTCCTATAAGCCAAAACCACTCTTCATCACCCTTCGTTTCTTCCAATGTTGTTCCCAACAATCGATAAAAGAACATTGATCTATTTTTAAATTACCCCGACATCGAATAATAAAAGTCAGATTATAACCAACACTACTCCGATTAAACAATAACATATAGAATGTTATGGGAAAGCATAATTTCAAATTTTTTAGACTTACTAAATTTGAAATCTCCAAACCTTTTTCTGAAACATGAGGATAAATATAGACTTTGCCAAACTCTGTGAAAACTTCGGTACAACCTCCACACGAGTTTCTGTTAATTTTAAAATCTGCAAGGATCTCAGTCCCACAATATCACAAGGAATCACTTCTAGCTGCCGACAACCATCTCCACAAATTTCCTAAAGTTTCTTCATCATCCCAATGGCATCAGGTAACTTTTGCATGCAACTACCGTCAATCTTCAACAATTTCAAGCTCTTTAAATTGACAACACAATTTGGCAACTCTACAATACTTGTGCATGAGACCTCCAACTCAACTAAATATTTCAACAATCCGATCGAGTCGGAAAGTTTTGTCACCATTTCACACCCCTTTAGAATTAATTTTTCTAATGATAAAAATGCAGAGAGCTCAAGAGTTTCTTTCAACATTCTATAGTACGACAGGTTAATGAACTTCAACCATGTAACCACCCGTCAAATGATTATGTTATATCCAACGAGTTTAATTCATATTAGTTTTGCAAAGCATGAGCAAATATATTGACTAAGCAAGTATTCCATGAAAGTAACTTTATAAATAGTGTACGTGCATTCCAAACTTAAGCCAAAACCATTCATCGTCACCCTTCATTTCGCTCAACGTTGTCCCCAACAACTAATAAAAGAACATGGATCTATTTTTAAATTACCCCGGCATCGAATAATAGATAGACAGATTAAACCGACACTGCTCTCATAAACAATAATATCTACAAAGTTACGGGAAAACATAATTTCGGATTTTTAAACTCACTAAATTAGAGATCTCCAAATCTTTTTCTGAAACATATGAGGGTAGACAGACTTACCAAACTCTGTGGAAGCTCTGATATATTCTCCATGCAAGTTTCCGTTAATTTCAAAATTTCCAAGGATTGTAGTCCCGCAATATCACTAGGAAACACTTCTAGCTCCTTGCAACCTACTCCATAAATTTCCACAAGTTTCTTCAACATCCCAATGCACTCAGGTAACTTTTTTATGCCACTACGGTTCACCCTCAACACTTTCAAGCTCATTAGATTGGTAATGCTATTTGGCAACTCTACAATGCTTGTGCCTGAGACATTCAACTCAACTAAATATTTCAACATTCCGATTGAGTCGGAAAGTTTCGTAAGCATTGTACACCCCTCTAGAATTAGCAATTCTAAGGATAAAAATGCAGAGAGCTCAGGAGTTTTTTTCAACATTCTGCAGTCTGACAGATCAAGAACCTTCAATCTGCTGGCCCCCTGTCAAATGATTAGATATATGCAACGGGTTTATTAGTTTTGCATGACATAACCAAATATATTGACTAAGCAAGAATTCAACAAAAGTAACTTTATAAATACTCTATACACTCATTCCTATAAGCCAAAACCACTCTTCATCACCCTTCGTTTCTTCCAATGTTGTTCCCAACAATCGATAAAAGAACAAGGATCTATTTTTAAATTACCCCGACATCGAATAATAAAAAGTCAGATTATAACCAACACTACTCCCATAAACAATAACATATATAATGTTATGGGAAAACATAATTTCTGAATTTTTAGACTTACGAAATTCGAAATCTTCCAACCTTTTTTTCTAAAACATGTGAGGATGGATATAAACTTTGCCAAGCTCTTTGGAAACTTCGGTAAATCCTTCACACGAGTTTCTGTTAATTTCAAAATCTGCAAGGATCTCAGTCCCACAATATCACTAGGAATCACTTCTAGCCGCCGGCAACCATTTCCACAAATTTCCTCAAGTTTCTCCATCATCCCAATGGCATCGGTAACTTTTTGCATGCAACTACCGTCAATCTTCAACAATTTCAAGCTCTTTAAATTGACAACGCAATTTGGCAACTCTACAATACTTGTGCATGAGACCTCCAACTCAACTAAATATTTCAACAATCCGATCGAGTCGGAAAGTTTTGTCACCATTTCACACCCCTTTAGAATTAATTTTTATAATGATAAAAATGCAAAGAGCCCAAGAGTTTCTTTCAACATTCTATAGTACGACAGGTTAATGAACTTCAACCATGTAACCACCCGTCAAATGATTATGTTATATCCAACGAGTTTAATTCATATTAGTTTTGCGGAGCATGAGCAAATATATTGACTAAGCAAGTATTCCATGAAAGTAACTTTATAAATAGTGTACGTGCATTCCAAACTTAAGCCAAAACCATTCATCGTCACCCTTCATTTCGCTCAACGTTGTCCCCAACAACTAATAAAAGAACATGGATCTATTTTTAAATTACCCCGGCATCGAATAATAGATAGACAGATTAAACCGACACTGCTCTCATAAACAATAATATCTACAAAGTTACGGGAAAACATAATTTCGGATTTTTTAAACTCACTAAATTAGAGATCTCCAAATCTTTTTCTGAAACATATGAGGGTAGACAGACTTACCAAACTCTGTGGAAGATCCGATATATTCTCCATGCAAGTTTCCGTTAATTTCAAAATTTCCAAGGATTGTAGTCCCACAATATCACTAGGAAACACTTTTAGCTGCTTGCAACCTACTCCATAAATTTCTACAAGTTTCTTCAACATCCCTATGCACTCAGGTAACTTTTGTATGCCACTACGGTTCACCCTCAACACTTTCAAGCTCATTAGATTGGCAATGATATTTGGCAACTCTACAATGCTTGTGCCTAAGACATCCAACTCAACTAAATATTTCAGCATTTCGATTGAGTCGGAAAGTTTCGTAAGAATTGTACACCCCTTTAGAATTAGCAATTCTAAGGATAAAAATGCAGAGAGCTCAGGAGTTTCTTTCAACATTTTGCAGTATGACAGATCAAGAACCTTCAATCTGCTGGCCCCCTGTCAAATGATTAGATATATCCAACGGGTTTATTAGTTTTGCAGGACATAAGCAACTATATTGACTAAGCAAGAATTCAACAAAAATAACTTTATAAATACTCTATACACTCATTCCTATAAGCCAAAACCACTCTTCATCACCCTTTGTTTCTTCCAATGTTGTTCCCAACAATCGATAAAAGAACATGGATCTATTTTTAAATTACCCCGACATCGAATAATAAAAAGTCAGATTATAACCAACACTACTCCCATAAACGATAACATATATAATGTTATGGGAAAACATAATTTCTGAATTTTTAGACTTACGAAATTCGAAATCTCCCAACCTTTTTTTCTAAAACATGTGAGAATAGATACAAACTTTGCCAAGTTCTGTGGAAACTTCGGTAAATTTGCCACACGAGTTTCTGTTAATTTCAAAATCTGCAAGGATCTCAATCCCACAATATCACTAGGAATCACTTCTAGCTGCCGGCAACCATTTCCACAAATTTCCTCAAGTTTCTCCATCATCCCAATGGCATCAGGTAACTTTTGCATGCAACTACCGTCAATCTTCAACAATTTCAAGCTCTTTAAATTGACAATGCAATTTGGCAACTCTCCAATATTTGCGCATGAGACCTCCAACTCAACTAAATATTTCAACATTCCGATCGAGTCAGAAAGTTTTGTCACCATTTCACACCCCTTTAGAATTAATTTTTCTAATGATAAAAATGCAGAGAGCACAAGAGTTTCTTTCAACATTCTATAGTATGACAAGTTAATGAACTTCAACCATGTAACCACCCGTCAAATGATTATGTTATATCCAACGAGTTTAATTCATATTAGTTTTGCAAAGCATGAGCAAATATATTGACTAAGCAAGTATTCCATGAAAGTAACTTTATAAATAGTGTACGTGCATTCCAAACTTAAGCCAAAACCATTCATCATCACCCTTCATTTCGCTCAACGTTGTCCCCAACAACTAATAAAAGAACATAGATCTATTTTTAAATTACCCCGGCATTGAATAATAGATAGACAGATTATAACCGACACTGCTCTCATAAACAATAATATCTACAAAGTTACGGGAAAACATAATTTCGGATTTTTTAAACTCACTAAATTAGAGATCTCCAAATCTTTTTCTGAAACATATGAGGGTAGACAGACTTACCAAACTCTGTGGAAGCTCCGATATATTCTCCATGCAAGTTTCCGTTAATTTCAAAATTTCCGAGGATTGTAGTCCCGCAATATCACTAGGAAACACTTCTAGCTGCTTGCAACCTACTCCATAAATTTCCACAAGTTTCTTCAACATCCCAATGCACTCAGGTAACTTTTGTATGCCACTACAGTTAACCCTCAACACTTTCAAGCTCATTAGATTGGCAATGCTATTTGGCAACTCTACAATGCTTGTGCCTGAGACATCCAACTCAACTAAATATTTCAGCATTCCGATTGAGTCGGAAAGTTTCGTAAGCATTGTACACCCCTTTAGAATTAGCAATTCTAAGGATAAAAATGCAGAGAGCTCAGGAGTTTCTTTCAACATTTTGCAGTATGACAGATCAAGAACCTTCAATCTGCTGGCCCCCTGTCAAATGATTAGATATATCCAACGGGTTTATTAGTTTTGCAGGACATAAGCAACTATATTGACTAAGCAAGAATTCAACAAAAGTAACTTTATAAATACTCTATACACTCATTCCTATAAGCCAAAACCACTCTTCATCACCCTTTGTTTCTTCCAATGTTGTTCCCAACAATCGATAAAAGAACATGGATCAATTTTTAAATTACCCCGACATCGAATAATAAAAAGTCAGATTATAACCAACACTACTCCCATAAACGATAACATATAATGTTATGGGAAAACATAATTTCTGAATTTTTAGACTTACGAAATTCGAAAGCTCCCAACCTTTTTTTCTAAAACATGTGAGAATAGATATAAACTTTGCCAAGTTCTGTCGAAACTTCGGTAAATTCGCCACACGAGTTTCTGTTAATTTCAAAATCTGCAAGGATCTCAATCCCACAATATCACTAGGAATCACTTCTAGCTGCCGACAACCATTTCCACAAATTTCCTCAAGTTTCTCCATCATCCCAATGGCATCAGGTAACTTTTGCATGCAACTACCGTCAATCTTCAACAATTTCAAGCTCTTTAAATTGACAACGCAATTTGGCAACTCTACAATACTTGTGCATGAGACCTCCAACTCAACTAAATATTTCAACATTCCGATCGAGTCAGAAATTTTTGTCACCATTTCACACCCCTTTAGAATTAATTTTTCTAATGATAAAAATGCAGAGAGCTCAAGAGTTTCTTTCAACATTCTATAGTACGACAGGTTAATGAACTTCAACCATGTAACCACCCGTCAAATGATTATGTTATATCCAACGAGTTTAATTCATATTAGTTTTGGGAAGCATGAGCAAATATATTGACTAAGCAAGTATTCCATGAAAGTAACTTTATAAATAGTGTACGTGCATTCCAAACTTAAGCTAAAACCATTCATCGTCACCCTTCATTTCGTTCAACGTTGTCCCCAACAACTAATAAAAGAACATGGATCTATTTTTAAATTACCCCGGCATCGAATAATAGATAGACAGATTAAACCGACACTGCTCTCATAAACAATAATATCTACAAAGTTACGAGAAAACATAATTTCGGATTTTTTAAACTCACTAAATTAGAGATCTCCAAATCTTTTTCTGAAACATATGAGGGTAGACAGACTTACCAAACTCTGTGGAAGCTCCGATATATTCTCCATGCAAGTTTCCGTTAATTTCAAAATTTCCAAGGATTGTAGTCCGGCAATATCACTAGGAAACACTTCTAGCTGCTTGCAACCTACTCCATAAATTTCCACAAGTTTCTTCAACATCCCAATGCACTCAGGTAACTTTTGTATGCCACTACAGTTAACCCTCAACACTTTCAAGCTCATTAGATTGGCAATGTTATTTGGCATGCTTGTGCCTGAGACATCCAACTCAACTAAATATTTCAGCATTTCGATTGAGTCGGAAAGTTTCGTAAGCATTGTACACCCCTTTAGAATTAGCAATTCTAAGGATAAAAATGCAGAGAGCTCAGGAGTTTCTTTCAACATTTTGCAGTATGACAGATCAAGAACCTTCAATCTGCTGGCCCCCTGTCAAATGATTAGATATATCCAACGGGTTTATTAGTTTTGCAGGACATAAGCAACTATAGACTAAGCAAGCATTCAACAAAAGTAACTTTATAAATACTCTATACACTCATTCCTATAAGCCAAAACCACTCTTCATCACCCTTCGTTTCTTCCAATGTTGTTCCCAACAATCGATAAAAGAACATGGATCTATTTTTAAATTACCCCGACATCGAATAATAAAAAGTCAGATTATAACCAACACTACTCCCATAAACGATAAGATATAGAATGTTATGGGAAAACATAATTTCTGAATTTTTAGACTTACGAAATTCGAAATCTCCCAACCTTTTTTTCTAAAATATGTGAGGATAGATATAAACTTTGCCAAGTTCTGTGGAAACTTCGGTAAATTCTCCACACGAGTTTCTGTTAATTTCAAAATCTGCAAGGATCTCAGTCCCACAATATCACTAGGAATTACTTCTAGCTGCCGGCAACCATTTCCACAAATTTCCTCAAGTTTCTCCATCATCCCAATGGCATTAGGTAACTTTTGCATGCAACTTCCATCAATCTTCAACAATTTCAAGCTCTTTAAATTGACAACGCAATTTGGCAACTCTACAATACTTTTGCATGAGACCTCCAACTCAACTAAATATTTCAACATTCCGATTGAGTCGGAAAGTTTTGTCACCGTTTCACACCCCTTTAGAATTAATTTTTCTAATGATAAAAATGTAGAGAGCTCAAGAGTTTCTTTCAACATTCTATAGTACGACAGATTAATGACCTTCAATCCTGTAACCACCCGTTAAATGATTATGTTATATCCAACGAGTTTAATTCATATTAGTTTTGCGGAGCATGAGCAAATATATTGACTAAGCAAGCATTCAACAAAAGCAACTTTATAAATACTCTATACATGCATTCCTATAAGCCAAAACCACTCTTCATCACCCTTTGTTTCTTCCCAACAATCGATAAAAGAACATGGATCTATTTTTCAATTACCCCAACATCGAATAATAAAAAGTCATATTATAACCAACACTACTCCCATAAACGATAACATATAGAATGTTATGGAAAAACATAATTTCATATTTTTTAGACTTGCTAAATTTGAAATCTCCGAACCTTTTGTCTAAAACATGTGATGATAAATATAAACTTTCCCAAATTCTGTGGAAACTTCGGTACAATCTTCATATGAGTTTTTGTTAATTTCAAAATCTGCATGGATCTTAGTCCCACAATATCACTAGGAATCACTTCTAGCTGCTAGCAACCATCTCCTAAATTTCTTCAAGTTTCTCAATTATCCCAATGGCATCATGTAACTTTTGCATGCAACTATCGTTAATCTTCAACACTTTCAAGCTCTTTAAATTGACAATGTTATTTGGCAACTCTACAATACTTGTGCATAAGACATCTAACTCACTAAATATTTCAGCATGACAAACAAGTCGGAAAGTTTCGTAAGCATTTTACACCCCTTTAGAATTAATTTTTCTAAGGATAAAAATGCAAAAAGTTTATCAGTTTCTTTCAACATTCTGCAAGGCAACAGATTAAGGACCTTCAATCTTGTAGCCACCTGTCAAATGATTATGTATATCCAACAAGTTTGATTTATCTTAATTTTGCAAGACATAAGCAAATATATCGACTAAGCAAGTATTCCACCAAAATAACCTTATAAATACTCTATATATGCATTCCTAATTTAAGCCAAAACCACTCTTCATCGCACTTGTTTCAAAGTTGTCTCCAACAACAAACAAAAAGAAATGAATCTATTCTTAAATTACCCCCCCATCGAATAATAAAAAAAATAAATTATAACATTTCTCCCATAGACGAGAACATCTACTATGGTATGGGAAAATATAATTTCAGATTTTTTTAAACTCACTAAATTGGAGATCTCCAAATCTTTTTTCTGAAACAAGTGAGGATAGACAAACTGATCAAACTCGTGGAAGCACTGGTATATTCTCCACATGAGTTTTTGTTAATTTCAAAATCTGCAAGGATGAAAGTTCGACAATATCACTAGAAATCACTTTTAGCTGCCGGCAACATATTCCCTAAATTTTCTCAAGTTTTTTCATCATCCCAATGGCATCGGGTAACTTTTGCAAATGCAGTCCATCTTCAACACTTTCAAGTTCTTTCGATTAATAATGTTGTTTGGCAACTCTACAATGTTTGTGCATGAGACATCCAACTCAACTAAATATTTCAGCATTCCGATCGAGTCAGAAAGTTTCGTAAGCATTTCACACCCCTTTAGAATTAATTCTTTTAAGGATAAAATTGCAGAGAGCTCTAGAGTTTCTTTCGACATTCTGCAATCCGACAAATCAAGGACCTTCAATCTTATAGCCACCTGTCAAATGATTAGATATATCCAACGAGTTTAATTTATATTAATTTTGCAGGACATAAGCAAATATATCAACTAAGCAAACATTCCATAAAAGTAACTTTATAAATACTCTGTACATACTTTCCTAACTTAAGCCAAAAGCATTATCACTTTTTTCATTTCTTCCAATACTGTCCCCATCAAATTACTCCCCCCTCGAGCCAACACATCCTATAATTATAACATTCCTTTTCAACGTCATCATCAAATTAGCGATTTTGTCCCCACCACTCGTACTTATGGCTGTAAACTCCACGGTTGTTCCTATGTGAATGTATCTTCTAAATTTCAATATATAAAAAAATCTTACATGTTTTCTGACTATAAACTAATTTATATTTGCACCTTTACTTTTTATTTTTTGTGTTTCATTTATTAAAATAAGGGCCGTATTAGCTTTCACATAAGCTCAAAAGAGTATAATGTTCATTTAACAGTATTGATGTTCAAAATAAATTAGTTTGCATGTTCAAATTTATTTACCAATTTTTATTATTTGCTAATTTCTCTCCATTGTTTGCTTTTTCTTCTGCATAGCATCCTTGTATATTATAGATGGTCACTACTTATATTTCACTTAACTTTAAACATTTATTATTTGTGACAACTAGTTAGGGGGATTAGGGAACTCGAAACAACGTGAATGTTTATAAATTATTCTTTAAATAGTAATGATACTCAATAGATATTAAGCGGTGACATTTATTCCATTAGACAATCGAACAACCTTACAAATTATATAAATCATGAAATATGGATGAATATCTAATCAAGTCATTACATTTATCTATTGTGCAACCCAAAAATGTAGTTACTAGTAACATAGAATGTACAAATTACAATACCTTTTAATCATGCAGCTACAAGCAATTTGAATTGAAGAAAACCATTGGAGAAGAATTGGCATAAATGGTAAAACAACAATAACATAATATCAATGTAAAACTATAAAATGCAATGCGGATTGATGACTACCAACCAAATCATAACATCATTTTCCTGTTTTTGGTAAGTTGATTATTTGATTAGGTAAAAATGACAAATGCAATCTTGAAAAATCTACACAAGCTAAATTCTCTCCATTAACACAACAAATTATTTATTAACACAGTATTGAATCAACGAATAAAAGTGGTCAAGGGTACCAGTCTTTTCGTTGACCAAAGTGTCTTCACTGGGGATATACAAGTGGCATTATCTCTTGAATGACATCTAGGACATAAATGTAAAGTAATTGTTTGATTTGATGTTTTTCTAGTGAAAACATAACGGTTAAGTTTCAGACCTAAAGAAAGAGGGATTGGTGTCATAAGCCTTATTCAATACCAAGAGTTGTTTTATGAATTAAACCAATAGACTTCAATAAAATAATAATAAAAAGGAGATCAAGGATGACGATCGACGACCACATGCGACACAAGAATTGGTGTGACTGGAAGAAAATACAACTTGTTATCCCAAATTATTTGCACACACATACATACCTTGAGTTGAGTCCAACCAGCCCAATGTTCATCTATTGAGCTGCTTTGATACAGGTTAAGGATGACTAGATTTTTTGGGAAAAAGTTGGTTGCTTGTATTTCTTTTGGACAATCCCCCCAAGTAAGCCATCTCAATTCTGAAAAGAGATCCCCAAAATCTCCAGAGAGGGTCCAACCAGACAATGAGAGAAATCTAATATTTGGCACTTTGATAAAGTCTTTTGATGTCAAAACAGAGTCTTGGAGAGGCTCCTTAGATTGATCATAGTATGCTGCAACAGTTCCGGTTCCCTAAATTGAGAAAGAGTCGGTTCAAATTGAGGAGTTCCAAATAGAGCCCAAAATAAAGTCAAAACAGACCAAGGAAGTTTTCTACAATGAAAAAAGAATACGAGGGTGCACTTAGACTTATACCTTCTTTTGCTGGACAATATTTGGACCACCTTGCCAATCCCACCACACTCGAGAACCCTTTGTGGGGTCTTTGCAATTTTCTTCATACACAATGCCATTGCCTAAGTCCTTAAGCTGATCATGCATCCATAGTTCATTCCATTATGTAATCTTCACTAAGGACATTAAAAGCAGAACATCAATCCCCTCACTTGGAAAAAATCCACAGCCATCCCACATGTAATATGGATAGCTCTTATCTTGTCCAGCTAGAAAGCAAGCGATATCAAGAAATATTTGTTGTTGCAGATGATCTAATGCCTGATAACTCAACATTAACTTTTCCTTCACGTCCCTCTGCTGACAATATTCCATCTTTTTCAATGTATCTTGCCACACTATTTCCTCTTTTTTTCCACATAACAATGAGCCAATAACTTCAATAGCCAGTGGAAGCCCTCCGGTTTTTGCAATAACTTTCTTAGACAAACTCAAGAATGCATTTGGAGGAGAGTTGCTTCTAAAGGCATGCTTGCTAAATAGTTGAAGAGCTGTGAGATTGTTGAGTTTCTTAACTTCATAAATCAAACAATGTTCAAACTGATCTTGGAGTTTACAGAAAACACTTCTGTCTCTTGTTGTAACAACTATTCTACTTCCCGAACCAAACCATTCTTCCTTTGCTACCAATGCCATAAGTTGGTGCTCATGATCTACATCATCAAGAAAAATAAGAACTTTCTTTCTGCAAAATCGATTTTTGATCATATTCTTCCCATGATCAATGCTAGAAGGTTCAACCACTACGTTACCAATGATGTCAAAGAGTAACCGCCTCTGTATATTTAACAGACCAAAACCTTGCGATGCTTCTCGAATATCTGAAATGAAGCTACAACTATCAAAATTAGTAGATAGTTTGTTGTAGACAACCTTGGCAAGAGTTGTCTTGCCTATTCCACCCATTCCCCACATACCAATGAGCCTTACGTCCTTAGATGTAACATTCAACAAATCTACTACTTCATTTGCTGACTCGTCCATTCCAACTAAATGATCGGATATATGCACACAAGACACCTTAAGTTTAACCAACACTTTCCGAGCAATCAAATGGGCAAGTTCTCCGTGGCTGTGTCAGGACACAAAACATTATCAAGTGAATTACAAGATTGCTGGCAAAATTTTTCACTTGCAAGATCAAAGAATAACATGAACTTACGAAATTGACGCTGGACCCAGCAAACAAAAGAATAAATACATAACTCTCTGGTTATGTTCAATCTAGGATGATAGGTTATCATGCTTATGTCGAACAATGAATATCAAGTGAATTTTAAGATTGGTGGCAAACTTTTTCACTTACCAGATCAAACAAGAACCTGAAGTTATGAAATTGATGCTGGACCCAGCAAACAAAAGAATAAATACATGATTCAATATGGTTTTGTTCAATCTAGGACGATAGGTAATCCTTGAGTCGAGACAATGGAGTGTAGAATTCACAGCGATATCCATCATAATTTTTGGTCCAGAACTAAGAAAAAATTGTGCTTTTCAAATCATAATATGCCTTAAAGCAAAAGAAACAGAGAGAAAATGGAAGATGGAGTGGAGTGAGTTAACATACCCTGTGTTCTTGGTGTCCCATCCCTTGATTCCAGTAACTTCCTTGAGCGACTCCGCCCAGCACTGCACAATCTCAGGCCCATGTTTTTCTTTATGCAGAGTTAGTGCATCCACATACACTCCGGTTTCAAGCTTCACGTCAGAAGGTTCCACGTCATAGAAAATGGGCATAACCTCCAATTCGTTGGTTTTCCAACGCTGCATCATGTGTTCTAGCTCTCGCAAGCACCAGCTACTAGAGGCGTAATTGCTAGAGAAGATGGGAATGCAGATTTTCGAGTCATTGATGGCTTGGTAAATCTCGGGACCGATCTCTCCACCAACGTCAATCCCCTGCTTGTCTATGAAAACACTGATACCCTTATCCAGCAGGGTATGATAGAGGGAATCTGTGAAGGTAGCGCGAGTATCTGGGCCTCGAAAACTCAAGAACACATCGTACTCAATTCCAGAGGAGCCATGGCTCGTGGATCTCGTTTCCAGAGAAGAGCTCCTTTTTCTTTCCATCTTATCTGCGTCCGCTAAAATTCTGAAAGCAAATCACAAAAAATTTCACATGCTTTAATAGAGACCAAGAAGCAATGGTCAGGTAGGTAAGCGAGTCTCAGTTTCCATTTCCGTCATGCTGCGGAATTGATCGAGAGAAATTGCAGATATATGATTGAAGGATTAAGAAATGGCCAAAGCACCCCAAGTTGACTAGTAGATGGTAAATTCGGTATCGTGTATTTCGAGCAAGTTTATATTATTTGAGTCCTGTGAAATTCCGATTCCGAAGGTTGGCCCGGGGCCCACCAGAGTAAAGTCTAAGTAAACCTAAAATTAGGAAGGCAGATTGACGTTAGTGTACTGCTCTAGAAATGTTATATTAAATCAAATGTGATGATTAAGTTTTCTTTTCTGGATAATTTATGGTAAGGTAATATGTCTAGTTAATGTTAAGGGAATTATTGATAGGCCTAAGTATACGTATATTCTGGTTTCACAAATGACATATAATAAAATAGAACGTAAGGAGGAAATCCCAATGATCAGAGTAGTTTTCGTAAGACTTAATTTTTTGTGCATTTTAGAAAGCATAACTGTTCTTACCAAAAAAAGAAAAGAAAGCAAAACCGTTTACTTTGTTGTTAAAATTTAAAATGTTATTCAAGTATAAGAAAATCATACGTAAATTACTTATCAATTTTTATATGTTATTCAAGGGAAAAATGTATAATTGTGTCGGCAATAAAGATCTAATCAAACAACTAGTAAAACATAAAATTCACCGATGCAAGCTCGAAACCAGGTTTTTTTTTTTTTATGCTAGTGAAAGGATAAAGCTGGAAATCCACTATCGGTGGTGGACCATATCATTGTCCTTTAATTTGTTTTTTTTTTTTGGTCGGTTTTGTCCTTTAATTGGAATGTGTCGTCTTTTCGCTTTTTCCTTTTTTTTTTCCCAGAAAGGTGACCAGAAAAAAAGGGTAAGATACCGTGTTGGTGAAGCAAAGCCACAAGTTTTCACTTCCGTTGGCCTGGGGCCCACCGGAGTTAAATCAACAAAACGCAGAAGTTTGACGTCTAATTAAAATGTAAATATGAAGCACATGTATCTAAAAAGGAAAAAGAAAAGAAGAATTGGCACTAGCTTGAGATTAAAATTTCTCATTGAAAAGAAAAGGGAAAGGAGTTACTTGACAAGATGACAATCCAAAAATAAATTAAAAAGAGAGACAAAAAAATGCACCCCGATTGCAATAGCGTCAGAAGCAAACCTACTACTGTGCAAGGATGCTTTGAGTGGCCTGATCGTTTTGTTCACGAACAAAATGCTGCTTTTGTGGAGTTACTTTATTGTACTTTTACTAGTTAAAAGCAACAAGAAAAATAAATCTAAAAAAGCTGGATTGTTGACAATTTTAGATGCTTTTTTATTTTAATTATATATGCATTTCCAAAAGAAGATTGGGAAAGTAGAATTTTATGAAACTTTATTAACTTATATTCATTTAGGTTGGATGGTTTGTTTATGTAATCTTTTATTGAATTAAAATTTACGTATAAGGAAAATCAAAATTATTATTAAATTTAAAAAAAAAATTGTTTATGCAATCCATAACCCAGATCAAATTATTGAAATAAGAAATTTCCTAACATGGAAATGCTTAAAAATCTCAAACAAATCAAGATTATTATCGAATACTATCAACTTAGATAATCAATAATTGCTACCTATCAAATTGGTTCAAGAAATTACCTAGTTTGAAGTATTTCTTTCCAAGAATTGGGACTGACGACGGGCAGCTTTACAGCGACGGGTGAGGACGGACGTCAGGACCAAAGCAGCAGCGATGGCAATTCAGCACGGACGCAGCAAATTGCAGACAGGTTCGCTAGAACAAAAGATGCAACGGTGATGGTTCGTTGGTGTTGGCCAGTCTAACTAGAAAGGTGGGGTCGCCCGGACCCTCCCTGACGGCGACAGTGTGGATTCGATCAATGCTAGTCTGCTCTATGCAACCTGCGAAAGGAAATCAAACGTAGCAGACGAAACAAAACATCAAGCGGTGGCGTCAAGTGGAGCCCGGATGCCGCCTGGAATCACCGGAAATCGCCAGGGACTGCTGCTGTGGTGTTAGAATAAGCCGGCAAGCGAGGTAGGGCCTGCATGGTTGCACCCCTATTTCTGTTCCCAGAACAGAAATTTCTATTTTTTTGTTCCTCGAGAACAAAAAGGAACAAACGCGTTTGTGTGCGTTTCTGTTTTTTTTTTTCTTTTTGTTCCAGGAACAAAAAGAAACAGAAACAAGAAACACAAATTTTGTGTTTCTTGTTTCTGAAACACAAATGAGAAATACTTTTTTTTTCTTTTTCTTTTTCTCTTATTTTCTTGTTCTTTTTTCTTTTGGCCGGTCGCCGGCCTCGGCCATGGCCGGCGACCGGCCGACGAGGGCCGGCGGCCGCCCAGCCACGGCGAGGCTCGCCGCCCCGGCGAGGCCGAAGCTCGCCGTCCCCGCGAGGCCGAGGCTCGCCGTAGCCGGGCGAGGGTCGGCCTCGCCATGGTCGGGCGAGCTCGAGCTCGCCCGGATCCGGCGAGGCCGACCTCGCCCAGCCGGCCGGCGAGCCTCGGCCTCGTCGGATCTAGGCGAGCTCGAGCTCGCCCAGCCATGGCGAGGCCGACCTCGCGCCGGCCCGGGCGAGCTCGATCTCGCCCAGGACGGGCGAGGCCGAGCCACCGCCCGGCGACGCCGACTGGCGGTGAATCGGCGAGGCCGAGGCTCGTCGGCCGCCGGGCGAGCTCGGCCTCGCCGGATCCGGGCGAGCTCGAGCTCGCCCGCCATGGCGAGGTCGACCTCGCGCCGGCCCGGCGAGCTCGATCTCGCCCGGATCCGGCGAGGCCGAGCTCGCCCGGCGGCCGGCGAGCCTCGGCCTCGCCGAGATCAAGGCGAGCCGACCCTCGCCACGGCCGGTCGCGGCCAAGGCCTTGGCCGGCGACCGGCCAAAAGAAGAAAAAAAAATGAAAAAGAAAAAAAGAAAAAAAGGAAAAAAAAGAAAAAAATAGAAAAAATAAAAGAAATAAAAAAATTATCCAAATTTACCAAACATGTTTCTGTTTATTTTTTATTCCCGAACAAGTTTACCAAACGCGTTGTTTTGTTCAAAAATTGTTCCCTGAACAAACACTTTTTTCTATTTCGTTTCCTAACAATTTTTAAACAGAAACACAACCAAACGCGCCCTTAGTGGACGGGTTGGTGAGATGGGTGGAGATCGGCTTTCGCTGAACAGATGGAGAGTATCGCAATGGTTGAAAGCCTAAGATGAGACCAGCTGTTCGTGGGATTTGGAGAATTTGATCAACGAGGCGTCCAGCCCTCCGAAACCCTTTTGGCTTTAATTTGTTAAAATTCAAGTCTTTTCTACTCAGACTTTCGAGCTATTTGATATATTTCCATTTCGACAAAAAAAAAAAAAAAAAAAAAAGGACGATCAAATTGTTTCTTTTTATAGTGTTTTTTTTCTTTTTTACTTTTTACTTTTTTTTCTCTTTCTTTTTTGTCTCTCAAATTGTGAGCCGTCCTCTCTAATTGTTGCGTGTCTTAAGGGTCGCGCGGAAGCGGCCGTTCCAATGAGCCTTTTATACTGTTTTTTTTTTTTTTTTTTTTGCTTTTTCTTTTATTGTGTGAACTATTAATCCCACGTTTCTTGTTTTAAAATAAATATATATTACTCTCAACATTCCTTTCCCTCTCAAACCTCGCGTAAAGCTCCCAGAATTTGCTTCCGATATTCTTTCTTGTTGACCGGCCAATCGTAGCTTGGATTGGCTCACATCTTTTCCTTTTTAATTTATTGTTTTCCTTTTGTCGTCTCTCCCGATGTGTACGACCGCGATGCATTAATGATGATGTCGACTCGGGCGTGTGTGTTGAGGTTTGGATCGAATCCTGAGGAGATGAATCGAGTCTTGCGCGCAAGCTCATCGAAATTTAACGTGGAGAAAGGACAGATGTGGGAAGGAATGGATAGGAATATCATTATAATATCTTAATTTTTGTGGCCCGGGGGAGGAAGGGAAGGGGAGGGGATGGGAAGGGCAAGGGCAACGTTCTTGCATTGTTCCCACCAATATAGGCCGTTGAAATAGAACCAATCTCGCCGTGATGTGGTTGCGAAGAAATTGCTGCAACGTCCTTTGAATTTTTTTTATAAAATTAATGTCTATATCCCCCTAATTTACTCTAATGAATTAATTTTTTCCACCTTGGCACCGCTTAGTTCTTCCATTTATAAATTTCGGCCACTGAGTGTTTTATGCACTTGGCAAAAAATTTATGCTCTTATTGGCTCAAACCAATTTATTGTGGAAGTTCAACACAATTCTCTTAAATCCACCAGTCACCTATCCAATGTAAATATATGGGTTAAATAATGGATAAAAGAAAGAAACTAATATGCAAAATGCAATTATTGATTTTTGCTTAGGGATCAAAGTCGATTCCCAAATTTTTTAATTTAATTAACAACTAATTGGATTACAAAATTTTAGGTATCAACAACAGATGTACTACTAATACATTTTACCCAAAGCAAGTGCACTACAATTGTAGCGGCGTCATCCACTACAATTTGTCCTTTTCTAATGCATTTATGTTGGGAAACCTGGGGTATTTTATGCATATAAGTAATTTTGTTTGAATGTAAGTGTTGGGAAAATAGTAATTTCAATAAATAAAAAATCACTCATAAGGTGGTCATAAAAACTCTAAGCCCAAGGAAAGAGTATAAACGGCTCCTTTTTATTTTTATCTTAATTGCACCTCCTAAATTTATGAAACAAATCACATTACATTTTATGGTGATTTTACAAGACTAGGATGATGGAAAACACGTCATGATTGATTTCAAGGAAGTGGCAAGGACTATATGTGTTAAACAGGGGTCAACGAGCGATGGTCATGCAGGAAAATGAGACGTGACAGAGACGTGATTGAAGGAAGGACTAAGAAATGGCCCAATTACATAGAAAAGTACCTCAATTTATTTGGTGATTTCCCGATTTTTTCTAGATTAAGTTGCTCGATGGAAAAGTTAATAAATTAAAAAAAAAAAACATTGATAGTTAACTCGAATGAGATCTGGTAACCAATTGAAAGCTTAATTGAAGAAAAGGTTGACAAATAAGAATTAGTAAATTTAAGGCACAATAAAGAAACGTGAACGAAAAATTGATAGAAAAATAAGAAAAGTTGGTAATTGAAAAATTAAACTTGGTAAGTATTCATATAAGAGTTAGTAACTCAAAATTATTTGAAAATTTAAATGGAAAAAAGTAGTTCCGTCATTCTAATTAAAGTCGGTAATGTTAAGGCATTTTTGAGAAATGCAACTAGAAGTTTGTAGATGATAATTTAAATGGAAAAAAGTAAATCCATCATTCTAATTAAAGTTGGTAATGTTAATGCATTTTTGAGAAATGCAACTAGAAGTTTGTAGATGATAAAAATAAATGATAATTAAAGTTTGAAGGCGTTACCCTTTCTTTTTTGTTTTCTAGCTAGGCTATGATATGCAACTCCATGTGTCTACATTATTTAGACATTTCATTTGACTCTCGCCCCGTACGCCGATGTTGACAATTATAACAAATTTGCCAAATAATAAGAGAATTAGTTCATCAGTCAAAAAGAAATTGGGAAAGAAAAAAAAGGCGTTGGTTGCCAATTTCAGACCCACGAGGCGCTTTCCAAGAAGGACGCTCGAAAGGTAATCTCCACTGTCGGTGTACCGTGTAAAATGGAAAAGTATTAACACTTCTTTTGCAGCCACCAACAAAAGGGAAAAGTTAGAGATCAGTCATGGATGGAGTCGCAGACGAGCCTTACGTTTTCTCATCCATTATCGTGCCTCTATGAGCTTTCTTGGAATTTTACAATCAATTATTATTGTCTTGCTTTAAAGCAGCGTCGATCTCTTTGTGATCTTGACCAAGATCGAATTCAGTAGACCCAGAGTAACTTGTCCTGTCTTAACAATGATTTCGGTCTTCAACAAATCCTGATCTACGCTATGAGAGAGTGTTAATATGTTTAAAATTCTACGTAAGGATCTAAATGAAAAGTGTATTGTATCAAAGTTCAATTCGTCTCATAAATCATAACAACATAATAGTCATTTTACAATGGATAGATAGAAATTTCTCTAATGTTTTCCTTTTCCACTAAATGTTCAGATATGTGAGTAGCGACATAATGTTTATTAATCAAAACAGTTTGGTCATGAAAAAAATCAAAACAATAAGGTTGTGTATAGTTGTGTGCTGGTTTATTTTTTTTGTATCTGCTAATTATCTTTTCGTGTGTTTTTGACAAAAGGGAAAACAAGAAAAGAAGACCCCACATTTGACCAGCACTAGCACTAGAAAAATCTTTCAAGAATGCTCTAGAGGACGATAGAATTTTTTAGAAGACAATTAATTAGATCTCCTAAATCAATCTCTCTCGTTGACTTGGATAGCACTTCAATCATCATGCATCTATTCAAGTTTATATGATTTTTTTTAACATTAAAAACATGAAAATCTCATGTAATTCCTCGATATTTAGAACCATCAGCTCTAGCTTTAACTTAAGCATATATGCATCACAAGCATCAACTAATCCTGGTCATGTATGTGACGGCCCGAGCGGCAGTGCGCGGGGAGGAGGGATGGCGGTGCGTTCGCGCCTCGGTCCCCGGACGTGCGCAAGGAAGGGGTCCATGTCCCACATTGCCTAAGGAGGGAGTCTTGGGCCAGTTTATAATGGCTTGGGCCCCTCTAACCTGTGTGACACGTTTCACACATGCTTCTGCTGTGCTGAGAACAAAGCCTTAGGGAAAAGACTGTGGCTGGGATGGCGGTTCGTCCGCGCTAGGGCAGGTGGCCCAAAAAGGACAATATCATGGCTTGGGAGAGGGAAGGCCTGAGGGATGGCCCTTTGTCCCTATATGACGCGTTTCACACATGCTTCCGCTGTACTAAGAACAAAGCCTTGAGGGAAAAGACCGTGGCTGGGATAGGTTGGCTGGGATGGGTTCGTCCACGCCAAGGCGGGTGACCTAAAGAGGACAATATCATAGCTTGGGAGAGGGAAGGCCCGAGGGATGGCCCTCTGCCCCTGCGTGACGCATTTTAAAGTCGTGAGGATTCAGTGTCCAAAGTGGAGAATATCATACAGTGGGGCTTGAATCGTTACAAATGTTATCGGAGCCAACTCCCGACCGAGTATGGGGCCATAGCGAGGGCGCTGTGCTCCCAAGGGGGGGAGGGTGTGATGGCCCGAGCGGTGGTGTGTGGGGAGGAGGGATGGCGGTGCGTCCATGCCTTGGTCCCTGGACGTGCGCAAGGAAGGAGTCCCTGTCCCACATCGCCTCGGGAGGGAGTCTTGGGCCAGTTTATAATGACTTAGGCCCCTCTAACCTGTGTGACGTGTTTCACACATGCTTCCATTGTGCTGAGAACAAAGCCTTAAGGGAAAAGACCGTGGCTGGGATGTCGATTCGTCCGCGCTAGGGCAGGTGACCCAAAGAGGACAATATCATCGCTTAGGAGAGGGAAGGTCCAAGGGATGGCCCTCTGCCCCTACGTGACGCGTTTTAAAGCCGTGAAGACTTAATGTCCAAAGCGGACAATATCACATAGTGGGGCTCGAGTTGTTACAATGTAGACCCGAAAAAAAAAATGAAAATTATACAAATATCTTGTATATTTTGAAATTTTGTAGAAATAGCCAGAGTCAATTGTTAGTCACTCTCCTTATGTAGATTTGACAACACTTGGGGTGCCCAAATTGAAGACATAGCTCATAGCATTAAAGTATGATATTCCAAGATCATCTATTCCAAAAATCACTAACTAATTTACTTAATAGATTAGTGAGATAACGTGATCAAAACTTGCTAATCATTGACAACTCAGATGAAGAGAAGAGCTAAGCATGTGTTTTTTAATAATAATTTTGGATAAATGTGTTATGCGTGTAACAGTTTAGCATTTTTTATAAGACGGAAATTAATTTTGAATAAATGCGTCATGCGAGTACCTGATTAGAATTTTTAATTGTTTTAACTGAATAATAGACAAGAAAACGTTTGGAGCTAATTTCCACGAGGAATTTTCCAAGGACACTCAAAAGGTTATCCGGCTGAAGTGGAGAAGACTTTGACACCATTTGCCTAGCCATGAACAAAAAGAAAAAAAAGGTTTAAGATCAATCATGAAAAGGAATCTCAAACGATCTTGCATTTTTTTTTTCATCCATTGTCGTGTTTCTATGACCTTTCTTGGAAATCTAGAATCAACGTTCTTTAAAAACCTTGGAATACCTACACACATACAGAACATAGCAAACCAGAGGAATTAAAACAAGAAGGCTGGGAAAATCGAAGAAAAAGGGAAACAGTATTAGCAAGTTCGATGAATGTAGCCATCAAGAAGAATAATTGCCAGGTGGCTTGTCATGTAATTTGAAACTTCATTAAGGTTGTTTTTTGTATGGATGTGAACTGGCGTACTTTTTGTACTATGCTTTTTATCTGTTTTATGTGTGTGTGTTTTTTTTTTTTTTTTATAACCAGGGAACTCCGTAAGCTGACAACCGGCGAGTAAATCTTAGGAGAGCGACTGCAAGACCCACCACCACAGTACTCCAAGTAAGAATTCCTAACGACGTCTCTGGAATTCAAACTCTTCCCCTTCTTGAGGGGGAGAGAGCCCAAGCCAGCTACGCCGCTACTGACGATGGTTGTTTTATGTGTTTTTCATAAAAGGGAAACATAAAAAGAAGAAAATGCATTTAACCAGCATTAATCTATTAAATTGCGATGCATCTTTTGAAGAGTTCTATAGACGATCATGAAAGATTGCAAAGAACAATTAATCCGATCTTCTAAATCAATTTCTCTTTAGCTTGGACAACACTTTAATTAGCTAGCGTCTATTCAAGTTCATATGATTTTTTAGAATTGTAGAAATAGGGAAACGCTCGTGTAATTGCTTTACATTCTGAATCATCAGCTCTAGCTTCCAATGTTATGCCCACCTGAAAGATAGCATAAGCTAGTCCTAGTCGCCTAGAATATATATATATATATATATAAAGAATCGGTATCAGCTAGCAGCACAAGCCTTGAACTATAGTTGGACTGTAATATATGGGCTAAAAAAAGGAAAAGAAATAGTTTGAAAAGTCAACAAAAGAAGCTGAAGGGGAACAGTGGAAGCTAGAAGAGAGAGGGGGGCCTTCAACAGAAATGAAAACAGGGGAAATAAAGAAACTGGAGAGAGGAGAGAAAGAAGAGAGGAAAAAAGAAAAAGAAAAAAAAAATCGGCGTGCTTACGACCCAAATGCCCCATCAAGCCGACTCAACTCTGTTTTGCAACGCTGATAAGTGATTGGAGCCTTTAATCATCTACTTGAAGCAATCGTTGCAATTAGGGCTCAAAATTCGGATTTCTTGGATATTTGTGCGGCGAAGCCTGATTTTTGAGTCATTGAGCTGCATATGTTTGTAGAAATGGTACTTTAAGATGTTGTGAAGCTATAGCATCTTACGGATCATAATTTGAGCTTGTGTTTGTATGGAACAAAAATTTAAAATTGGGGACGCGTTATGGAACTATAACGAACAGTAGCTTTGAATCCGACTTTTTGTCGTTTTCGGTGTTGTTTTGGGGCGGCTAAGTTGGGCTATTGTAGTACATCAAGAGAGCTTTCTAAGAACTACAAGACGGCTTGAAAACAAAATTTTGTGGAAGAAGTTCTAACATGACAAACTTAGCGCATGGGCCCTGCCTATTGGATGATGGAAAATGCGGTATGATGCATTTCAAGGAAGTTACAAGAACCCCATGTGGAAGAGGGGTCAACGAGCAATGGTAGGAAAGTGGGGGTCGGTTTCCATTTCCATTTCCATTGTGTTGTGGCATTGATCGTGAGTAATGGTAGAGATATGATTAAGAAATGGCCCAAGCCCCACAAGTTGAGATAATTTAGAAGAAGTGGTATCAAGATACGGGGGAGAGTGGGAGTGGTTGCTTAGTCCCCATCAATTTAAGGTACCATATTAACACTAAATTCCAAAGCAGCATGTCCGAGAAATATAACTCTATACATATGGGTAGCACATTTCACCTAGCTTGAAAACAAAAATGAAAAAGGTAATATCATTTTGATTGTGTCACTAAATTTAAGTATCTTACTTTTTCAATTAGTTGCCTAACCACTTAATTTGAAAACACTCATTGACCAAATCCTTCTAATTATAGAATTCCACGACGGTAACATTGCACCGTCATCTAGACAAACAGCCAAAAAATGAGTTAAGCCACCATCTATGTCTTATGCATTCTAAAACATTATCGTCGTGACCGTGAACCTGTTGGGAAGGATCCTTTCCAAAGTCTGCTCAAACACACATCCACACTCCACAGTACCCACCCCCTCACCCGCATATGCTCGAGTGGCAGGTGATCCGGGAGCACATGCATCGTAGTTCGTGACACAAACCTTGTCCTGAGGGACCCCAAAAAATTTATTTCGCCCCAACCAACGCAGTGAACCCAACAACATTTTCAACTTGAATAAACAAAATCAGAAACAAGACCTCAGAATCGAATCAATGCAGCGATTCCCAATGACCAGACCCTAGACTCACAAAAATAAAGTTGTTCCTTCTACTCTTCGACGCAGGATTCTCAACGTACAAAGCACGAGGTGAAGTTGGTTTTCTTTCCATTCGAAATTATAATCTCATGTTATTTACAAACTTCTATTTGTGCAAAGACTTAAAATTACTGACTCTTTTTAAAAATGACCAACTTTAGTTAGAGTGGTGTACCAACTATTTACTATTTAAATTATCAACTAGTTTGAGGTTACCAACATTTCTTACCAAGTTTATTTTTAAATTATCAATACCGACTTCCGATTACCTTCATTCGCTATGCCTATTTGCACTCAAATTTAACCAAATCGTTGACATGAGTAGAGATATGTTTAGAAATGGATGGTTATCGACACTAGATACGCGAGCAATTGTTGACAGCCGAAAGAGTTGTTGGTATTAATATACATCGACGACCATAAATCAATTATTGATATAAAATCAATTTATCAACCATTGATATGCAGATATAAATGTGTATATATGTTCAAATAAATTAAGATACGAAATCGAGTCATTGACTTTCTTGCCAAAACTCACCATATCTTTTATGTTTTAAAAATTTATGACAAAACAGTATATGATTTTATATATTGATTATTAATTTGTACATTTTGAAAGGTTTAAGGACTAATTTTTTTAATTTAAAAAAGCCAAAACAAACGACAGAAAAAAAATGGTTAATACTAATTAAACAGAATTTAATGTCCATATATAGAGAAAAGATTTCACGTGCTAATCCTTTCATTTTGTTATTTAATGGGTCTTTCGTCTCTATTTACCCATCTCTCTTTTTTCGAGCGTCGTTTTTGGCTTGAAGCAGGCAAAGCTTGACTCAACCGCAAATCTCGAGAAAAGCTGCGAGGCTTCGCGGAACTTCACCTCTGTCGGGAAAGGCTGATAGCGCGTCTGTCAGCACGCCACATCCTCTGTGGCTTCTTGTGCTGGAATGCGTTCTTTGAATATTTTGTTTCTCAAGAGAAAGAATCAAATTGATGTTTGTCAGAATTTCATATTATTTTTTAATTCAACACCAACTCCAAGATTGTCAGGTCACGTGATTTAGTGTGTTCATTCGAAAGAGCTGAGTCTGTGAGAGTAACGAGTGAAGTTTTTTCGCTCTCCCTTCGCTATTCTCATTTCACCGCCATTTGAACGGGTCTTGTCTAAAGGATTCTTTACACTTTTCTGCCAATGAGCCCCATTATTTTCCTGAGGAATAGGGGATAACCTCGTTAGATTTTGTAACTCCGATATAACCTAAAGTCTAGTGACTTGAACAGTGTAAGTCTCTACGGAAATGCAAATGTAATGGGATTATAGGAGGTTGAAAGAGACAGTAGTACTTTAGCTTTTAGCTAGTACGTCCATGATGAGGTGCGATTGGACCGCACCAATTGGACTTGATGTGCTACGATGGAAAGGCACGAATGGAGGGGTACGAAGGGAGACGTATAAAAGCCTCCTGAACACAACCGTTGGCATGGTTGGCAATTCATTCGTACCAAATTTCCTCTCTATTTCCATCAAAGAAGATCAAGGCGTTCCATTTCATCTTTGCAAGAACAATCGGCATTTACACTGTGGAAATCGGGTGTTTTCCTTGTGATTGCATCCAGACTAACGTGAGGTAGTGCTGTTCGTGATTTATTCGCAATTCAACGTTCGTTCTGGGGCTATTTGCTGTTTGCGCATCGGAATCAGGTAAGTCGTCTTCCGCCGACTCGAATTCCAACAGAGACCAAAGTAGATAATGGAACCGCCTCCTGCAAAATCTATTTTGTGAGCTTGAAAAGGAAAGGACATAAGCTCCAGGCGGGTAGCAGACATTTCGCTCAATGGCAGACATGACTGATGCTCATGAGAAACTTCCCAGTGATTGGAATATGGATGATTCTTGTGTCTCGTGGGTTAAAAATTGGGAATTCTGTTTCTGTGCTGGTCAATTCGTGAAACTGTTGATGACTATCAAATCTTGTTGGTGACTATAAAGTTGATCGACAACTTATTTGTTGTAACGTCCCATGTCCTTTTCATATTAATTGAATAGTTGATAGGAGACGATATATCTATATAAGAGTTAATTACTTGAACAATTATGTAATATCAGTAGATACAAAATGTTATCTGGTCAAAATAGTTTTCAAAACAACTAGATAGAAGTTGATATGTCACTCAAAACAAATTCATATTACCAAGATTATTCAGCAAATCTGTCGGAGAAAAAGTTATCTCCATGGTTGGTACACTGTGTGGAAAAGACAAACGCTATAGCACATACATCTACGAAGAGAAAAAGTTTAAGATCAGACATGAAAGGAATTTCAAACGATTTTGCTTTTTCTTTTCCACAAATATACAATATGTCATTTTACATAATTCAATATTTCATTCACGAATTGAATGAGAAAGCACTTTAATTAGTTATATTCTCACTATTCCATTACTTTTTCTCCATGAATGAGAACTGCAGTAAATAGACATTTACTAATGAAGGTTTAAGTGTGAAGTTTAAGCAAAATCTATTGAAGTTTTACTCGTCATTCTATTCTTTTCAACTACAGAACTACTATATTTATTATTCGAATCAATGAATTTTATATACTTTTTAGTATCTTTTAGGTTTTCCCACTAATTAAAATTTCTGAATCCATTTCTGATTTTCTCCATCATCGCACAAGGCAGCCAAGTTAAATCCAAGGTAAACTCATTTAGAGAAGAAATGTGCATAAAACAAACCTCAAATTATGAAGGCCAACATATACGAGAAATCAGACAAAATTGGAAGTGGAACGATTCAGATTCGTGAATACCTCAAGCCGGTTCAGTCCACCAATCAGCACAACTTGCTGACGCGGTGGACTTTTGGGCCAATCGAATCGCTGACATGGCGCTTCTGCGGAGGTAAGATGGCAGTGATACTGAGCGGCTCTGGCCATGGTCATATTAGAGACTAACTAGTGGCACGAAGGTACGCAAATCGAGGTGAGGCAGATCGTTACTGATTAAACAAGGATCTGGACAGTAAGTTCATCTGTGGCCAGTGCACGCGGGCGGGTGGAGTATTGGATGAGGTTGTGGTCGCCAGTGCTGGGAAGTTCTGATGGTGGGTAATTTGTGGCAAGAAAAGGGGCAGTTTTTGCTGGCATATATTTGGATGAATGTTACATTCGCCTGCAAAGGGTGGAGTGTTCTCGTGCGAGCACATTCTCAATGGCGGATGGAGTTAGATCACAATTGTTGAAAAACATCTTAAGGATTTTGACAATATCAAAACTCATATCTAAATTATATATAAGAGACGATATAACTCTACAAGTGTATGGGTCAAACTTCACTAAATCCGAAAACTGCTGAAGGAAAGGTGTAGAACCAAAATCTTAGTTCTGGGAAATAGTTAAACTTGATTGTTAAACACTTTTTTAATACAGATCTGATGACTGTTGGAATTCCTAAATTAAAGACTTGGCTTATAGCAATAGAGTATGATATTCCAAGATTATCTATGCCAAAAATCTTGGACTAATTTGCTTGACGGATTAATAGGATGACATGATCGAAACATGTTAATAGAAGATCTGATTGATCGCTTAAATTTAGGGAAGGTTCTTTATAGACCTCAAAATGAGTCATCGAACCATTTCTTAATCCATATTTGATAGGTTGAGTTATTATATTAGTTATTATTTAAGTAAGTTGGTCATAAATAGATTTAGAATTAAATGATTATTTTTTATTTGATGTGACACTAAAGTGATCCGATGAAAAGTTTTAACATTAAAGTTAGTTTCTTATGAGAGTTGTGGTACTTATAATGTTTTTCTCGAAATACAGCTATAAAGCATGTTTTGGAAAAAATTGGACTAAGGATTGTTATATTGGAGAGAGCGATCATCGATGGGAGATTTATAGCACACTGTCTATGTCTTTCCAAAAACTTTACAATATAAACCGTAAAGTGGACATAATTTTAGTAGCAATCACCAAGTCTAAGTAAATTGTAAAATATAGATAAGTGGGTCGGTCATGTTACGAAATCGTACGTCGATTCCAGAAAAATAACGCTCGCAAACAATTCACCAGACAGAATATAGTAATAAAATAGCAGAATCAGATGAACACGCCAGAAAATTTGTTATCGAAGTTCACCCAAACTTGGGCTACGTCTCCGCGCGAGGGCACTCTGCGAATCCACTAGACTTTGGAAAAGTTGGAATACAACGACGATCTTCTCTCAAGATCAGGGCACAAAGAGATTGAGAACTCTCATCAAGAAAAAACTCACTTTTTTCTTCTCTCTTTTTCTTGCCTCTCTATTTCCTTTTTCAGCGCCTTGACGGCTAGGGTTTTGCCATCGCTAATATATAGGTAACACTTTTAACCTAAAAGGAAATCTAATAGAAAAGACAAAAAAAGCCCCTAAAAACAAATATTTGGCTTTATCTATAACAATCTCCCACTTGAAGACAAATATACCAAAGCACCAAGCAACTTTGCATCCATATTCTTCAAAAAATAGTAGTTGAAAAACTTGTGCCTCTACGATACTCCTCATCAATCAACATGGAGTAATACCAATGGTAGTAGTACAGAAAATATGCTTCTCTCTGTCTACTACCTTGGTCATCATGTCAGCTGGATTCTTCGAGCCATCAATCTTTTGTAGCTTTAATTCATTATCTTTCAATGCTGACCTGATAAAGTGATAACGCTTCTTGATATGTCTAGTCCTTGAGTGATAAGCTGCATTCTTTGCTAAGTGCACTGCACTTTGACTATCACTCCACAAAGTGTACTTGACCCGGCTGTTTTCGATGTAACTCCTCCATATAATCTTGTAACCACATGATTTCCTTGGAGGCTTCGTAATCGCTACATATTCTGCCTCGTAGTCGATAAAGCCACTATCTTTTGTAGTTGAGATACCCAACTCACTGCTGTACCTGCAACCGTAAAGACATACCCGGTGGTACTCTTACCACTATCTCGATCACCCGAATGATCTGCATCTACATAACCCTGCAACTCTAGAGATGTACCACCATAACAAAGTGAGTAATTGGAAGTACCTGCTAGATATCTCAATATCCATTTAATTGCATTCCAATGCTCTCTACCTGGGTTCTGCATATATCGACTCACAACTCCCACTTTGCTTGTGCAATGTCTGGTCTCGTGCTCACCATGGCATACATCAAACTCCCCACTTTGCTGATGCATATGGAACTACCGCCATCTCATCTTTCAAAAGTTGAGTGTTTGGACACATATCCTTGGAAAGTTTGAAGTGACTCGCTAGAGGATTTGCAACCGGTTTTGCCTTGTCCATGTTAAATCTCTTTAACACCTTGTTCACATAGTCTTCCTGCGACAACCATAATTTCTTATTTTCCCTGTCTCTGATGATTTTCATGCCTAAAATATTCTTGGCCTCTCCCAAGTCTTTCATAGCAAACTGTGATGATAACATCTTCTTCACTTCTACGATTCTCTTCATATTGGAACTAGCCACAAGCATGTCATCCACATATAAAGATAGATACACAATGTCACCATCATCATATTTACGAAAATAAACACAGTGATCGGACTCACGATGTGCAAATCCTTTTTTTTGCATGAAACCATCAAATTTTAAGTACCATTGCCGCGGAGCTTGTTTCAAGCCATACAAGCTTTTTTTCAAGCGACATACCATGTGCTCCTTACCTTTGACTTCAAAACCCTTAGGTTGTGCCATGTATAATTCTTCATCTAAGTCACCATGTAAAAACGCTGTTTTTTTACGTCTAACTACTCAAGATGAAGATCCTCCACTGCAACTATACTTAGCAGAACTCTAATTGATGTCATTTTCACTACAGTGAAAATATCTCGGAGTAGTCGATCCCTTCTTTTTGAGAAAAGCCCTTGACTACAAGTCTCGCCTTGTATCTAATACTACCATCTGCTTCATTCTTAACCCTGTACACCCATTTGTTTAATAAAGCTTTTTTACCTGTGGGCAACTTGGTCAACTCCCAAGTTTTGTTCTGAAGTAACGAGCTCATCTCGTCTTTCATAGCACACTCCCACTGCAAGTGAGACGTGTCTGCCTTTGCCTCATCGTAAGTCTCCGGTTCCCCGAATCTGTATATAAGACATGGCTCAAAACAAGATGTGCAGATGGATCAAAAATTACCTTTGGCTTTCTCACACGTGTAGACCTTCTCAAGACAGGTACTTCAGGGGTCATTCGTTTGCTCCGAATCACTGCGTTCTTCTTGAACTACCTCTTCACCGATAATAGGCTCATCTTGAACCTCTCTTTCAGGTGAACTTTGATCTATTGGAAACATCTTCACGGCATTATGTCTAATTCAACATACTCTGGTTGTACTACCTTCTCATGCTCGTCTCTGTCGTCGACGATCCTTGTACATCTTTTCTTCATGGAATACCACATTGCGACTGCGGATGATTTTGTTATTCTCATAATCCCAAAGTCTATAGCCATACTGTCGCCACCGTATCCGATAAAGACGCACTTAGGACTTAGCATCAAGCTTTTTCTATCCTCCCCGTCAATTAAAGCATATGCAATACAACCAAACACCTTTAGATGTGAATAATTAATCTTCTTACCTGACCACCACTCTTGTGGTATTTCTCCATCCAAGGCACTAGATGGACTTCTGTTGATAAGATAAACAGCTGCATCAACTGTAGCGGCCCATAAGTGTAGCGGGAGACCCGCGTGTAGTCTCATGCATCTCGCACGTTCTAGAATAGTTCTGTTCATTCTTTCAGCTACACCATTCTCTTGAGGAGTTCTAGGAACAGTTTTTAGCCCGTGTATGCCTTCTCGGCTCAAATAATTTGCAAATTCTTTACTTGTGTATTCACCACCATTATCAGATTTCAAAGCTTTAATCGATAACCTGTTTCTTTTCTACCATGGTCTTCCACATTCTGAACATCCCGAATACTTCTGATTTTTCTTTAAGAGCATAGACCCAAGTCTTTCTTGTTGCATCATCAATGAATGTGACAAAATATCTCTTACCACCATAAGAGAGTTCTTGAGCGAGGTCCCCATACATCGGTATGAACCAACTCTAGCTTCGGCCTTTATTTTGTCGCCCATTCAATTGAAAACTAACAGCCTTCTGTTTTCCATAAATGCAACTCTCACAAAAATCTAACTCAACTTTTGTAAACCCGGAAGTAATTTCCTCGAGTGTAACTGCTTTACACCTTTTTCACCAAGATGTCCTAAACGATAATGCCAAAGAGTAGATAAATTACCTGTAGCCATTGTAGTTGCAACCATATCACTGATATTGTCTCCTCGGAGAAGGTAAAGTGTACCCGTACGCTTTCCCTTTGCTACTACTCTTACCCCTGAGGTTATCTTCCACTCTCCGCAACCAAAGGTTATTACCAAACCTTCTTGGTCAAGTTTACTAGTTGAAATCAGATTTTTCTTTAATTCTGGAATATGCCTAGTTTCACGCAAAACTAGACGTCCTCCACCCGAGATGTTCACATCCACAGTTCCTTTCCCAACAATTGGACACATGTGGCCGTTTCCCACAACCACTTGTCCAAAATCTCCACTGGCATAATCATCAAATATGTCTCTTTGCGAGGTGCAATGAAAAGAAGCGCCAGAATCAATAAACCATTTATCTGTTGTCAAGTCAAACCCCGCAGACAAACACAAGTTATCTAGCAAAGATTTATCGCTAACTACATTAGCACCTTGATTCTCATCTTGCTGCTTCTTTTTGTAGGCTTCACACCGAAACCTCCGGTGTCCGGTTTTGTGACAAAACCAACACTCATCTTTTGCAACCTGTCTCTTACCCCTTGATTGTGATCTGCCACGACCGCTGAAATTTCCTCTACTTTTACTTCTTCCACGGTTCTCCACTGCAAGTGCCGTTGAAGATGTAGATGCAGAAAAATTATCTCCACCTGAGACTTTCCTTCGCATCTCTTCATCCATGATACTACTCACAGCATCATCAAGAGTTAAATCATCCTTCATGGTGCTCGAAATTCCCTGCACCGTATATTGTAGCTTTTCTGGAAGAGAACATAAAAATAATAAAGCTTGAAGCTTCATATCTAAATTTATGCCTGCGGATTCCAATTGACCCGTGACCTGCGTGAAACTATTAATATGCTCTGCCACGGAACCTCTATCAGATAACTTCATATTAACCAGTTTCTTCAGCAAAAATACCTGATTTGATGTGGATGGCTTCTCAAAAATATTCGTTAGAATATCCATGGCTTCTTTTGCAGTTTTTGCTTTCGCGATGTGGTATCCTGTCTTTTTCGTCAACCCTAGACGAATCGCACCTAATGCCTTTCGATCAAGAATTTTCCATCCGGCTTCGCTGTCGGATCCACTTCCGCTATCTCGGGTTTCCAACCCTCAAGTGGTGCATAGAGATCTTTTTGATAAAGATAATCCTCTATTTGTAGTTTCCACCATCCGAAATCCTCTCCACCGAACTTATCGATTCTGATTTTATCTTCGCCATCCCGTTTGCTTTCAATCGAACGTCACCGAAAAACCATCGATGTTCTCGATTAGCCAACCTAGGCTCGATACCGCTTTTACGAAATCGTACGTCGATTCCAGAAAAATAACGCTCGCAAACAATTCACCAGACAGAATATAGTAATAAAATAGCAGAATCGATGAACACGCCAGAAAATTTGTTATCGAAGTTCACCCAAACTTGGGCTACGTCTCCGCGCGAGGCACTCTGCGAATCCACTAGACTTTGGAAAAGTTGGAATACAACGACGATCTTCTCTCAAGATCGGGGCACAAAGAGATTGAGAACTCTCATCAAGAAAAACTCACTTTTTCTTCTCTCTTTTCTTGCCTCTCTATTTCCTTTTTTTTCAGCGCCTTGACGGCTAGGGTTTGCCATCGCTAATATATAGGTAACACTTTTAACCTAAAAGGAAATCTAATAGAAAAGACAAAAAAGCCCCTAAAAACAAATATTTGGCTTTATCTATAACAGGTCAGTCCTCACCAATCTACTGTCTTGACACTGATGAACTTCGGGAACTATACAAAACCCATGTACCCACGATGAAAAGGAAAGAAGAATTTGCACTTGATTGTCATTGAGATTTCCGATGAAAAGAAAGGGAAAAGGTTACACTTGACAAGATGACCCCTCGCCTCCCCCCCCCCCCAAAAAAAAGGAAAAGAATTGCACCTCAATTGCAAATTGCGTCAAAAGCAAACCTGCGCTCTCTAGGATTACTTTATCGTACTATTATTAGTCAAAAGCATCCGGATAAATAATTCTAAAAGAATGGTGATCTCCACGGTTTCTTCTCGGGTGGGCGTGGTCTCAGGCAAGGGGACCCTATGTCCCCTTACCTCTTTACACTGGTAATGGAAGTGTTTTCTGGTATCTTGATATCCCGAACTGCCAATCAAAATTTTAAGTATTATTGGAGATGCAGGTAGGTTAAGCTATCACATTTGTTTTTTGCTGACGATGTTTTTTTTATTTTGTCAAGCGGACTGGTCCTCAGTCGCTATGCTGAAAAGAGGTTTAGATATCTTCTCCTCTTGGAGTGGCTTATCCCCCAACAAAAATAAAAGCGAGGTATTTATCTCTGGAGGGGACACGTCTATCCGAAACAGAATTCTCTAGGCGTTCGGCTTTCAGGAGGGAAAATTACCGGTCCGCTACTTAGGTGTTCCTATTATCTCCTCAAGACTGAGAAGGGCAGACTGTATTGCTTTGACGGATCGTATTACCGCTAGGATTCAGTCCTGGGCGCATCGGTTTCTATCATTTGCAAGTAGAATGCAGCTTATAAGATCGGTACTCCACTTCGTCCAAGCATTTTGGGCGAGCGTCTTCACCCTTCCTGCTTCCGTTTTGGCTGATATAGAACGCATCATGAGACAGTTCTTATGGAAAGGAGCGGGTCTTGATCGAGGCGGAGCAACAGTGGCGTGGGATGATGTTTGTCGGCCGAAATCTGAAGGAGGCCTTGGCTTTCGGAATCTCAAAGACTGTAATAGAACCTCTATGGTTAAATTCATCTGGATCCTTTTCTCAGATAAGGAATCCTTGTGGTGTCGGTGGGTTCATTCAGTCTTCTTGAACAAGAGGAATTTCTGGATTTCTAACCAGCCTGTGATTTGCTCGTGGACTTGGAAGAAAATTCTCCAGCTTAGGAGTCATTTTCGATCATCTTTTAGGTGGTTGGTTGGCAACGGACTAACTGTTTCTTTATGGCATGATTACCGGCTGCCTTGTGGCCCCCTTGATGGCTTTATACCTCGTTCATTCAGGGATGGAGTACACATTCCCGACTATGCGGTGGTCGTTGACCTCTTCAACCCTTTGGGTGATACGTTAAAGAATTTCTTGATCATATGGGGAATAACTCTCCCATCCTTGTCGATGGAGTGTGACAGGTTCATTTGGTGCTGCGATACCTCCGGATCCTTCACGGTTGCATCGGCGTGGGAGTCCATCAGAGCTAGAAAATCGTGTGTTGATTGGGTTTCTCTAGTCTGGGACAATGCTATAGCCCCTCGATACAAGTTTCTTCTGTGGCTCATATCCAAAAATCGCCTTCCCACTCAGGTGATGCTTCTATCCTATGGTAGAATTGATTTTAACGTGTGTGCTTTTTGTAATGAAGTTCCAGACTCCATCGATCATCTATTTTTCGGGTGCGGCATCTCAGCTTCTCTGGCCTTCTTTTAGGCCACCAGGTGTAATCTCCCTTGGAAGAATAGATGCTGGAAAGAGGTGCTCCTCTAGGCCAAGAAATTCTTATCTAGGATGGATTTCTACCATAGGATTGCACGCTTCTCTTTTGGAGCTTTGTGTCATCTTATATGGAAAAAGAGGAATGCAATCATCTTTCGTGGTGAATCTTTGGTGATTCCGGCTCTCAAAAACCACCTTCTCAAGGTGGTTAGAGATAGAGCCATCACTTTCAGCAAGGTTCCTCCATCTCCGAGAAATACAAGACTTCAAAGAGGCTGGGGTCTTGATCCGGCAATCTTCTCTCCTTAAGCTGTCTTTGCTTTGTTTCGCCTTGTGGCTGTTTTTGTGGCTTCTCCGTTTCTTTGCTTTGGCGTTAGGTCTGAGGTTCGCCTTGGCTGTTATGTGTTTGTCTGGTTTCTGGTTGTCTTCCTTGTACCCTTGTGGTTGCTCTTCTAGCTGGTTTGTTTTGCATCGGATCCCCTTCACTCTTACATTGTTCGTGAGAGTGTAGGTTTTGGGACCGATCTTTTGTACATTTGTCCTTGCTCTATATATTTATTACCTTTACCAAAATAATAATAATAATTCTAAAAGAAAGATCAAAGTAATGCTTTGTAGATAAACAAAGTGATGCTTTTTTGGAGTTCCTTTATCGTACTATTATTAGTCAAAAGCATCAGGATAAATAATTCTAAAAAAGTTGGACTGGTGACTAACGTAGGTGGTTTAATATTTATATTGATATGCATTTCTAAAAAGGAGTGGGAAAATATAATTTTTTGAAACTTTCTTAACTAATATTCATTTTGGTTTGATCATTTGTTTATTTAATTTTTTTATTGACTTAAAGTTTACGTCTAAGGAAAAGAAAAAATAAAGATCAAAGTGGGACATGAGTCAATTGAAGAGAGGGCCACTTGTCAACTTCACATAGGTCTCCTGCCTTTGCACCACAAAAATAATTTAATATTAAACTAAATTAATATTAGATTAGACTTAATAATACAAATTAAGTCGAGAAAAAAACTGAAACAACTCAAGTTTGAACCAAAAGAGCTATCTACACTCTTTATCTGTAATATATATATATATATATATACTTTGTATAATTATCATTTATTTGAAAGAGAAAGCGCAAGGAAAAGCAACATAGAGGACCAATTATTTATTTAATCAACATCCTTTTGATTTTAGTAGTTAGATGTAAATCTCCCTTTTCTTCCTGAAGTTTATTTATTTTTATTTTTTGCTTAAGTAGTGGAAGGATAGAAATCACATAAAATAATTTCTAACCAATGTCCAAAATCAGTATAACAACGTATTGTTATTCTGAGATTTCGCATCAAAATTGGGGGGCCCTTTTGTTTTTGTGATATTGTTTTTGTGAGAAGTATGGAGAAATATTGGTACTTTCCCAAACCAAGCAAGATGAAGAAAAGATCACGTGTAAGGTGGTCATAAACAGCTCCTTTTCCTTTTCATCTTGGCCATGTGGAATCACACCACATTTTATAGTAATTTTACAAGACTTGATTGATGGGAAACGCAGTATGATGCATTTCAAGGAAGTTGCAAGAACTATGTGTGGAACAGAAGCCAACGAGCAATGATCAGGTAGGAAAGCAAGAGATGGTAAAGATATAACTAAAGGATTAAGAAATGGCCTAAAACCCACTACTGATTGCCGTATGGGACGAGAGGAAAGTGAGAGTTGGTAAAGATATAACTAAAGGATTAAAAAATGGCCTGAAACCACTACTAATTGGCATATGGGACGAGAATTGAATGAAAGAAATGTAGATATGTGGAGTTACAAATCTAACCTCGCTCGAAAACAAAAATGAAAAGGGTAATCCCTTCAGAAATTTTTTTTTATGTCAGTCCTACTCTACTCCTATTCTAACGTTTACTCTCAGACTTTAATTATCATTTTTGTTATTGTCTACCAACTTCTCGTTGCATTTCTCAAAAATGCCTTAACATTACCAACTATAAATTTGAGTGACTTTCCTACTTTTCTCTATTTAAATTATCAATGAGTTCTCAACTCTTATTTAAATTACTTACCTAGTTTATTTTTTAGATTACTTTTCTTATTTTTCATCAAGTTTTCATTCACCTTTCTTTATTATGCCTTAATTTTACTAACTCTTATTTTTCAAACTTTCCTTCAATTATGCTTTCAACCGGTTACCAACTTTCATTCGAGTTAACTATCAATGTTTATTTGTTTTTTTTTTTAATTATTAACTTTTCCATTGAGTCACTTAATCTGGACAAAAATGGGGAAGTCACCCAATCAATATCGGTAATTTTCTATATAATTAGTAGATGTAAGATGTTGTTAATTAAAAAAAATGGCAAATAATAAGAGAATCGGTTCATCAGTCATGAAAGAAATTTGGTAATTATAAAAAAAAAGACTTGGTTACTAATTTCTTAGACTCACGAAGAGCTTTCCAAGAAGAACGCTCCAAACGTTATCTCCACTTTCGGTGTACCGTGTGAAATGGAAAAGACTTCTAAAACTTTTCTTCCCAGCCATCAACAAAATGGAAAAGTTAAAGATCAGTCATGGAAGGAACCGCAGAAGAGCTTTACTTTTTCTCATCCATTACCTTGCTTCTACAACCTATCTTAGTAGATTAAATCAATTTTTTTTGTCTTACTTTAAGACAGCCTCAATCTCTTCGTGATCTTGTCTTCGAATAATTTGTCCCCTCTTTACAATGATTTCAGCCTTCGATGAATCTGGTCTATGTGACAACATTGTATTGTATCAAAATTAAAATCTTTTCACAAATCATAACGTTACGATATTCATTGTACGATGGATAGGTTGAATTTCTTCTTCTTTCTACCTTTCCACCAAATGTTCATATTTGTGAGTTGCGACATGATGTTCGTTAATCAAAACAATTTGGTTAATAAAAAAAATTAAACAATAAGGTTGTGTATAGTATGTGAGCTAATTATTGTTGCATGTGTTTTTAACATAAGTGAAAACAAGAAAATAAGAAAACGCATTTAACTAGTAGCTTTGCAGACAATGCATCTTTGAAGAATGCTGCAAAAGATCATGAGAGACTTTAGAGGACGATTAATCCGGTCATTTAAATCAATCTCTGGCTCGAACAACACTTCGGTCAGAACACATTTATTTAAGTTTGTGTGATTTTTCTGAACTATAAAAACATGAAAAGGTTCATGCAATTGCTTGATATTTAGAATTATCAGGTCTAGCTTTGACTTGAGCATTGGTGCGATCACAAGCATCGGTTAATTCTGGTCATGTAACCCCAAAAAAAAAAAAAAAAAATTTCTTGTATATTTTGAAATTGGGACAAGCACATCGAAAGTCCTAAACTTATCACGAAAGTACAATTTAGTTCTTAAAATTTTAAAAAATGCAATTAAGTCATAAACGTGTCAAAAGTATAGTTGAATTTTGAAACTTTCAAAAAATACAATCGTCCTAAACCTTGTTAAATTGGTCTAATCAATTCCTTCCGTCGATTATATTTTTGAAAATTTTAGGATTCGATTGCACTTTGATAATAAGTTTTAGGACTTAATTGCATTTAAAGTTTTAGGACTCGATTGCACTTTCGTGACAATTTTTAGGATTTCCAGTCCTTTGAAATTTTATACATACAAATATTCAAACCAATTTGTCAAACACTTTCTCTACACAAAAACAAAACTTGGAATCCCCAAAATGAAGACCCAGCTTATAGCATTAAAGTATGATATTTCAAGATTATCCGTGCCAAAATCACTGCTTAATTGATTTGTGAGATGGCATGATCAAAACTTGCTAATAATAGAAGTTTTGATTGCCCCCGATAAGGAGTAGGGCTAATAATGTGTTTTTCAAAGAAACTAGTTTTGAATAAATTTATCGTGAGTGTAACAGTTTAACATGTTCTGTGAGATGAAATTCAACACTAAATAAATGTGTTATGTGAATACTGGTTTGAAACTTCTAATTGTATTAATGGAACGACAAACAAAGAGACATCGTGAACTAATTTCTTAGGAACTAATTTCTTAGAGTCCACGAGGAAATTTACAGGAAGGACGCTCAATAGGTTATCTCCTTGGTTGGCACACCAAGTGAAGTGCAAAAGACTATCTTGCCTAGCCATCAACAAAAGGGAAAAGTTCAAGATCAGTCATGAAAGGAATCTCAAACGATCTTGCTTTTTCCCATCCATTTCTATGAGCTTTCTTGGAAATCTAGAATAAACTATTTCCTTTAAAAAATTTCAATTACCTACTGTTTTATAAATAGACTTTGGGAACTAATTTCTTAAAGCCGAGGAAATTTTGAGGAAGGATGCTCAAAAGGTTATCTCCTTGGTTGGCACACCAAGTGAAATGGAATAGACTAACAAAAGTTTTCCCAACTATCAACAAAAAGGAAAAGTTTAAGATTAGTCATTGGAACCTCAAATGATCTTACTTTTTCCCACCCATTATCATGTTTCTATGACCTTTTCTTGGAAATGTTGAATCAACTATTCCCTTTAAAATTTTTCAATTATCAACTGTTTCTCTCAAATCCTTGTCAGAAGTCGGTTAAAAACCAAGGGTGGTAAAAAGCCTGCCTTACTTTCTATGCAACCGGAGATTTAGGAATAGGAACTTAATTACACTAGTTATTTAAATAATAACCTCGCAAAATGATGTCCATGCATGAGTGCACAATCAAGAAAAAAATAGACAAATCACAAACAATACAATTAAAATAAAGTGCAAGAGGGTAAACCCAATAAAGTATCATGCAAATGATACGCATGACTTTGTTATTAAGTTTTAGGACAACAATCCCCATGAGCTAAGTTCAAATTGAGTCCAATAACTTGCCTAAAAGATCAACCTATCTAAACCTAAGCTGCATCAAAGGTAACCACTAAAACCCTCTGAACTAAAGGCATGCTAAATTAACAAATAAATAACATCTAGCGCTAAAATAAAACAACTTAATCAAAACCTGCTTTAATACAATTTTCTTATTCTTTGCTAGTTTTCGATTTATCAACTTTTTTAATTTTTGATTTTATTATTCTGGAAAATAAGGGACTCGGGCTGGGCCCCTTGAGCCCAGTTTGCATGTAAGATTAAGTTGGACTCCAAAGACGTGGGCCAAGGATAAGATTGGGCTTATTAAAACAGGCCCAATTAAACAAATTAAACCGACTAACAAAACTTAAAACCAGCCCAGACCTATGCTAAGTCCTCCCCCCAAAACTCACCTATCGACTTAAGAACATTAAAGCCCTCAGCGACAATCCACATGAACTATCTAAAACCGAGAACAAAAGCTCCATCATCGACCGCTTCCCGTTGCCGGACCACCATGTTCAACCACACCGGACATGACTGACGAGAATGGTGATATCAATTCCCAACCTTCCCTCTCCAGCAACTGCTTCCGAATACCGCCATTGTTCATGCACAGAACACAATTTCAAAGCAAACATTCACAAATCAGAGAAATTCTTAACGGCATATTCAATGAATCTTCAATGAATAATACAGTTCATTCACAAAGGAAGATCCCAGTAATCACTCCACCATGACACAAACGATGAACTAATAGATCTACTTCAACACACAGAGTATAGCTAGTCAATTTGACAAACAAATAATCATGAGAACCAATATTCAGAAACGATTCAACTACAGTTAGCAATTGACAAAGCTGTACACACGCATAGGAATGAGCCAGATAACACTGATTTAACTTGAGCATGTGTTTGAACTGATGGTGAGCATCTCGAATGACAGTCCTATGTGCGATGCTGGATAAACGTTTGGACTCAACAGTCTCGCATCAGCAAACGTCTAGTTTATATTAACGAAAATAGCTCCCGTGACATTTACCAAAAAAAAAAAATAGCTCCCATGACAATCGTTTTTCAGGCTAGTATCAACCCTGGATTTGCACTCAGTATATAGTTGCATACTTGCTAATTAATCAAACGATGAAAATTATTAAAAGAGGGCTGAAATCTGGATGCTGAGAAAACTCCCTTGTTTTTTTTTTCCACAGGTGGGCGTCCGTCCTCCTCAATGAACGAAAGAAGTCTTCAAGAATCAAAGAGAACCTAAAAAAGAGGGATCTTTTTCCCTTTTTAGTGTGCCGTCACTCGCCCCTGCCCAAAGAACAGGTTTTATTTATTCTTTCTGTAGGGTTTTGTGTGGTTGCCCCAAGTAGCACGATCTTAAGGGGTGTAAGTCTAAGTAACTTCAATCCTATGGTGCCAAATATCATCACGCTCTAAATGATTGACCAGCTCCATAGATTGGAATTTCTTAAAGTTTTGCATTAGAGTCACTATCAACCTTTGATAATAAATTTTATAGGTTTGAACAAATGATTTTTGTTAGTTTTTTAGTGTTGATCGCAAGCATTTTTCTGTGAAAATGGGCTGACACTAATCTCATATAAAGAAAATAGGCTGGTAAATAACATTAGATAATGCATAAGAGTCCAAGTACGGTAATGATATGTAATAGCCATCTTAAGAAGAGTGGCTGTTAAAATATGCACTATAAATAGGACTTTACCGCGTGTCTTCTAAACCACTGAAGAGACACTACAATTGAAAATGAAGAAAGTAATGTTTCGACAAGAAAAGGGGCATGTCCCATGCACGTCAAAGCCCATTGCTATGATGTTGTCCTAGATGAGAAATGGTTATTTGAATTGTTACGATTCTGTGTTCTTCCTGAGGGGAATCTCAGAAGCTTGAAATTTATGGGCTTGATAATCACCTGATGTGCCTTGTAAGACTACCTTGTTCAGTAAGGACGTGTTTAAATCCATGTTATGAAAAGGAAAAATGCAGTTGGGAGATATGATTGCAATACAGATGTGCTTTGTCGATACTGTTTCTGAACGACTCCCTTCTGTTTTCATCGTAGCAGCTTCTGCTACCAACAAAGATTTTGCAGACATGGGATGATGGAAAATCCGGTATTGTGCATTTCATGGGAAATTTTAGTTTCTGTTTCCGATTTCCATGACTGGCCTAGAGCCGATCAGAGTCAAGTGGATCTAATTTGGTAGAGTTCGAAGTCGATGTCTAACACAGACCAGAAAAAAAAAACAGAAGTCGAAGTCTAAGGAACAAAACCGTGTCGACCCCAATGAACTTAACGATACAAGAGAAAAGGAAAAGGGTGATCAGTCCAAGTCAATCGTCAGGATCGGCATGCTGCGTATTACATTTTCTGCTATTTGACCTTTTTTGTGCCTTTGTCACCCAACAAGAGTCGATGCCATCCATCCGCTGATCAGTTCATTGTGAACCAGGAAACGCTGTCCAATTCACGCAATGTTGGGAATGATTGATCCCCGAAAACCGGATTCGACACTAAATCGAATCCCTAAATCAATGCGGAAGACGAAGCCCGGGAAAAACACGTATCACCGATCGTAAAGCACACCACGGAGTCGAGCGTACCTTGTTAGCCACAAATTAAACACCGTCGTCAATGGAGGAAGAGAATCCGGTCGATGAAGCCTTGAAGGGAAGAAATTGGAAGCCGTATGCCTACTGTTCTTCGGGAGAGAAAAAAACGCGGGAGAGAAGCGTACGTTGATTGTGCCAAGGGTGCGTCTCTCTCTCTCTCTCTCTCTCTCTCTCTCCTCTCTCCCTTTTTATACCTTCCCCCATCCACGGGCCCTATTCCCGTGGGCCGGGCTTTTTGGGCCCAACTTGGGCGGACGGGCCAACTCAGGCCCATCTCATAAATCCATCATCTCCCACTCGCACATGGTGGTACAAAACCAACATGGGCGGATAGGCCTCAACCTCATCGAGAAAATCCATCATAGACTTTCTCTTAACATGGTGGGCCGAACAGAATTCTCTTTTCCTCTCTTCAACATTCATACCAGGTGAATAATTCCGTGCGACCAGCATACTTTGAGAGCTCGTTGCTATACATCTGTTAGGAATATATAGCAGCTCATAATGAGCGTCACACTCCGAGTAGATTTAGTATGCAGTACCTTAGATCGATCGATCACATTTATATCTCTCTTGATCTCTTTCAAACAATGATATATATATTGTATTCACAATTATGATTATCACAAAGACAGTCATAATTGGTTAACCGGTGAATACAAAACTACAATGTGATTCTCCAAAATCAGTTTTCCTCTTTCCTTCAAACTCTCAATTTCAGTTCAACTTGCTTTTCTAGAAATGTCCCATTAGATCGAATCAAACTCATGACCATTGGCAACATCCTAAGATAGCAAACACTAAATAGAAATCTTGAGAATAAGTAAGAGTCATGAGGGGACAAAAAAAAATTGAGGAACTCTTTTCCTCAAGAGTCTCACATGACATAAAAAAAGTTGAGATCAAACTTTTGCCACTCTTATTGGTCGTCTCATGCATACGTAGTATGAAATACGTATTACGGTATTAACTCCTTTCCCATGGAGCGTATGTCTACACTTTCAATACCGTACAGATGATAGTTCAGACATACCCAATGTCTAACTTGAGTTCACGTATCTACTCATTCACAAAATCCATCAGAACTCACATCTGGCATCTTAGACAGATAAAGTAAAATATGTGGGGTATTTTACTTTCGGACATCACAAGTATTATGTCCTCATCTTAACACTTAGTTAAGGCGACATGTGTATTTTAAGCTTGAGCTCTCGATTATCACCTAGATAATAAGCTTAAATACTGTCTCATCTCTATTTATCACATAGTAAATAGAGGCGATTACCCGTGTGAGTGGGCTAATCTTATATCTGTCCGACATACTCCTCAACTTAAAGTAATGCACTGAGCATTAAGATGCATAAAGATCATACAAAGATTCATAGACATTAATGATGAAAACACAAATTCATCAAATTGTGAACACTTAGGGAAATTGCAATATTCAGTACATCGGCCTCTACGCAATCCTAGAGATTTTATATAGCCACAAAACACATCTCTAGGTATTGGCTTTGTCATAGGATCTGCTACCATTCTATGCGTAGTATGTACTCTAAGTTCACATCTTTTCGTGCAACCATGTCCATGACAAAATTATACTTGGTATCTATATGTTTGGTCTTGTCATGATATTTGGATCTTTAGTGTACACTTTTGCTGCTTGATTATCATAGTTAACTAATAACAAATCTGCAGCACTTCCAATAACACCTAAATGATCCAATAATCTCTTAAGCCAAACATCTTCTTATACTACTGCTGATAATGCCACGAACTCAATTTCTATCGTGGACAAGGCTATGCATGTTTGTTTCTTACAGCTCCAACATATGGTGCCATCATTCGGTAAGAAAACAAAACCTAAAGGTAGATTTCCTTTCATTTAAATCTCCTCCCCAATCAATATCGAAATAGCCTTAGAGTCGCAGATTCTTTCCATAATAACTCAGCGTATAATCAGCAGTCCCCTTTAGATACCTTAGTATTCTTTTAACGGCTTTCCAATGTGCTTGACCTGGATTGGATTGGTAACTACTCATCATTCCAACTGCAAAGCATATGTCGGGTGTTGTACACATCATAGCATACATCAAGCTCCCAACAGCACTAGCATAAGGAACATATTTTGTTTGTTCCTTCTCTTGTGGAGTCCTTGGACACAGTCTATGGCTCAATCCTTCACCTTTTGCAATAGGAGTGTTTATAGGTTTACAATCCCATATCATTCATCTCAAAATTGGAAGACAACCAACTCTTGACAAGTATTAACCAACTCCATATTGCTTCCGGCAATTAGTATATCATCAACATATAATGATATGATCACAAATTGATCCTTGGATCTTTTGATATATATACAATGATCCTCATCTATCATTGTAAGATCATATGCTATTATGGCATTATGAAAACGTATATATCATTGTCTTGACGATCGCTTAAGGCCATATATCGACCCCCAAAGTCGACATACCTTTTCTTCTTGGCCTTTCACTATGAAACCGACAGGTTGTTCCATATTTATTTATTCCTCTAATTCTCCATTGAGGAAAGTAGTCTTTACATCCATTTGATGTAACTTAAGATCCAGACTAGCCACTATTGCCAGAATTATGCGAATCGAGGTAAATCTCAATACAGGAGAAAATGTATCTTCATAATCAATATCTTCCTGTTGATTATACCCCTTCGCCACAAGGTGAGCCTTATCCCTTTCTATCGAGGCATCAGCCTTTCACTTTATTTTGAGAACCCACTTGTTCCCAATGGCTTTGCATCCTTTTGGAAGATCAACAAGTTCTCAGACTTGGTTTGACTTCATTGACTCCATTTCCTCTTCCATTGCATTAATCCATTTTTCCTTACTAGGGCAATTAAGAGCCTCATTAATATTTCTCGGCTCATCCTCATCTTGTGGAGCAACCATAAAAGTTTCCCTTTCAATGTCAAAACATCGACGGGGAATACTTTGGCGACTTGTTCACCGTATGGGAGATTGTACACTTAGCACATCATTCCCAATTATGCTCCCACTTGGATTAGGTAATGATGATGTCGTCACATCAGGTGGTTGCAATTGAGAATAAGTTGAATTCAATTCATCACATCTCATATTACTCCCACTTGGATGAACTCCACTAATATCATTATCTTGATCCAAGGTTTCAAATAGGAAGTAATCTTCCCCTATTTCGCCCCTCTAAAGAAATTCATCCACTAAGAATGTGACATCCCGTGATTCAAAATTCAGTTATTCTCCCACTTTCCTGCTCACCTATGAACACATACCCTTTCGAGTGTTCGGAGTATCTCATTAAAATACTCTACTTTTATCTGGGACTCAATTTCCCAAACTTGTGAGAGGACATATGAGTATAGGTAGCATAACCCCATGGCTTAAGTAAACTTAAGTCCGGTTTCTACCTATCCATAACTTATATGGAGTGGAAATAACTAATTTGGAAGGCACCGGTTAAGTATGAAGGCAACAATTAACAACGCATCACTCCAAAAAAAGTGATGAGTAAGTTAGCATGCGCCATCATGGACCTAACCTTTTCCAGTAGGGTTCTGTTTCTTCTCTCCGCAACACCATTTTGTTGAGGAGTATATGGAATAGACAACTGTCTTTCTATTCCTTTTTCATCACATAATTTTCTGAACTCATCGGATAAATATTCTTGACCTCGATCGGATCTCAATACTTTTATTTTCTTGTCTAAATGATTCTCTACCAGGTTCATAAACCTTTTGAAACAACTTATGCTTCAGATTTATGAGAAATCAAATAGACATATCCAAATCAAGTAGAATCATCTATAAAAGTGATGAAACAAACAGCCCCTTGCCTTCCTCTCATATTCATTGAACCACGACATCATAATAGATTAAATGCAGAGGAAATTCAGCTCTTTTTACCTTTTCCAAATGGTTTCCTTGTCGTTTTCCCTTCTAGGCAATGCTTACATATAAGCAAATCGACTTTTTCAATATTGCCCAACAAGCCCTCTTTGGCTAGTCTTTTCATATGTTGTTGGCCCATATGACCAAGTCTAGCATGCCACCATATTCACATCATTATCATATAAAGTAGAAGACGTGAAACAAGGGAATAACATATTGACATCACCACAGTCAACATTTAGTACAATAAAACCATCCAGAAAGTGACCAAAAATCATAGTAGTTTGTATCCAAATACAAATCTACACATCTATTATGGAAGTTCATACTAAAAACCAAGCTTAACCAATGCATCAAAACAGACACTTAAATTTCGACGAATCTCCGGAGCATATAGAACATCATGTAGGAACAAGTTGCGTCCACCACGCATGTTCAATTGGCAGTGCCAATCCCTTTAATTTCAGCTCTGGAGCTGTTTCCCACATAGATCCACTTAGTTCCAGTTGGTATCGTCGGAATTCTACGAAGGATCCTTTATCCTTCGCTACATCGTCTGTTGCTCATGAATCTATAGTCCACAAAGGATTGGATTCAGCTAATAATGCAGAACTTGACACATAATCAAAGTTCTCAAATGTACAAGAGGTGTTTACCTTTTTGGCTCACAACAATTGCGAGCATAGTGACATTCTTGTCACAATTGTAACACCTCACCCTTGACATTTTCTTCACTTGAGGACGTTTTCCTCTCTTGTGTTGGTTAACTCTTGATCTTTTGCAATAAGGACTTGATCCTTTGCTTTCCCACATATTGAACGAATCAATACGTTTGCGCTTAGAGCTCAAAGCCTTTTCTGAGCTAGAACCAGCATAGCCTATGTCTATTTTCGGCTCAAATGCCGATAGCCGTCCTCTACTAGCTCAAGGTGGCGCACAGCATCCTCTAGATCTTCCATAATATGGTCAAGAGCTTCTAATGCTTCTTGCTTTTCCAGCACATATTGAATCTTCATATTCAATATTTCACAATTGTTACCGTTCATATCAGCAATAACGTTCTTAGTTGCTGAAAATATCGATCTGAACACATCAGACATACATGCACGAATTATTAATGCCTATCATTTATGCATCCACTTTTACATAGACCCATCATATTAGTGAATAATTTTAAGTAAGGCTTCAGAATCAAAAGGTCACTACGTTTCCAATCATCCTCCAAAAATCCTAACTTAAAACCATCATTAATATGATTGTCATATGCAAAATCAATTCTATGAAGTTACAAAAACTTCTATAACTACCCACAGCTAACTACCCACAGCAATCAGCAGTAACAGAAAGCAAATATTATCTAACATCGAATAAAATAACAATGCTTTCACATGATACAACTATACATTACACTAAGCAATATATACAGAGAAAAATATCAACATGGAAAGAGATATTTACATCCATAAAAAAAATCCCACAATTAATCTAAGAAATAATTAGGGAATGTTCCTTCTAATCTATCAGTCAAAACATCTGAGAAAACTGAAGGTACATTTGCCAACCATGGAAAAAAATTTTGGAGAGCTCTTATGTCGCCACCAAGGCGCATTCACTCTGCGCCATGTGGTGCTCAATCTAAGGGTTGATGTTTTGGCCAACTCAATCCTATAGTACTCTCTTACAAAAGTTTTCACTAGACCTCTATAACCCGGGACCACGTTGACCTCCCATAGCCGATCTAACACTGCTTGCCATTCAAGTGGAAGAGTGTTCATCAAAGCCAGCACCTTCTCAAAGTCCGGCATAAGATAACCATTCCAGATGATTTCCTGTATCATCTAATTGACCTTGACCATGTGTGATACTAAATCACCATCAAGCCACCGATAATCAGCTAACTCTTTCATCAGCCTTTTCAGTTTAGCTCTTCCTTCGTCCGTTCTTGGGATTGTAGGTATCCGTGCATAACGCATCATAGTTCCCGCAACAAATGCGAACTAAAATGGATCACTTATAATCCATAATAAACAAAATGGAAAATACATAAATTTCCATGATTCATGCAACAAATGCAGAATAAAAAATGGATTACCTACAACCCACACAGATATAATTGAAAAAAGAAAAAAATTCCCTTTTTTTTTTTTTTTTCGGGTCAACGGTCAAAGTCAACGGTCAACGGTCGGTCAACGGTCAACGGGTCAACAGGTCGGGTCACCGGTCAGGACGGTCGGGTCAACGGGCGCGTGGGTCGGAGGACCGGTCGTGCCGGTCGGACGGGCCGACCGCACGTGCACGCGCGCGTGCGCGGATGACATCACGCGAGGCGTCATCGGCACGTGCCTCGCGCGTGAGCGTGCGGGCGTCACGCGGCGTCGGCCGCACTTGCGCCGGCACGCGCGCCGGGCTGGCCGCCGGGTCGGGACCGCCCGGCCAAATGTCGCCGATGATGACGTCATCGGTGACGTCATTCGAGCGGTTAACGGCCGTTGGATGACGTCACGGTGACGTCATCACGTGATGTCAGCACGCTGTCGGTCCGCGGACCGGCGCGTGCCGCTTCAGCGGTCGCCGGTGTGCACGTGCCGGTTCGTCACCGACGCGCGTGGCGCACGCGCAGCGGCTTGTGGCCGCGCGTGTGGGCGCGTGCGGGCGTCGTCCGGCGACGCACGACATGTCGCCGGACTCGTCTCGTCCTCGCCTTTCACGCAGTGCCTTCAGAATTTGATTCCGACTTACGGAAACTCATAAAAAAGGACGTACAGTGCTCGGGTGTTGGGATTTCACGCCCCGATCCGTACGGCCGAGAATTTTTTACGAAAAATCAATGAAAAACATCAAATTGATCGGGAAAAACGTGAACTAGGGCTCTGATACCAATGTTGGGAATGACTGATCCCCGAAAACCGGATTCGACACTAAATCGAATCCCTAAATCAATGCGGAAGACGAAGCCCGGGAAAACACGTATCACCGATCGTAAAGCACACCACGGAGTCGAGCGTACCTTGTTAGCCACAGATTAAACACCGTCGTCAATGGAGGAAGAGAATCCGGTCGATGAAGCCTTGAAGGGAAGAAATTGAAGCCGTATGCCTAACTTTTTCTTTTTGGGAGAGAAAACGCGGGAGAGAAGCGTACGTTGATTGTGCCAAAGGGTGCGTCTCTCTCTCTCTCTCTCTCTCCTCCCTTTTATACCTTCCCCCATCCACGGGCCCTATTCCCGTGGGCCGGGCTTTTTGGGCCCAACTTGGGCGGACGGGCCAACTCAGGCCCATCTCATAAATCCATCACGCACGAACGCATATAACAATGTTGGATATGCCACCGTTAATCTCTGAGAGTGACGTAATAAATGCCGTGACATATTAATAGCGGCATTTGCTGTCGATACAGTAGTTAATTTTAATATGCCTTAGTCCATAAATAAAGGAAAAGCCAACTAAATCATCGTCCAACACAGAAATTGGAAATTGAAACAACAAATCAAAGTGTCCCATATATATTGGTCGAACTAATTGCTTTTACAGTGAACCATTTATAATAAAGGCTATACCTTATTCAACAGAAAGAAGGTTGTCTCTGTTTTCACATAATCAAGTGCATCATCAATCAACTCATTATTGGCCTTTCCTTAACCCAAACCGTGAAAAAAAAAAAAGAAGAAAGAATGAACGAATGTTGTCCCGTTCTCTCGCGAATTCCAAAACATTGTTGTCACGATCCAAAAATTCCTTTCTAAGGAATCATCCCCTCCCCCCCCCAAAGAAGAAAAGAAAAAGAATGATCATTTTCTTAAAGTTCTATTTTAGAGCGATCATCAACCTTTTTATAATAAATCTAATAAAATAGAGCAAATGATTTTTGATAGTTTTTTAGTGCTGATCGCAAAAATTTCTCTATAAATATGTGCTAACGCTAATCACATAAACGGAAGGATAAAAAAATAGGCTGGTATATAATATGGGTTAAATCAAAGGTTTGGCAACACTAGAACGGACGGCGGTGAAAGATGAAAGTGCATGAATTCGATTCCACCTTCAGTTGCTGAGGCTTCATTTTGGGGGACCAATCTTTTCAAATTCTCAATGCTAATATTGAAGCGATTTTGGCGGAACTGTTAAATGAATCCATGCATGGCATTTTAAAAGAAACAACAAATCCTTTACTTGCCATTAATAGAAATGAGTATGGCTCAGGTGGGCGATCTTCACCTCAGAACTGGGAACCTCCTACTAAGAATCGGTTTCGAAAAATTGAAACTAAGAACCACTTGTTGATTCCATGGATCTACTCGGGATCCAGATCGCCGGTCTAGTTCGGTTCCTAGATGAGTCCGTGGAAACAGTCCTACCAAACTTCACACACTAGTTCAACATTTCCAACAAGCGAAAGTAAGGCTCCGTTCGTTTCACGGAAAATATCATGTTTTCGGAAAACATTTTCCTAGAAGTCATTTTCCAGGAAAATGACTATTTTCCGTGTTCGGCCAACATCTAAAATTTGAGTGGAAAATATTTTCCACTGTTCGTTAACTCAAACATTTTCCTGGAAAAATTATCAAAAATTAAATTTTATATATTTTTTAAATGATTTTTTTAATTATTTATATTTTTTAAAATAGAAATTTTTATTATTTATTATTTCTTTTTTTTTTTTCCTTCCTCCTTCAGTCTCCTTCTTCCTCCCGAGCGGCGTCGTCCGCCGTGGCCTCCTTCCTCCTCCTTCCGCCGCCGCCACCTCCTTCCTCCCGAGCGGCTTCCGCCGCCGCCACCTCCTTCCTCCCGGCCGACCAAGACTTGGTGGCCAGATCGGGCGAGCTCGGGTGAGATCGAGCTCGGCCGATCTCACCCGAGCTCGTCGGATCGGCGACTCGAGCTCGTCGCCGGATCCGGCGAGCCGCGAGCTGCGCTGCCGGATCCGACGAGCTCGAGGCTCGACCGATCTCACCCGAGCATGCCGGATCGCGACGAGCTCGAGCTCGCCTGGATCGGGAGCCCGAGCTCTGCCATTAGATCCGGCGAGCCGCGAGCTCCGCCGCCAGATCCGACGAGCTCACGGCTCACGGCCGCACGACGAGCGGCCGGCCTGGACGGCGGGCTCCCCGCGAGCCTCCCGGCGCCTCCGCGGTGCTCCCTCTTGAGTCGGATCCTCCCGAGCAGCTTCGAGCCACCGGGGGAAGCGGAGCGCAGCGGTGGCTTCCCGGCTGGAGCAGGCGGGCAGGAGCGGAGGAACGGCCGGGGAGGGCGGAGGCTGATCCGGGGAAGGACGTCGTCGAAGCCTCCTCTGCAGGGAGAGCAAGAAAGAGAGAGAGAGAGAGAGAGAGAGAGAGAGAGAGAGAGAGAGAGAATGAGAACATGAAGGGAGGAAAGAGCAGCGGGAGCACCCAGAGCTCGTGTGAGAGCTGGGAAAATGTTTTCCTCTTTTCAAAAAGAGGAAAACATTTTCCGCTCATTCAAGAGGAATTTTCTGTTGACCGGAAAATATTTTCCGTTGACCGTGTGTTTTCCGCCATCCGAACACCGGAAATTTCGGAAAATATTTTCCCGGAAGTTATTTTCCGCGAAACGAACGGAGCATAAAAGAAAAAAAAATTCCATATGTTTAATTGCAAAATCAGAGAAAAAAGATTAGACTCATATTAAAAGTTGAGAGATGAAGTCGTGAGTTGATGGGCATTGAGCTTGAGAGTCCATGTCGTGAGTGAGAGATAGAGAAACAACTCAAACAAGATGAGACTAAGACAAGACCAGCGCTCCGTTAATGGGTGTTGGGCTTCAAAAATTAAATATATATCTATATATTACTGGTTCGGTTTGGATTAGTGGTTTCACACCTAGAATCGGGAACCGGAACGATATCCACCAGTTCCAATAAATTGGAATTGAGAACCAAACTAGTTCTCTTAGGAACCGCCAGTTCCAATCTGATCCGGTTTGATCCGGTTCTGGGCGAGTTCTCGGTTCTTTTGCTCACTCCTATTCATTAATCCATTGCATTGTGAAGCATAAGTAACGGTTGAAAGAGTGAAAGAATATTTCCAAGCCTGGGTTGGTATTTGGCTGCTCTTCTCAAAGAACTTCATAATTGGAATATCCCAATTATAGTCCTCCAAACCGTCTTGAAAGATTTGGCAGCAACTATCGGATGCAGAGGAACAGCAGAAGTTAGCTTTCTAATGTCAAAACATGGATGGTGTAAAAAACACTACTATTATGGCTTTTCCTCTTTTTTCTTTTCTCCCGGGGGATCTTGAGTCTTCGTGAAATTTGGGCCTTTGGCATCTAGGCCTTTGAGGTGAGCTTCCAGAAACTTCACAGTACCTCTTTTTTTTTTTTTTTGGTCGGTCATATTCTACTTCTAGTCTAACTCTGACTCTCAGACTTTGCTCTGCTCATTGCGGGGCGTGGGAGTCGAAATCTACTCCTGAAACTAATTCGTCCCCACCCCAACCCCTCTCGAGAATGTGGGGATTCGAACTCCCCACCTCCCCCCTTCTAACTGGGGTAAACCCCAGTGGTTCACGGTTCCTCTTTCAAGAGTTTCATATTGAGCTTTTTTTTAATCCTTTTTAAGGATGCAATTATGTCATCCTTATGAATTTGTTAACCCCTTGTTGCACCTTGTTTTTCCATATGAGAAAAATTAGTTGCCTCTTAATGTGACGAATGTTGCTATGACAACCAAAATAAAATTGATAATTTCAAATGTTGGCTAACTTCAAAGGCATTGGTAAACCATTAGATAGATATTATTAGATTATCAAAGTAGTTGGTAACCTTAGAAGCATAAGGAAATGTTGATACTTTCGAAACCAGCAACATTAACGTGACAAATGTTGATACGCTGGTCAAGTTGAGGTTCGTAATTTCGTACAAGAATTGGTAATTTTTCAAGGCATTGGTCAGCTACAAAAACAACTATAGCTATGTTATTTAACCAGTTGGTAATCTTACAAATATAAATAGATGCTGGTGCTTTTCTAACCAAGTAAGTGAAAAAAAGTTGATGAGTAATTAAAATAAACCGATAGCATAATGGAAAATTTTGGTATATGGTAATCTCAAATAAAACTTTAATTGGTTTTCATAATTCTGAAAGGAAAGGAAACCATGAGATAAAGAAATGTGAAAAGGAGAAGAAAACAATTTAAAAAGGCGCAAAGTGGGGCTCCGCATCAAATTAATAGAGGGTTAGGTCCCAATCACATTACCTATGTCTCCCCTAGAACACAAAAACACTTATTAGTACTAGGGCTATGCACGGGTATAGAGTAAAGTACCACGGCTGTAATCTTAGCTGAACATTAATTTTATTTATTAGTTTAAGGAAAATATATATTACATACATAGAAAATTTTTAGATTTATTTAACGTACATAAAATCTGTATAGCAAGAGATATTAATCATTAGAGGTGCACATCCTTGACTCCTTGTATGCATGAAACTGGGTACTTTTCTTGCCAAGATAATGGCTTGTCATCTTGTAATGCCAACCTCAGCACATTCTGCAGTTGGACAAAATTTATTTAACTGAAAAGAAATCCATTTTTTTTAAACTTTTACGAATTAGTTTATTCATTAATACTGACTAGATACATAACGCTAGCAAATGTAAACGGTAGGTTTATTGTAGAGTACGCATTGGATGATTGTTTATTCCTTTTTAACTCATATTCTCTCGTAAGTTCAATACTAAGTAATAATAGTGTACATTTTGATTGTCAAATTTTCATTTTGCATCTCTCGTACTTGTAGTCTATTAAACTTGTTATTCTCTAAACTATTAAAGTTAGGGTTAATACTTTAAAAAATCCAAAATTGGTACATCTATAACAAATATACCATAACTAATCATAAAAAACCATAAACTGGTACATTTATGACAAATTTATTCCAAACTAATATATTCAACCGCAAAAAACCCCAAACTGGTAAATTTGTAACAAATATACCATCCGCTAAATTGGATTAATACCACAAAAAAATCACAAAAATGATAAACTATGATAAATAGAGCGACTATCATGTGTCATTTAATTTAATAATTTGATATTAAAATTTAACAAAAACTAACATATGGTAAATTTGTCACAAGTGTATCAGTTTGGGGTAAATTTATCAAAGGTATACTAGTTTAAGAATTTTGGTGGTCAAAAAAATAATTTGGGATAAATTTATCACAAGTGTACCGGTTTGGAGTTTTTCAGGGTATTAACCCTTAAAGTTATATGATATCTAGGTGTTTCCAATTTTATTTGCGTGTATCAAATCAGCTCTAAAACCACCTTCTTTGAGGATTGTCAGTTAGCGGCTATGACCTTGTGCAATAATAACATGGAACTAATTGATCGAGGGAAGATTTCTATTTGTACTCTATCTATTGAACCTCATGATAATATTTCTCAGGGACTCGAGAAAAAGAGATTATTAACTAATACTTAGTCCTAATTCCTAGATCTGCCATTTTAAGATTAAATTTTGCATAAAAGTTTCAATTTTTCCTTTGTTAATTGATTGTTAAGCTTTATTTGCTTTATAGTATTGCAACCTTAATTTTGTGTTTCGTTTTCATGTACCTTTTGTGCATGTCTATTGCATTGGAACTGATTTGTCTAGAGTGTAAAATTTTATGGAATTGTAGTCAATTGTTCTAAAAGCTTAAACTATTAGATAAACGCGTGATTAATTATTTAACTATTCTAATATAAAGAAGTGATAAATTTTAGGAGAAAATAAGACCCACCTAAAATGTATGGTGCCATTTGTCAATCTTCAACAAATGTTTAAATGATAAATATAGATTAGCTGATAAATGTAATTAGAAAGGTTAGACCTTCGTTTGGTTGTAATTTAAGTAAAGTAAATCCCTCATTTTTGGGTTATGTTAATTTTGGATCTCAAAGCATTTGACAGGATGAAAAAGGGGAAAGAAAAGAAACATATGCACTTGATTGACATTAAGATTTATGATAAAAAGAAGGAAAAGTTACGCTTGACAAGATGACCACTCAAAAGAAAAAAGAAAAAGAAATTGCACCTCGATTGTGAATAGCATAAAAAACAACCCTACTTTCTTTAGGATGCTTTGATTGGCCTAGTCTTTGGAGTCATTGTTGCCACTTACCCTTTCCCTCCAAATGGGAAAATAAATAAGATTAGAGGTATTGCCTAATTCGAGCTAACGGCTCTTGATTAAGCACGTGCTTTTCTAAGCCCATACCTCACGCAATGTTGAATTTTATTTTTAATTCTAAACTACCTAATTATTTTTAGGAGTTACCACTAGCCTATTGGAGTCGACTAGAAATCAATCAAAACGCTGGAGTATTGTCTTAATTCCTAAGCGACCAGAAATTCTAGAGTCGATGACTTGATTACGCTAATACATATTAGCATCCTTTCACTCTAACTTGGAATGTCATTACTTTTTCTTTTTTCTTTTTTGTTAGAGAATATAGAGAAAATCTCTAATAAGAACCTGGAATGAATCTATTTTCTCAAATAAGGACCAAAAGTGAAGTTTGTGTCAAATAATGACCCAAAATGGATCCATTGTTTCAAATAAACACTCGAAGCGAATTTTATGTCAAATATTGACCTGAAGTGATGAAGTTAATATCTATTAAGGACCTTAGCTCGCCGGTAGACATTTTCCAGTGATTAAAATAGAGGCAAATTTGTCAGAAATTTGTGATTGGAAAAAAAGGAAAAATTGTAAATTAATTAAGTTAGGTTATTCATTTAGATGTTTATGTTTTCTTCTTTCTTCTCCCCCCGCTACTCCTCAACCAAATGACTACCCGGTCATCGTCGCGACTCAATTCTCGTCGCTCCTCGCCTTGCTTGACCAACGAAGAATTTGGGTCTCCACAAACAAAGAAAGAAGCATATGATTTTCTTGTTGTTTTTGAATTCGTGCCTCAACTAGTGGAGAATTTGGGTCTTTGACTTTGCGGAGGATGGGTACGAGGAATTGGGAGAACTTCGGTCTTTGACTTTGCAGAGGATGGGTACAAGAAACGGAGACATCGTAGAAAACCGAGGGTTTTTTTGTTTCCATTTTAAGATTTGTTGATTTTCCCTAGATTTTTTTTGGACAAAATTGCCCAAACTCCGGTCGTCGGAAATGTTACATGCTTAATAGCTGGCGAATTTTTGGCTGACCAGCAAGCTCAGGTCCTTATTTAGAATTGATTCAACCACTTCGGGTCTTTATTTGAGACAATTGATTCACTTTAGGTCTTTATCTGACACATAGTTCATTTTAGGTCATTATTTGAGAAAATTAGTCCACTTCGGGTTCTTATTTGGAATTTTCCCAAGAATATAATTGAACTTCATTACTTCGTGTAGTTTCTTCATAACAAAAAACACGTGCCTTGGAAACAATGAGGTCCCATAAAGTACTAGGAGGATTAGTAAGCCAATCTCTAGGAAGATAATTACTTTTATGGGCCTTAACTACCTAGTCCGCTACTTTATTTGCTTCTCTTGGGCAATGGGCTATACTCAAGTTTTCAAATTAGGCCATCTCTAATTTGCAAGCATTAACTATAGTTTCCTCCTCCTACAAAGTGTTTTGTTGATCTGTCACTGCCCTTATCACATTTAAATTGTTTGACTCCATGCTTAAGTTCAGTGAAGTGTTCCTCACTAGATGCCGACACGCCTCCAACAAAGCTAGGGTTTTAGTTTGGCTTGCTGACGCTGCAGAAACCCTCTTCGCAAATCCATCCACCACTCTCCTAGTTTTGTCGTTACTTAAGTAGTCACATGGTCTTGCTTGCCGATTATAATCCTAAATGCATCAAAAGTGCTAAATGATTATGCAAATGTTTTCGTAGGGTTCATTTTTCATCAAATTCTAAACTAGTCTTAACCTATTCTAGGAAAGCGATAAACAATCAATTTATTGAAAGATAATGCGGAAAGTAAACACCCAAGGATTGAAATGACTTCTAAAGTAAAAACCGAAAAAAGAAGAAGAAAAACTCAATACAAGTTGGGCAAAGAATATACATAGCCATGTTGTAAGGCCCAGGACATGATTCCCATGAGTAGGGGTGTTAGGAACTGAACCGAACCAAAAAAATTTTGTTTTTTCGGTTCGGTTCGATTTTCGGTTCAATTCTTATTAAAAACTAATATTTTTTTATTGGTTCAGCTTTTATCGGTTAACCGAACCGAACCGAACCGAACCACAAACCGATAATTCAGTTTTATTCTCTCCCGACTTCCGTCTCCTCTGGCTCTGAGTCCTCTCCTCTCATGTCTTGTCTTAGTTGGCTTGGAGGTGCAATGGCGACGGCGACTGCGACGGCGACGGTGATCACTCAGGTGTGGCGGAGGGGAAGCTGCTATGGTGCCATCGCTCGGAGGGGGGAGCTGCAGGGGACGGGTGAGCAGTGGCACGACTGTAGGTGTCGGGCTCACGGGTCGCCGGCGGAGCGACGGTGCAAGCTCGCGGGTGAGGGGTGACCGGCCCGGGATCTGTCAAGTTGCGGGCGAAGACGCTCGGAGGTGGCATGCGTTCTAGCACGGCTGAGTAGGTAGTGGCGGAGGCAATTGGGCAATAGGGCTGCACATCGCGGCGGGCGGGTGGAGCGGTAGTGACCGGCTGCTAGGTCGCCTGTGCTGGGCTTGCGAACGGCGGACGCGAGCAGCGAGTGCGGGGGGAAGAAGATGAACAATGTTCCGCTTTTTCCTTTTGTTGGCGTGTCCTTCACGTCCCTTCCCTCTCTGTCTCTTCTCTTCTCTGCACTTGCTGCTGTACAGCTTTTCTTTTGACTTTTCCCTCTAGCTTTCTTTTCTCTTTCGTCATTGTGTTAGTTTTTTTTTTAGAAGAACGAAGAGAAGCCCCCGATTTCAAAAACTGAAAATCAAAAACCGAAAACCGAACTGAACCGAACTGAAATTTCGATTGGATTCGTATTCGGTTCGGGTCTCATTCGGTTCAGTTCGAATGATTTTTTTAACGGTTCAATTTGGTTCGTTTTTCAAAAAAATCGAACCGAACTGAACCGTTGACACCCCTACCCATGAGTACATCCAAATCAAGTTTAATTTCTTTCGAAAGAATACTCCACTAGGACTAAGCTACATGTATATCGATTAAACAAAACTGAGCTAAATCTAATGCTAAAACTTAAAAATTTCATGAAAACCGAATTCCATGCATTTTCTGAATTTTTTAAATTTTAATAATTCCAAAAATGGTGAATGGGCTGGGTCGTTGAGCCCAGTTTGAATAAAGACATAATTTCGGCCTCGCCGAGATGGGCCGAGGGCGCAATTGAGTCCATCCTCAAGCCCACTCCAATTCTAACCTTCCTAAGCTTGATTTCAAAAGACTCTTAATTTAAGCGCATGTTCGTTTAACTCAACCCAAGCCCGAATTAAGAAGACTCACGACCAGTCTACTCTTCCACTAAAGCAACACCAAGCCCATGCTATAGCCTCTTTCAAATAAAGATGGAATAAACTCAAGTCCATGTTAAACCCATTTATCATTGTAGAGCTCATACCCTAATTTTATATTCTTCACACTCACCCTTCACATCCAATTCGTCCATATAAACACTTTCAGGATGTGAAACTTCCTCTCGTTTGGCTCCTTCTCTCACTTGCCATACTATTTACTAAAGGTATGTTTGGTAACTATCCTATTTTTCTATTTTCTGTTTTTTTATTTCTCGGAACAAAAAAAGAAATAGAAATTATTATGGTAACGTTAGCTAACTGTTCTATTCCAAGTGGCTAGCAAAATAGGTTTTTAATATAAATAAATAGTAAAAAAAATCTAGTTCTTTTTTGAGAATATAAATATTGCCAAACACATCCTACACTTTCTGTGTCCATTGTATTTAGTTAGTGGACTAAGAGCTCATCAAAGTTTACCCACTGACTCATGAACCTCGAGACTCATAATTTACGGACAGCGCAACAAAATCTCAAGCCACAAACAAATGGACTTTAGTACTGACTACCTATCATTATGTCGATTCATCATATACATTCCAGCTGTACACTCCATCTAGCAAGCATCACACAAGTAACACCAAAACATATGCAAAACAAGGAGCCAAACACGAGAGAGAAAAAGGCGGGACATATGGCCATGTACTCGAACCACAGAAAAATGAGCTTGAAATGAATCAATCGAAGACGGATGTTGCGATCTAAAAATGAAATGGTCATTGGAATGTTTTAAATCAGGAGACGTTCGCCAGACAATAACAGAGCTTCATTTAGACATTTCTGCAAACACACGGTGCGGAGTGCGTTGAGGAGAATACTGACCGTTCTAAGCCCCAAACTCGGATCTAGACACGTGACGCCAAAGAAGTCCACTCAGTTGGACATGAAACACTCAAAAGCCGGAGAAACCAAGCCCGATTCGTCCTTTAAACGGAACAAGGCGGAGCCGAAGGGCCTCGTGGGGGTGACCGTTTAACGAGGAAGTCCCTACCCGGCTCGGAGACAACGACTAGAGGACGAGTTCGAGGTGAACCGCGCTCTGGCCGGCTCCAAGCCAAGATTCCTGGGAAAGAGCAACTCAAACTAAACAACCAAAGAGCACTCACGAGATGCGGGCAGCGACTTAAAGGAGATACGACACCCAAAACGCCGAGAGCACCCTACCCGAGATGGTGTCAGTGGAAATAGAAGAACAGGTTCATTCCATACACGAAAACGGGATGAACCGTGATCTCACATCTTTCGACCCTGTCAAGTCCCGAGATCATCGGGAGATGGCACTGACGACGACGACGAGAGGCCTAGCTTGAGCAAGGACCGTCGGAAATCACCGTCTTCACCCTCTCGGTCTCTTCCTTTAAAGAGCAACCAACCAGCGGTTCCTTCTCCTCAAGGACAACGCCCCCGTCCTCTCCGTTGGTCGCTTCCCCGACCAAAATTCTCGCTCGACGATCGCCGCCGCTGCGACGTTTGTCTCTGCTGAGCGAGCGTCCTTCCTGCCTCGTCTCCGCGAGGGTGAAGAAAAATTGGGGAAAGAAAGAAAAGGGGGATCGGGCTGAAGAGGAAAAGAACTGGGCCAAAACAAAATAAAAACAAATGGGCTGGGGAAAGAAAAGAAGGGAGACAGCTAAAGCCCGACCCAAACGAGCCGGGTCGAACTGGCTCAATTCCTTTTTATTATTATTATTAGTATATATTTTTTGTATTCTCATAAGTGGCAACCTACTAGACTGGTGAAATCAGGTGTCAACAGTCATGATCAAACGGACTCTTTTTTTGGAGTTACTTTATTTTGTACTATTATTAGTCAAAAGCAACGAGAAAATTAAAACAAAGAAAGCTTGCTTGGTGACTAATTTAGGTTACTTTTCAATTTAACTAGACATGCATCTTAATAGAAGAGTTGGTAATTCAGTTATTCGAAACTTTGTTAATTTATCGTCATTAGGTTTGATCATTAGCTTATGTAATTAAAAAATTACATTTACAGAAAATGAAACAGAATCTTTTACATACTATGTGTTTATGTTAGTTCTTTTGTCTCCCAAAAAATAAAGTGGTAAGTGGCCAAAAGGAAAAGGATGAAGACAATGTTATAAAGAAATGAAAAGGAAAAGGAAAATAAAAAATTAAAGATGAAAGTGGGATATATGTCAGTTTAAGAGGGGCCATGTGTCAAACTTCACATAGGTCTCTTGATTTTCACCAAATAACTATATAGTACTAGATCAAATTAAATTAGATTAGATTAGACTACAAAATAAAATAAAAAACGAAACAACCCAAGCTTGAATCGAAAGAACTAATTCTAAATTATTATTACTTATTTCAAAAGAGAAAGCGTAGTTATTTAATTATTATCTTTTTTGGAATTAGTAGTCGGATATAATCTCCCTTTCTTCCTTAAAGATTTTCTACCAAATCTTCCTTAAGCGTTGAAAAAATATAAATCTCATAGAAATATCACTTCTAAGTTCTAAGGTGGTCAAATGAAGGAAAATGGCCACATATACCTCGTTGGATAAGGATGTATTATGATCTACACTACAAATGAATATTTATGTCAATCCATATTAATTAAGTTGTCGATGTCAATAAGTATATGGAATAGATGCTCGTACAAGTTATTCTAATATTCCTTTTTAACAAACCACACACGTTTTCAAGAAAAAAGGAAGCTGAAAATTGGAAAGCGTTTCCAAATCAAAAATATTTTCAAAAATGAAATGGGGGAGTAAATAAACAAGTTTAATTAATATAGGCAGGCCAAAGTTAAAGGGGGAGTAAATAAACAAGTTTACCAATATATATTCCTTCTAGCCTCAAACTTCCAGATTTGTTGATCTTACAAGCTTGCTCAAGTGCTAGGGTGCGAGACATCTTTTCAAGCTTTTTCTTAAAGTTGGAAAGGATCATCTTTTCACTAAGGACCGAGAAAACCATTATTGAAAAATAGACTTCCTCTTGTCCTTCAAGTTGGACATATCACGTAGACTTCCCCAGGAGCAATAGCCTTCGATCCAAAGAATTTATAGAGATTCCAGTCTATCAAGACCTTGAATGTCAACCAATTTTAGGTTGTACCATACCTCACACTCCTTAAGATTTCTCAAGTCAGAGAAGTTGAGTAATGTTTGAAGGGAGCGACACTCGGCAATATAATAGGGTGCGTTTGTTTGCGTTTACGTTTAAAAATTGTTCAGGGGACGAAATAGAAAAAGTGTTTACATTCACGGGAACAATTTCTGAACAAAAAAAAAACGCATTTGGTAAACTTTTTGTTCGAACAAAAAATAAATAGAAACATGTTTGGTAAATTTGGATAATTTTTTTAATTTTTTATTTTTTTAATTTTTTTTAATTTCTCCTTTTTTTCTTTTTTCTTTTTCATTTTTTCTTTTTCTTCTTTTGGCGGGTCGTTGGCGGTCGGCCTCGCCTTGATCCGGCAAGGCTGAGCTCGCCCGGCGGGTGAGGCGCGGCCTCGCCCTGGGCCACCGCCAAGCGACGCAGACTCGCCCGGATCGGCGGCCGAGGCTCGCCGGCCCGCCGGGCGAGCTCGGCCTCGCCGGATCTGGTCGAGATTGAGCTCGCCCGAGCCGGCGTGAGGTCGGCCTCGCCGGATCTGGCGAGATCGGGTTCGCCAAGCCGGTGCGAGGTCGGCCTCGCCATTTCTAGGCGAGCTCGAGCTCGCCCGGCGCGGTGAGCCTCGGCCTCGCCGAATCTGGGCGAGCTCGAGCTCGCCTAGCCATGGCGAGCCGACCCTCGCCCGGCTACGGCGAGCCTCGGCCTCGCCGGGGGCGGCGAGCCTCGGCCTCGCCGGGGCCGTTGCCGGCCATGGCCGAGGTCGGCGACCGGCCAAAAGAAAAAAGAACAAGAAAATAAGAGAAAAAAGAAAAAAAAAGGTGTGTCTCAAAAGTGTTTGAAACAAAAACACAAAATTTGTGTTTTTTTGTTTTTTTTGTTCGTTAACAAAAGAACAAAAGAAGGCACCAAAACGTTTTAAATGCGTTCATTTTTTTTGTTCCCAGGAACAAAAAAAACGAAATTTCTATTCCCAGAATAGAAATAGGGTCTGCCAAACGCAAAGAGCTGTAGATTTTCCAAATTGGAAAAAGACCCATTCTCGCCGGCCAAGCATCGATTTTCATAGGCGTGATCGGCATGAGGAGGAAGATGACCCATGCACGGGTTGGGCCAAAAGGAAGGGAGATGGGCCAGCCCACATGAAAAGAAGAAAAGAAGGAAGAAGAGAGAGAAAAAGAGGTGGGTTTGGGCTTGCACAGGGAGAAAGGAAAGAAATGGGAAAAAGGAGGGTCAGGTAGGGGATTCGTTTTTTTTTAATGATTATAATTTTTAATAATAATGATATTTTTCTCTTCTTTTTATTTTCTTTTTTTCTCTTCTTTTTTTGAAAAAAATTTAATAATTATTATTAGTAATGCAAATATTCCTAATGCTAATACGCGATGCAATTTAGTTAAAATTATTTTTGTCCGGGGTTTAAAAATTAATTACTAATTTTCTACCCTATTAAATCCTAAGTAAAAAGAAAAATTTGAGGTGTCAACATGCAATTTATTGCAATGAGAGATTGACACATAGACAAGGCATCTTTGAGCAGATCATATCTAATTTAATTCTTTTCCTCTTTTTTTCCCCTTTTCTTATTTCTTAATTTGCTCCTCCTCCACCGTGGTTGTCAACCCTGCCTAGTCACTCACCCCCCAAACCCCTCTCCTCCTGAATTATAAGTATATAACATTGCCCATTTATTGCAATGAGAGGTCGACAAATAAATAAGGAATCTTTGAACCGAATATAACCATCTTACTCTTTTCCTTTTTTTCCCTTTTCTTATTTCTTGACTTGCCCTCTACCGCCATCACCCACCCAAGCGACCCAAGAACCGAGGCCACAAGCACCATACTAGACCTCGCTATCTTTTTTTCTAGTAGGGGATGGAGTGAGAGAATCCTTTCGGCAACGACGACAATGGCCTCGTGTGATGGCCGCAGATAATGAGCAGTGCCAGAGGTGTTGTGTGGGGTTGACAAGAGCATGATGGTGGCGCAGGTAAATTGAAAAAAAAAGATATTAGATTCAGGCTTTTTGAGTAAATTCTTTAATATTGTGTTGCTTTTTTGTTATTTTGGGTAATCGAATAAGAAGAGGATCTCTATGCTTTCTCGATATTGACACCTAAATTTCGCATTTTCGCTTAGGATTTAATGTGGAAAATTAGGGATTAATTTTAACCCCGAGTAAAATTAATTTTTGCTAAATTTCATTGGATATAAACACTAACAATACTTGCGATAGTATTATTAAGTATTAAAGTCTTCAAACAAAATTCAAAAAAATTATTATTAATAGGCGTGTAATTTATAGATGCCACAACAAGGATTTGAATGATTAGGTTGTTTAAAAGTACAAATTTTAGCGGACGGTGCTGCTAGAGTGGGTGGCGAACTCACTTTGGGTAAAAGTGTAGTTAATGTAAAAGAAAAAAGAAAAAAGAAATCGAAAATCGAAAAGGGCCGGTCCAGGCTTGAGCCTGCCCGGCCCTCTCTTCTCTTCTCTCCTTTTCTTCTTCACGCTAGACGGCCCAGTGCCTCTTCCTTCCCAGCCCGGCCCACTCCTCTTTTCTTCTTTTCCTAATTTTCCCCAGTGTGGCCCATCTTTATTATTCCTCAGCCCGGCCCGCTCATTTCTCTTCCTTCTCCTCTGTCGCCTTGGACGCTGGCCGGACGACAAACGGAACGGAAAGGGCGGGGCACAGAAGGACTGGGCGAGGACGAACGGAGGCGATGCTGCGCGCGACGCTCGACTGAGAACGTCGTGCGGTTCAGGTCTGCGAAAGGCAGCTGTCGTCGCTGGAACAGAGGGAGAATATCTGAAAAAGGAGAGGGCAGCTTCTTCGTAGGGGGGATTCAGCGTCTTCTTCTTCTGGGGCTGGAAAGGAAAATAACAGAGGGCAGAGAGCTAGAGGGAGCAGAGGAGGAGAGAGCTCGGGGAAGAGAGGTCTCGAGGAAGAGAGGGATCTGAGAGAGAAAAAATTTGGCTCGATTCTGAGAGGCGTTCGGCTGCGCAAGAACCAGAGTGCGAAAGAGAAAGCTCGCGAGTGAGAGATGGAGAAGGGCACTGAGAGAAAGAGGAGAACAGAGAAAATAAGCAAGCGTCTTCCTTCATCTTCTTCAGCACTCTTTTTGTCACTGCGTGGTCCTCGCGCTTGCACAACCGTGACGTCCCCCCTTGCGCACCGGCGCTCCGCCAGCATATGCGGTGATCTCCGACGACGCTCTCAGCGAGCGCGAGCTTCAGGTTTTCCGACGCTGGTTAGGACCTTGACGAGCCTCAGATCTCCACCATCTAGGCGTCTCCACAGCAGAGTTCACCGAGCCGGACTGCTTAGCACCATAGCTACCGCTCCAGCAAACCAGACGAGTTGCCGGCTTCCCTGATGCCGGCTCAACGCCATAGCCGCCGCAGCAATAAGCTGCCGCCAAGCTTATCCCAGCAACCTCGGCGTGACTCGCCTTTGCTCCAACTCGTTTTTCGTCGACCACCCAACGCGGACGTCGGATTTGCAAGCGAGCATCCCGTTCGTCGCACTCCTCCGGTGACCATCTCAACCAGGTCGAAGTTGCTGCCTGTCCGAGACCCTGACGTTGGCGCCTCGCTGCTGCGCCACGCAAGCCAGCCACGTGTATTCCACCACCACTGTGGTCACGTTTCATCGACGGTTACCCTGGCGTCCCACCTTCTCAAGCGTCGCCTCGAGCAAGCACCACCACTACCGTGACCGAGAGTCGAGCAGCAACACGACCCACACGCCAAGACGTGCCACCGCGAGGCGACGCTGCTGCACCAGCATTTTGAACTTGCCCTGTTTTCCTTGTATTTTGCAGGTCGTCTGGTGAATTCCCAGTGATCCCGGTGGATATCTAACGTGCCGCAAGTCTCCACATCAAGCCGAGATCCTCGACGTGTAAGATCGTCCTTACCTATTCGCCACAATTGGATCTTTCTTGTTGCAAGTTTTCTTCAGTCGAGTTGGAGCCTAACCCCGAGACTTCCGAGGAGAAAAACACGAAAAAAAGAGAAGGGGAGGGCGGCAAGCATACTCGAGCCAAATTAATTCTGTGTTTTGCAAGTTCACGGTGGTGTTGCTCCTACACACCGCCACTTGGACCTCCGGAAGACTTGCTGTCGCCTCTGGTTGGTGATAGCTCCTGCTATGTCTTGAATTCTTACGTTGTCCTTCGGTGTTTCTTGCTCTTTCGAGACATGTCTTGCTCCGGCAAGCCGTGATCCGGTCCGATTCCGATGAAGATTACAAGCGCCCAAATTAGGTGACGATTTTATCCGATTTGATTTGAAACTTTAATCGCTAATTTCAGGCTGATTTCATTATCTAATTGCAATATTTGAGATCTTATGCATCATCCAGTTAATGCATTTTTGTAATAGTCAATTTAATTACTAATTTTATCTGTAAAGATTTCGGATCTTTTCTTTTCTAATTAATTTGACTTATTATTGGATAACTGTTATGCCTAAATATTTAACCTGTGAAATAATATGTTATATTTCAGATTATCACAATCTTTTAATTTGAAATTCCCAAGAATTGCGCGTGCGGGTTAAGTGAGATCCTTAATTCGGACTATCACTGTTTTTTGAAAAAGAAAAAAAAAATCATCTTCGGATGGATTTGATTCCTTTTCTTAGTTCAAATTGCAAGTTTAAATTAGGGCATTTTTAAATTACGAATTAAAAAAAAAAAACAAAAAATATCATGGGCTTGTTGTTAGCTGCATCATCATGATGCCATGTTATCATCCCCCGTCCTTACGCCGCGTTGTCATGTATACCAATGCCATGTCATCAATGTCGTGTCTTGTGCCCCGTCATTGCCTATGTCACCACATGTCATGTCATCATTCGCATGCCATTTAGTGATTGTACTTAGGGTCATTAAATCAGAACGCATGTCATGCTATGATAAAATGCATATTGATTATTTCCATCCTTAGAAGTAGGACACATAGTCGAATATCGTCACTTCTTTGCGTCATTGCATTTAAAATAAGCTCGCATTGCATAAAGCATAGTTTTCATTAAACAAGAGGGAACCCAAAAGCAGTTGGTTGAAATTTGTGTGTGGATTATTAACCATATATAGTTGAATATGTGTTTCTTCTAATTAATCTTCTAGGTGTTTACGTTGCTTTAAGGGAAGTATGCCTCTCTTTCCTTGCAATTTATTAACTACTTTGATCATTGTGTGTTTCATTAATGATTGCGCACCGCATGATCACCTCCTATATTAGTGGATAAGCTTAAAATCAATATAGACTACTTGACAAAAATTTTCTTGAATTAAACAAAATTAGGTACCAAAAAAACCCTAATTTGCTTAATTAGTATAATCAAGCCATCGACTCTAACTCTTTGGTTATGTAGGAAGTGATGTATATTTCCATGCCTTACTTAGTTTCTAACCGACCCCGACAAGTTAGTGGCGACTCCTCCCTTTCAGAAAATTTTCACACCATCAATTTGAATACTCGATGTTGTGCAAGGTGTGGGTTTGAGAAAGCCCGTATCTAGATCATGAGCCGTGGACCCATCCTTTAGATAATACCTTTAAACTTGTTCCCTCTGTATTGAGGGATAGGTTGCAACACTATGTCAAAATG